>OX578136.1:134817097-135199597 GCA_951213105.1 Amaurobius ferox
TTATTTAGAACATAAAAAAAGAACTATCTTCTAACATTAAAAATAGCACTCCTTGTTTATAATATGGTTGCCCTTATAACAGATGTGATTCGATATTGGTGAAAAACCCCATTGTAACTAGAGTTCACTGTATTTTGTTAAGATTAAAAAATAAATAAATAGCATGCATTCAAGCAGATTAAAAAAAATAAGCAGGCACTAATATAGAATACTAAAAAAAAATTTTTTTTAAATAAATAACATACATTCAGTTCAAGATCCTGTAAAGGCACAGTATGCCACTGTTGCTCCTGAGAAACCAAATGCTCCAGCAATTCATAGCTATTTGGAAGGGCTAAAGTGACTTGGGTTTGTACTCCGTACATGAATCGTACCTTATGAGAGAAAAGGGAAAAAACATAATTAAAGTTTCAAATATATTATTAACTTATAAAACTATATACAGTAAAACTGGACTTTAAGAAGATGAAGGAGTGTGAAAACAGAATTTGATTAATTAAAAATTCTGTGTATTAAGTATATAATTAGCAATACAGTGTTCTCAAGCTTTACAAGTAACAAAAAGTAAAGACTCTATGTGTAAGAAATGTATATTTAATGTCTTTTAAAAAGACATTGAATATACATTTCTTACACATAGAGTCATGTTTATGATTTGGAGAGCATGATGTTCAAAATTTTTAGCTAAGTTACACATTCAATAGGAGGCAACTATACCTCTCTGCCAGTATTAATAATGATTTAAAAATGTTGCTTTGCTCCCATCCCAAAATTTAGGCCACATGAGTCTTTTAATAAAGACTTACAAAGCTTTTAATATTGTTTTTAAAACTAAATGAAACATAGGTTTATAAACAATATAAAATTAATGAAATATTTTTAATTTTTCTATTGAAATTTTCAACATATAATTTTGCAGCTATTTCTCAATTTTTACACAAATTTGCAATATAAAATATCATTGAATTTGAGCACCTAAATATATATTGACAGCAAGATTATAACTTAAAAATTAAGTGTAGGTACCTTGATTTGCCTCAATTATGTTATGCAATATACAATTGATCAATGGTAGCTAACATGGACTATATCTAGTTGTCCCCCCCCCCCTCCCCCCAGAATAATTCCATGATTTTTGCTGGAATTGTCATATCTTTGAAATTTTTAACAGGGAATAAGGATCTTTTAAGGAACTTTAAGAAAAATAAGTGCTTTTAAGAGACATTAAAAATACAAACTAAGAATTTGCAAAGAATCATGAGAACAGTGATATACTTTAAGAGAGAGTTTTCAACTTACTGAAAATTTTGAGTTGTTGAAGCTTCATTATATACTTAAAAAAGATACTTAAGAGAACATATCATAAAAATTATATCCAGAATGAAACAAGTCAATCATTTATTAAATAATATTGGTAAGCTTGTAAAAATAAACTATCTTTGCAAACTACTGAACAAATCAATTGAAATTTGTGGTTCTTTAAATGCAAGCCTCTTTTCAATTTTCTGCAAGATTTAATTACAGAAATATCCAAATTAGCAGATTAAAAATTTTTTCAGGATAACTGTATTTTTAAAACATTGCCTTGAGTCATTAAAAGTATATTAGAAAATTATTTATAGGATCTATATTATTTGTCTGAAAGGAACTTATTTAAAGAAACTAACATGAATTACAAAATTGAACTTGCTATTCAGTGAATGATTTATTGTGAAGATAGTAAACTCAGAAAATATTTCAATAATATTGACATTATTAATCAGAAACATAGACTATATAATGACCAGAAACTATCTAAAGTTTTGATATATGCATCTGTTTTAAAATATTAAAGAATTCAACTTCTAAACTGTTCTTATTTACATTCTGAAAAAGATAATACGGATATTTCTGAAAATAAATTATCTTTAAAAAATAAAGATTTAAATCTACTATTTGAAAATCTAAAAGTATATTTAGTATTTAAACATTTTAAAATTCGTTGCTATAAATCATTTAATTTTTTAAATTCATCCATAGTAAAGATTTTCCTGTTAATAGATATTTTAGGGCTTGATCATACAATATTATCTATTCCCACCCCCATCTGCAAAAAAGCACCACTATTGATTGAAAAAGTAAGCACATAATTTGTATAAGTGATTCATATTCATATACTTTAATCCGTTCAATTTGCTCAGCTTGATTTTATTTATAGCAATCTAAATTATTTCTAAAATTGTATTTATTCATAATTTTTGGAACAGTAAAAATACAATGCATATATCAAAATGATAAAAGAATGTTATTTCTTAAAATCATATTTAACTTTTTAGCTTTACATATTTAAAAAAAAATAGTATAAAATCAAAATAAAAGATTTAAAAAGGATCATTACCATCCTCCATGATAGCTTTGAACTATCACTTTCTGCATCAAGAGGTTCGGTGGGTAGTATCTTTTGTCCAAAGAGCTCATTAGCAACTGCCGCTTTAGCCCAGCAATCATGACCCAAAATCGTAATTCCAATTGAACAGTATATGACATCATATATAGCTTGCTCTGTTCCACGATTTAATTCTATACTGTGAATTTGTTCTGAAAAGAGAAATAAAATTATATGAATTCTATCAGTGCCCATTTTTACAATAAAAATCATAATAATTACCAGGAACATTTTATAATGAAAATCTTTTATTAAACATTTCAAGAGAAAAACATCTTTAGAAGGCTGAAGGAAATTTTAAAAATAACACATAGTAATCTGACCATTAAAATACTTTGTTAGTTTCTGTAGTACAATAGAAATACTTAAAGGTATCAGTAAAATTTAGAGGCAAAAAAAAAAAAAAACTACCCCCCCCCCCCCCCCCATCACACACACACACCTTTTTTATGATAAAGAGACAATGCAACAACTTTTCCATTTAGCTGGTATGACTGCACTACCTTTGTTTTGAAGATTATCCGTAATTTGACAAACTGCTGTACCTACTTTTGTGTTCAATTGAACAAGTCTGCCAACTTTCTGCTCATTTCAAGTACCCAGTAGGCATTGAAGACTGCACGTCTTGCTCTTTTTATCTTGATCTCAGACCAGATTTTTATCTGTTAGTCCACTCTGTAAACTACTATAACTGCATACAATTTGCTAATACAATTCTTTGAGCATACATCAGCAATATCTGTAGGATAGCTATTTTATATAATATAGTCTGGTGGTCATAATAATTTTGCCACTGAGTATATAAAGGATGACATGCAAATATTTAAGAAAGAAAATAATATATATATAGGCAACTTCAAAAATTTTGTAAGAATACTACTCAATTTTTTAAACTATTAAGTAAAAATATTATTTAGAATCAAAGACAAGATGATTTATGATTTTGAATGAATATCTTATTCCAAGGTTACAAATTTTTTAAGCTCTTTCAAAACAGAACATAATAGCATAGCACAAAGGTCAGCAACCTTCAATGTGCAAAAGCATTCAAGATTTGGAAGTAACCTGGTATGCCAGACTTCTTGCTAATAGGTTTTTGACTAATTCTATAAGATTCAATACAAAAATAATGATAATGGACATAATATAATCTGAAATATACACTAAATGTTATAGTTTCCTAACATAGCAAAAGAGAGCATCTACAAAAAGAATATTTTACTAGTAGATACCTATAGACATTCTGCTCTTTAAAATAAACTTTAGTGTATTTAAAAGAAAAAATGGGATGCTAAATTAACCTAAACATTGAGATTTTCTACTATTTTACATTATTGTTATATATTCTAAATTTTCGGTACTATTATAAGCCACTGTGTGTTCTGGATAAGACAACAATATTAAACATTCATGATTTATTTCAAAAAGGATCTTCCCTGCTCCATTTTAAATGGGTCCTGAACTCTGTAATTTGTCAGTAAACAGGGTTGTTTAGAAGTAACCAGATACCATTTTAGTAACTTTTATAAAAATTCAGAAAGGATATAATTTTCTTATAAAAATTCAAATCGTAAAAATAATTTTTTTAAACAACTAATTAGTGAGATCAACATGTTACACAAAAATATTATATAACAAGAAAAGGTTAGTTTTTTTTGTTTTGTTTTTTTTTTGCTTTTTTCCAGTTTTACAACATACTCTTTTTACTAGTCAAAAAAGTACCATCTTTCTGCAAAAATCATGACTTATAAACAAATTATAAACAGAAGCACTTGTCCCCAGATGATATGTCAATAAAATCTAAAATTATTTATAACATTAAGTTTCAACATGTTTGAAATACTTAATTTAAAAGAACAATTTGACAAGTGTTTAGTAATGAGTCAGAAGAAAAATCTAGCACACAAATATCCTTGAGGCCTATGAGGAAATCCTATACAAACACAAATACAGTTTTCATTTTAATTTCAATCACAATTAAAATAAATTACCTTCAGTGAAATATCCACTTTTTTCAATATCTTCAAACGACTGTTTAGTATCCCGTAATATTCGTCTGAGCTGTCTACAGTGATTTCTAAATTTTGAAATTTCGTAGGGTATGTTATTGGCCATAGTTTTTAGTAAAATGTATCAACTGTCGATGTGAAGGATTTAAAGAAAGAAAAGATGATATTCCTGAAAAGGAGACATTAGATTAGCTGGGCATTTTTAAATTTCACAAGAGTTTTCTGTACCTGACCAATTATTACCACTACCCATGAGAACAAACAACGCATAATAAACAAGTACGGGATAAAATTATCAGCTGAGGTTTTTTTTCCCTTTACAGTCACAGTCAAAGTTATGTTCCAAATGGCCAGGAAATAACACGGATATAAAAAATATTCTATGAATTTACATTGATTAACAATATTTTTTAAGAAATAAAAACAAATACTGATTCCTGCTGAAAAGTACGTTAAAGTAGCCATTCACAATTCGAAAATCCAATATATAAGGTGACAGTGACATTGCAAACTAACAGCAAAGAATGGTAATGTCATCACAGCGAGCGTAGTTGAATCCTCAATCACAAATCACTACTAAAAGCAATTCTATTCTTACCTAAACACGTCTTTCAGTTTTCTGAAATGAGCAAGGATAGCCATAGGGTTCAGAAAGCTTGGCATAAAATAATTATTTTTGTGCTATATGCTATTTTATACGAAGTTTTTCAAACCTTTTTGATTTTTGACCAGCAGTTTGAGTGTACCTCGAACGAGTATTCATATTTGCGAATCCATTAGTTTATTCACATTCTTCAAACCTGAATTTCAAATTCGTTGATTGTTCGGATGTCAGACATAAAAATTGACTCTTCAAATGGTATGTTTGAGTGATGGGATCGCAAATAATGAAATATGAAAGGCGATTAATTCGCAGTTTGTATCCAATAGCTTAACCTATTGAGGACGCAACAAATGGTGTTTCTGCAATAAAAATTTTTCGCTAATATCAAGAAAAATAGCTTCGTTTCGTTCTTCGAGTTAGAGAGACAAAGTAACCGCACCAGTAAAGGGCAAAAACGCATATGTGGACAGATGGGTTCTTGTCAACAAACCCGTTTCTGCCTTTGCTGGTATAGTTTCTCTATCCATTTAATCTTCGCTTCACTTTAATTAAATTCCTGTTTTCATTCTCCAGTAGCAGAATGGAAATATCCACACTAAGACCAAATGTATTAAAGAACATTGCTTCTCCCCACAAAAAGTTGTCTTATTTTGTCTATGGTAACAATATATCTTGGTTATAGGCGTTTTTTCTTTGAATCAGAGGACCATTCTTCATCCGTAAAAACGTTGAAAGTTCGAGGGAAAACGCCATTTGCTATTTAATTAAACGCATATTATTTTATTCTTCTGTAAACCGACTTATTTATTTATTTATTTATTACCCAGGCCGTTCAGCACTCCCTAAGGATGTAAAGCAGTTACAAGGAACAGCCGGGAAAGTCACAAAAAATTACAGAAAACATTAGTAAAACAATATATATAAACAAGAATCCTCTTGAAATCGGGAGTAATAGCAAGTGCCTATATTTTGCCTATGGTAAAAAAGATAACTTTCGTATAAAGAGCTTGTTGATCACTGTTGACGGGGAATGCGCACATCACTGAAATCCCACACTAGGACTTTTACAGGGTTGAACTGGCCTATTGGGCAATCGAGTGACGCCCGATGGGTTGCTGGGTTTGAGGATCGCTTTGGTTTGAGATCATTCCGATCAATATAGAGACCATTTCAATAAACACAATCATCCAATCACAATAACGGGCTGGAAATATCTATGGGTTTCTAATTGATCCAGCCTATGAACTGAATAGGGACCGACATCTTGTCATAAAGTAACGAGGCGGTCCAGGCAGTCGAATATTAAAAATTTCCACGGCTGGCAAATTCCCGGCCACACAATTTGCTACCTTAAACCCTTGGGTTGGTCGTGTGGTCTGGGCCTTTAACGGCTGGCAAATTGTTAAACAGTAAGAATTTTTATATAACACTGGAGGTTTTAAATGGCCGCGTAGATCAATTTTCCGGGCTGAGACCATATTGAAACCACTTTATGTGAAATATCAGTTAACATGAACTGCAGGCTAGGTACTATCAGTGTATCTATGTATTTCATTATATACCTATTTGTTTCATATAAAGTGGTTAGCATGAAATTTGAATTAATGTAAAAAAAGTCCATTCCTCTGAATGTCAAATTCTTCCTATAACAAGTACAAATCTCAACCAACATGCTTATTTCTGGTAATATCAATTGAAATCCATTGTATCTATTCTATTGGTATATAACATTTTAAGTACTTCCGTAAAGAAACCAGCCATAAAAAAATTAGGTGACAGATTAGATTCTTTAAGAAAGTGTTGTATAGTAATATTCTCACAAGCAGCCATTTATTTATTTTGACCTATTGGTATCTTTTATTAACATAGAAACAAGGAGCGAGCATTAAAGGAGAACTAGAGTCAGTATGTACATACTGATTGTTAAAATTTTATAATTATGTAATAATTTTTAAGAACCAAAAGGATGGGCGGGATTCCAAGGAGGACAAATAACACTCCGTTGGGAGAAGTCCCATACGCGCCGGCGATCCTCAGCAGGAAAGGCCTCTGGAGAATCAAGAGTTTCCGGACCTGATCTGGTTTCAGGTACCCCGCCCATGCTCCGGCGTAGCAAGTAATCATCTTCTCCATCACGAAGTGATACCAGATCTTCATTAAACTCCTATTGGTACCCCACCCAGACCTCACGACACGGCCAAAGCCAAAAGCAATTTCAAGACACTTTACCAGGAGCGAGGCAATATGAGACGACCACGTCCTATTACAAGAAATAGTCAGTCCCAAATACCTCGCCTCCTTAACTACCTTAACACGGTTCCCATCAAGAGAAAAACTAGGATGGCGCGCCAGAACGCTGGCTCTTGGCGGCCGAAACCTCTAGGCCGAGATCCCAGAGAACAGAGGCAACCGACTGGAGAGAGAGAGACACATCGTCTTCTCCAGGTCCCTTGGGGTTCTTCCCATTACAAAAACGTCCAGATCATCCGCAAAGGCCTGCAGTCGACACCCGTCTCTCCCAAGGCCACCTAGAATAAGATGTTTTAGATAGCCTTGTCTCTCCCCACTGTCATCACCATCGAGGTGAAATATAGGTAGAGAGACTTATGGCAACCTTCCCGTGACCACCGAACTAAGTCACATGAGTTAGGCCCTCCCCTACGAGCATATTTTCTTGCGCATCTCTCCTTCCATTGCAATTGCATTACGTTTCCGAAAGCGAGAAGTCACATCGCACGTTTGGTTTTACTTTTAAGCAAAATATGGTAATGTTCTGCACTGCATATGGATGTACGTCAAAGTTTATTAAAGGTGGAGACACTGCGTTTCACAGGTAAGTCGTTTCCATTCATTTTAAAACATATTTTGTATAAAATCAATAGTTAATTGGCATGTACGACCATGCCGTCCTATAATAAAAGTAGATTTTCTGGATTTGTAAATAATGTATAGCCTTGTAATTATTTTTAAAATAAAATATTTTATATATGTTTGTGTACTTTCATAAACTGTACCTCTATAAATGCATAAAATTAGAAGAAAAATATAAAATAACGGTGAAACTTTTAATACGCCTAGTTTTCTCTCTTGGCGACATTTTTTTTATGCCAACTTGGATTGTTTACATTTTCATACTCTTTTCTCCTGTTCTTTTCTCCCAATGTTTTCATGCCATATAATACTATGAAATGATTAATATAACTCAAGAAATTTATATAAATATCAGTAAGTACACATTTAAAATTGATATTTTTTGCTGAGCTATATTTTTCCAGACTTATAAAAATAAATACAGTGTATGGCCGTAAATATAATTTTTTCTTGAGAATTGTAGCAGAAACAATTACTTTTACACTTTCTTTTAGTATTAACTGGCTTTGTATGTACATTAAAAAATACTCGTTAAAAATTTCAAGAAAGTCCTTAACTGTATATGTAATGTATCAAATGAAATTGAGCAATGAAAATGCGATTTGAAAATTTTTTTGTGATTATGAAATGTATAAAGTAACCATTTAAAATTCCTAATATTTATCTATGATAAGTGCAATAAAATATACTAAAATATTTTTCACTTCAGTTTTTGTGTATTTAAAACTTTTATTAAAATGTTAGCTAATTTCTATTATTTTTATTAGTTTTCCCAAAGATGAAGAAAGATCTGGGAAACACAACTGAAAAGAGAAAAGTTTTAAGCATTAAAATATACTAAATTGTGTTATATGTGCAAAATATGCTAAATTGCATCAAAATATGATAATTGAAAAAAAGTTAACGTTTAGTCATTTTAAACAATTATTTGTTATGCCTAGTGTTCTATAAAGGCTGGAATTTTTTAAACAGTCTGTGGGGGAATGAGGATGTTTTTTACTGAAACTTGGGAACAAAGCTGATTTATGTTTTCAACTTTGGCTTTTTTCCATATATTAAAAATGAAGTAATCTAAATTGTCTCACTGTCTGACGAATATGTAAAGAAAAGAATGAGATTTGAAATAATTAAAAAAAAACATACATAATGTGTCGCCGGGTAAATTCATAAAAGATTCAAAGTAATATTTTTTTTTTAAATAAGAATGCGAAGATATCATTCCATTATGCTAAAAATTGGAATTGTGAAAATATTAAATTTTGGAATGCAACAACATAAATATAAGAAATTTCATAACACATATTTAAAAAATTAAAAATAATTTTAAATATGAAGAAATTATTGTCCTATAGATTCTATTTAGCTCTTTGAAACTTCGTTCTTTGATTCTTTTAATGATGTCAATGTAGTAATATTTTTGATCAGTGAGGAACTGAGTGTGAAAATGTTTCAAAATTGTGTTTAAAATGTTTATTCATTTCCCACTCCTTCCCTGCATTTAACAGGGTGTTGTTCTATTGATAAATATGAACTAATAAAGCCATTTTATTAGAAAGTTTAAGTCATTAACTTTTGCAAGTTAATGCCTTGCAAGCAGCATTTTGATTTATTATAATAACATTGTGTCCAAATATTTTTAAAAGCACTTTTTTTTTGGGGGGGGGGGGTCAAGGAATATAAAGTAACTGTTGTATAATCTGGGAATAATATTCAAGATTTTGAATAGTTGCAATTGTATAATGCTCAGCTATATTTCTAAAAGTTGAAAATTGGCATTGAGGCAATTTTGCACTTCAGTTTGTACAAAAATAAAAGTATTTTATTAAAAATATAGTTTTACTGAAGTAAGAAAATAATTTTAGCGGCACTTTTGAAACACTAAAAGGTATGTTAATTCTAATGACTGAATGTATATTTTTAAAATCTCAAACTTCATAAAAGTTTTTTATTCATTATTAAAATGTTGATGCATTAATATTAAACATCAACAATCTTAAATAATATAATTGATGCTTTTTTCGAAATTAAGGACAATTTAACTGATGATTTTATTAATTGAATTGAAAACAAGTTAAAATGTATTTTCTTTTCAAGTACACCCTTTTATTAGGACTTAAATATATGGATACAACAGCATACAAAATGTTTGCTCCAGTTCCCGAGTTATTCCTCAGACTAACATTAAGTTGTTCCTTAATGCATTTCTCTAACGGTTCCTGAGATAGTAGAAATGAATTTAATTGCTCCGACAATTCAGAATCCAATAAATTAAAATATACCACGAAATATAATCATATGCTAAATATGATATAACCTTTCTAGATACAACGGATCTCGAGTTATTCCCGAATTGCGAGTATATTTATATGGCGGGCCCAGGGCGGGCTAGCCCGATAAGATTCAAAATCTAAGACATCAATAAACACCGTAAAAGACAACGAAATACTAAATTTAGACCGTCTAGCCACAAAATTAAAATATATCACAAAAGAAAACGACATGCCAAATTTCATGTTACTGTGATTAATAGAACTTAATCAGTTAGGACCTAACCAATATGTATTTTGAAATACATCAGAAACATTAGAGGTATTCAGCAGTGTTTTACTCCAGTGAAAAAAAAATGATTTTATAGCGCCAAGCGAGGCAATAAGTTGCAAAGTCTGGGAGTGTTCGACCATAAGTCACGTGAGACATGCAGTGGTCATGTTTTCAATCTCTTCTGAATTACAATGTGCAGTCTACCTATATCTCTGGTCGAAGGTCATCACCTGGTTAAAATAAACAATCCAAAGAAGGGGAGCAACCACAGAGCTCTGTGGGCAACCCAGAATTACTCTCCTTTCCACCAGATCCCCATCAAACTGGTGGGCAACTAACCGGTCCTGCAGATAGGAAAAAATGAAACTACGGTAAAAGAGAGGGACCGAATATCCCTCTAAAATACTTTTCAAAATTATCCAATCCATGCTATCAAATGCTTCCCGAACGTCCACAAAAGCAACTGCGGAGTGTGACACCCCCGGCCGCTTATCAAACTGCTCCATGTCCAAAGATGAGCCGGTCGGCCTGGGCTTTCGATCCCCCTTAATGCCATCAATCTGGGCAATTAAGTCGAAATATGCATCCTCTGTACTACCAACTCACGAAACCCGTATTGTAAAGGATGAATAATCCAGGAGAAAGACAACCAGGACTTGAATTGGTTGGAGAAAATCTTCTCCAAAATCTTACCAAAAGTTGGCGATAAACAAATAGGCCTATAGGACCTGCAAGACGACGGATCTCTTCCGGCCTTTAGCAGAAAAAAGACCGCGCATTCCTGCAGGCTCGAGGAAAGTAACCAAAAGAAAAAATCTTTTTAATCAAATCAAGAAAAACCCCTTATCAAGATTATATAAAATAACCCAAACCCTATAATCCAACAGATCCAATTCCGGTGCCTTTCCTCCCTTTAAACCCCGTATCACTAAGTCAAGTTCGGAGAAATCCACTTCCGAAAAATCAGCCAATTTTTCAAAATGAAAATCAACAAAGGAAAGACAGGCCGGAAAGCAGTGAGCAAGTAACCGGTCCACACGGCCCCGAAGAGAGAGAAGAGGGTCGTCCGGGAAATAAGCCATCAGGGAATTAGGCAAAGCAGTTTTACCAGTGGCCACCCGAAAGGTGGCCCCATACTTCTCATGATACTGATTACAAAAGTTCCCCCAGGAAGAGACTTTAGCCTTATAAACTTCCTTCCTAAATTTGGCACGGTGCTCCGAATAAAGAGCCCGAACTTTTTCATCAAATTCCCCCGACAAGCCCCATTCAATCTCAAACTCCGGAGCTTCCTGGATAAGACAGTCACATAGTTCCACAACTTAGCTAGTCGCCCAGTCCACCAAACATTCCCACTACAAAAGCCAGACCGCTTTCGTCGGAAGGCCACATTAGCCTTACACATAACCATAGGAAGGAAATCCTTAACAAAATCATCAAAATCAGAGATTTCATTAACCAGAGAAAGTCTTCTATGAAAGGTAGGCGAAAGCCTCCCAGCAAAAGCTTTAAGCCGACAGGCGCCGAAACGAGATTTAAGGAAGTAATTACTTCGAATGATATCCACGTGAACACTAAGGGTAACAACTGCTCGGCAAGACCGGTATTTGATGATAACTGTGCGACGTCAGAGGAACAGTTCTGCCAGACAACTGGGTTCAGCCCTGACAGCCACCACAGGAGTCATTGTTTCGAGACAAACTGTTTACAGGAGACTCAGACACGTTGGTCTCTATGCCAGACGACTAGCAGTTTGCATCCTGACGTCTATACAAAAACGTGTGCGTTTGCAGTGGAGTTTGGAACATCGGCAGTGGAGTGGACAATAGTGGGGCAATATCATGTTCAGTAATGAGTCCAGGTTTAGCCTGCAAACTGATTCTCGTCGTACCACGATCTGGAGAGAACGTGGAAAGCGTTTTAACCCGGGAAACATCACGGACAGACATCGTTTTCCGTTTGGGGGAGTCATGGTCTGGGCAGACATCATGATGGACGGCCGCACAGACCTCCACATCTTTAACACGGGGTCGGTACCGGTAAAAGATACATAGACGAAGTCCTTGAGCCTACCGTTTGATCGTTTCGAGGTGCTGTTGGTTCGGATTCATATTCATGGATGATAAAGCGTCTCCTCACCGTGTGGCTTTGGTCGACGACTTCCCTCAAATTGAAGATATCCAGCACATGCAGTGGCCTGCCAACTCTCTTGATCTGAATCCAATAGAGCATGTTTGGGATATGCTCGGGAGACATCTTGCAGCCCTCCTGCTCTCCGTGAGACTTGGAACTTTTTGATCATGCAACTCATCCAAACCCTCATCGAAAGTATGGGAAATCATTGTGCAGCATACGTGGCTACCCGAGGTTCCCACACACCGTATTAAATTGCAGCATCACATTGTTTTAATCATCCTGTTTGACTGAGGTTAACACCCGTATTGTGACTCCTTTCCGATAATAAAAGTCGTTATTATCCTTGTTTTGCATTGTTTTCTTCTACTATAACCCTATTACACCCGCATACCGCGCTTCCTTCCATTCCGATGTAGATTTCCTGAAATTTTTACATAAACAACAACTATGCTTAACTTTTGGACATGAGTGCACTTACATAGGGCAAATAGAAACCCCCCCCCCCCGGCGGGCAAAAAGTCATGAAAGAAACACTGATTGTGTGATACTCGAGAGTACTAGTTATTGTATATAACTAGTACTCTCGAGATATTACATTTACTTCTCCATAGACGAGTGTGATATCTCTCGAAAGAATCAAGAGATTTCCATTAAATTTGGTATGTTGTTTTGAACTAGTAAAGTTGGGGGGGGGGGTGCAGAAAGCCTATTAATTGGCAGCTAGATTAAGTAATAAGAAAACTTCAGTTTGTAGTATTGTTTTCTCACAGTATTTTAATTTCTTAATCTATGGTAAAAGTCATGTGTCGGACCTATCCGATTTTTACTTTTCCTGCAATACATGGTAATATATAGGGAAAGTATTGGAATCATGCCGAAAATCGCAACTCGAGTTTCGACGGATCTACACGTTTCTGGACCTCTAGAACACGAAAATACTATTTTTAGCGTGACGTCTGTGTATGTGTCTGTCCGCCTGTGCAGATTTCGTATCCACTCTAACTGAAAAATTAATTGAATGAATTTCATAAAATTTGGTGGGTAAGTTCTTATGGGTGACTCTGGTGCTGATTAGATTTTGGTGCTATTCGGAGTAAAAGAACTTGCCTTTTTTTGCAAAATTGCCCACAAAAATCATTAAATTTAAAAATAAAAGACCACCTTAGTTCAAATATATCAATTACATGAATGCCTATTTCATACGTAATTTTTGACGACGAAAATAATAAGATCAACTCCATTACTTTAGGACTAGCCGTTCTCGAGATATTTTAGTTTTTTTGCATTTTTTCTACGCCATCTTTGCAAATAAGTCCAGTTACCAAATGAAAACGAAAACTGAATTAAAACTGCACAATCAGTGTCATTTAAAATAATTATGGTTGTTATTTTGTGCAATTAAACTCAATTTAATGAATTATAGAAGAAATAAAGAGAACATGAATATGAGTCTGCAAGGAAAGTCATGTGCTGCCCACATCAGATTTCTTATTTTGTTTTAAACTATAGACGTTTTAAGAGTAACAAAATGGCAAACGCAAACATTTATATACAATGTCTGTTCTACATCTTTCGGATGTAGATTCTCCTATCTTCGAGCATTCAACTTTACAGGCTGCTACATAGAAAGTGAGCAATGGAAGTTTTTTGACCCGTAGGTTGTAGACACATAGTTCTAATTTCAAAAATGCTTTAAAAAAGGTAGGAAGTTGTGGAATGGTAATTTAAATGCTGTATCGCATTTTTGTAGAAAGTTAACAAAATTAACTTTTTATACAGCCCCTCTATTAAAAAAAAAGTCAAATTACAACAAGAAAGATCAATCATGCATAAAGCATTGATTATTATGAAACACTTTCCAACTGAAATGCAAAATGCGATGCATTCAGCGGTGATTTTTTTTTTTTTTAATTATCACAGAACTACGATAATTTATTTTACTTAGAAACTTAAAACTTCATCGAAAAAATGAACTTTATTCAAATGACCTCATCGAAATATAAATCGACTGGCTGGTTCTCTATGTAAAAGTAGTGGATATTTCATTCATACACTTTTATTCTAGACTCCTGAGTTAAATAATTTTACGCGAAAAAAATCCAGTAATTCTTATACAATTCATCTTTACAATCATTTGTCTACATTCTGCATCCATTAAAATAAGGCTTCGTTGTAAAAATAATTAAAGTTTGATGATCATTTAAACTAAAGAGTATTGCAATTGCTTTGGCGCAGAATATAGGTGCACAAAAATTAAGCCAAAATAAAGCGGATTTAGGACGGATGCAACACAAAATATAAATTTAAAAGAACTTTAAAAATCACGATTTTTACTCTGTGAAAAAAGATGGATGCCATATTTTATTTTGAAGTGGGTCACGTGATCTCTTCGTATTATAGTGTAATTATTTTAAATTTTATTTAAAAAACTACCGAACATATTTTACTGAATTTTTTTTTTATATATATTTTATGGGATAATTTGAATATTTGCTAAAACTTTCGAAGCAATTTGTGAATTTTAAATTCGCTTAAAAAATGTTTGAAAAATTAGGTCCATAGGGTTCAGTGTATTTCATTTTTGCAACCAGGGTTCAAACCAAAACTAATTGGGTGATATTATTCATTTACATTCCCATATGTACCACAAACCGTCTCAACAACATACTAAAATTTCATTTTGATAAAGTCATTTTTACGGTAGTTATCGTGCGGACGGACAGACAGACAGAATGAACAAAGTCATAAACATTTTTCAACTATTCACAGTGCTGAAAATGTTGTCAATACTTTATTTAGTCAAACAGAAGAAAGATTTGTTCTTAAAAGTTCAAATTTAGGACCAAATAAATTGATAAAATTCCTGACTTACATCACTTTCTCAGGACTTTTCGGTACTATTTTAATCATAACAAGAAAGATCAATCATGCATAAAGCATTGATTATGAAACACTTTCCAACTTCAATGCAATTTCATTTAAACATCTCTAAAATCCGATACATTCCTCGGTAATATTTAAAAAATTATCACAATAATACATTAATTTATTATATTTGAAAACTTAAAATCTCATTGAAAAAAATGGCCTTCATTCAAATGACGGCATTGAAATATAAATTGCCTGATTTAAACATCTCTAAAATGCCATACATTCCTCGGTAATATTTTAAAAATTATCATAATACTACAGTAATTTATTATATTTGAAAACTTATCGAAAACAACTGAAATTTATTCAAATGACGTCATCGAAATATAACACACCTGGCTCTCTCTATAAAAGCAGCATTTCATTCATAAACATTTTTCCATTCATTTCATTCATCACAATACTATAATAACTTATTTTATTTAAAAACTTAAGACCATGGAGGTACAAGTAATTAAACTCTATGCTTAAAACTTCATCGAAAAAATCGCCCTTCTCTCTGTAAAATCATTCATATCGCTATATTGCAGACTCCATGAGCTAAATAATTTTGCGTTAAAGAAATGCAGCAATTCTTATACAACTCATTCTGCATATTTTGCTGTTTACATTTTCCATAAGTGAAAAGTAGGCTTCGTTGTAGAAATAATAAAAGTTGGATTATCATTTAAACTTAAATATATTAAGTGCGTTGTTTTGGTATGTAGATGCACAGAATTTAAGCAAAAATAAATCGGTTTTAGGACGGATAGAACACTAAATATGAATTAAAAAGAACTTAAAAAATCACGATTTTGATACAAGATGGATGCCATATTTTATTTTGAAGTGGGTCACGTGAGCTCTTCATAATGGTCACGTGATCGATTCATATAAAAGGTGTAATTATTATTTTAATTTTTTTTTTTGAAAACTACCGAATATGTTTTGCTGAAATTTTTTTTTATATATTTTATGGGATAATTTGAATATTTTCTAAAATTTTCGAAGCAATTTGTGAATTTTAAATCCGCTTAAAAAATGTTTGAAAAATGAGGTCCCATAGGGTTCAATGTATTTCATTTTTTCAACCCGAGTTCAATCCAAAACTAATTGGGTGATATTATTCATTTATATTCCCATAGGTCCCACAGACCGTCTGAACAACATACTAAAATTTCATTTTGATAAAGTCATTTTTACGGCAGTTATCGTGCTAACGGATAGACAGACAGACAGACAAAATGAAAAAAATCATAAATACTTTTCAACTTTGTTGTAAAGTGTTAAAAATTAATGAATCAAGGGAACGTTCACAAATTAAATTGACGCACAGAAATCCTTTAGTGGGGTTTTAAAACAGAAATCCTTTAGTGGGGATGTTAAAAATTAATGAATCAAGGGGACGTTCACAAATTAAATTGACGCACAGAAATCCTTTAGTGGGGTTTTAAAACAGAAATCCTTTAGTGGGGATGTTAAAAATTAATGAATCAAGGGGACGTTCACAAATTAAATTGACGCACAGAAATCCTTTAGTGGGGTTTTAAAACAGAAATCCTTTAGTGGGGTTGTTAAAAATTAATGAATCAAGGGGACGTTCACAAACTAAATTGACGCACAGAAATCCTTTAGTGGGGTTTTAAAACAGAAATCCTTTAGTGGGGTTTTAAAACAGAAATCCTTTAGTGGGGTTGTTAAAAATTAATGAATCAAGGGGACGTTCACAAATTAAATTGACACACAGAAATCCTTTAGTGGGGTTTTAAAACAATTTTCTTTCATGGTTTGGTTCTGAAACTATTAATGGCAGGCAGAAGATACCGGTTAAAATTTATTTTAGCACTTAAATAAGGTAAATATATCAGATTACTGTGACTTTGTCTGCCTGTCAGATATTTTACTGACAATATCTATGGAAAAATAAGCATACCTTTCAAGTTTTGAAATCAAATAGAATAATTTAAAACCACTATTTTCAGTAGACTTAATAAGTTTCTAACACATTTTTGTCCCTTACAAACGAATCGGTAAGAATCTTAGAATAGGAATAAGAAGTCATATCTCTCCTCTAAGGTAAGAAGCATGGCGGTAAAAGTAAGGCGTTAAATCTTCATATTAAGAAAACGCCAATATCGTTTGAGACAATAATTCAGGTGGTGCTGGGATAAGATAAGTAGTCCTGTATTGTATGCATTTCTATGGCGAAAGACCTAAAATATTTATTTAAGCTGTCAATTTTGTAAAAATTAATTATTAGTACAACACAAAGAATAACTGAAGCAATAAAGAATATTCCTACGTATTCAAAATTATTTTACTTTCCAATTCATTTTTATCTCCTCATATTCTGCACTCTATCCTACAACTATGAAAAAATACTGGTTAATTATACTCCTAATTAAGGAATCCTTAATTTAAAAATTATTAAAAATACATATACTAAATACTACGCCTTTCTATAGTGTCAACTAACAATAGCAACTACTTTACAAACACTAGCGACACCTAGATATAATTCTCAAAGCATTCAAGAGTTTCATCCATAGGAGTTTTATCTCCTACTTTCTAACTCCATGGTAAGAAGTCTTGCATGCGATACAGCAGATGGCGGGACTGGTGTCGGGTTCGGATGGATAGACCAAGGAAGATGCTGTTCATTGCTTACGGCCTGAACACTCGCGTATGGATAGAACAAGAAATAGGCTAAAATAAAATATCTTTTCCATCACTTTCCGTTAGTACTCGTTGCCTTGCACAGCCATATCGACGATGAAGCGAACCTGTTGATTGCAATCGACATACCAGTCGCAAAATAAAAACTCTAGAAGGATGCCGGCTTTACGGAAACGACGATAGTATTCCTTCACTGTGTATATAGGAGATCGGTTGCATTCGTCGTAAATCAAAATCATCTCATAGAGTTCGGCATTACTGAACAGCGCTGTCATTCAAACTACATAGTTAGGTAGTAGAGTTACTTAAATGCTTAAATACAAACTATGAATCGACATAATAATGACATAATAGCTTTATCTGCATAAATGAAATTTGAAGAAGTGGTAAAATTTTTAAAACTATTTGCAACCAAAGTTGGTTTGTTGTTGTTGTTGAAACCCAGACCGTCCGACCTACCAGAAAGGTGTAAGGTAACTGTTTGGACGGTCGGGAAGTGCCGCCCAATTTAGACCGGAACCCAGTGGGGGGAGGCATCCACAGGGACCGTACCCTCCTTCCCCTACCACCAACCTCTCGGAAGGACTTTCGGACCCACATGTTTAACGTGATCGTACTCCGCATGAACACGGCGGCAGTTTTGGCAGTGGCTGGAATCGAACCCGGGCCTACCGAGTGCAACTCCAGCGCGCTAACCAATGGGCTACCGCGCCCCAAAGTTGGTTTGTGAATCTCCTCTTACTTCCCAATGAACATTTTAATTAGTGACAACTATGTCAAATTCGATCGTATTACAGCCAAATTTTATTCAGTTAAACTGAATACGGCATGGGTAACATTTTTGCAATGTGACTTTTTTCGATAGAGGGGCTATATAAAAAGTTAATTTTGTTAACTTTCTATAAAAATATGATACAACATTTGAATTACTATTTTATAACTTCCTACCGTATTTGAAGCATTTTTGCAATTAGAAATATGGGTCCACAACCAACGGTTCAAAAAATCTTCCACTGTTTACTTTTTATGTGACACCCTGTATAAAGCAAGGATGCTAATGTGAAAGTATTGTGACTATGTGGCGCCACCTACGTAACCTTGGTACGGCGTACGTCCATTATGTGTACCCGTAACTAGATGGTTACCACAGTGACTATATCGTTTTTGAATATCTGTTTGGAATACTTTTATATTAAAATATGGGAAAATATGAATAGAAATGTGCATATTAACTTTAAAAATCGATTAATTTGAACTCAAACCATGGGTTATATGTATAAAACTTTCAGTTTTAATCATATTTAGCGTTTAATAAATGAACGATATAGTTTAAGTCTTTAGGATGGTATGGGTCGAAGAAGAAGAAGAGACTTCTTCTTCTTCGACCCATACCGTCCTACTTAACCGAAGGTGTAAGGTATTTATTTGGACGGCTGGGAAGTGCCATTCAATTTAGATCGTAACCCAGTGGGGGCGTCATTCACAGGGACCGTATCCTCCTTCCCCTACCACCAACCCCTCGGAAGGACTTACGAACTCACATATTTAACGTGCTCGTACTCTGCGTGAACACGGGGACAGTTTGGACAGAGCCAGGAATCGAACTCGGGTCATAAGAGTGCAATCCCTGTTCGCTAATCACTGGGCCCCTTAAAGAAAGCTTCTCCTTTTTCGATCCAGGTCATCAGTCTTACCCGAAGGTGTAAGGTATCTGTTTAAACGGCCGGGACGTGCCACCCAATTTAGACCGGAACCTAGAGGGGGTGGCATCCACAGAGACTGTAAACCTCCTTTTCCTACCACTAACCTCTCAGAACAACTTGCGACCCACATATTTAAGGTGTCCGTACTCCGCGTGAACACGGACTCTGTTTAAAGAGGGCCGGGAATCGAACTCAGGTCGTCCGAGTGCAATTTTCGCTCTCTAACCACTGGGCTGTCCAACCCCTTAGAAGAAGGAGGCTTGCAGTTTTTTCTATAGCCCTGCACTGTCAATCTGCGCTGCCATATATTCAAAGAAATTGTCACAGTTTTCTAATATTACATTGCCACTCGATTCTTAATTCTGCAACTTACATACATAAGGACCCCTTTCCAATTTTCTGTTTTCTTCTGGAATATTCAAAACATTATCAAATATAAAACAGTCAGTTTTGATTATCATGTTACATAATATTTTCCTCTGCTTAAACACGTTCTTTAATCTGAAGAAAATTCTGGCGATTCGGATACATTGTTGCACAAGGGGGAACAGATAAGATTGAAACCATTCCACTTACACCTGAATTTAAATTGATATGGGATTCCTGGGGAGGGAGGGGGAGTGGGGAGTTCCACTCGAAGATATTCGAGAAAGGACATCTCGTATTTTGTAAATATTTTGCAATGTAGGATCACACTTCCAATGAAAAATAACAGCATCCATGAACCGGGTTCGCGTTTATTATGCGCTTGTCAGAATGGAATAACTGATACTTGTAATGGCAACAAGGAAACATATGCGAGAAAACACATATGAAAAATAATCTGATGTGGGCAGCACATGATTTTCACTACAGACTCAAATTCGTTTTTCTTTATTTCTTTAATAATTCTTTAAATTGAGTTTAATTGCACAAAATAACACACATAATTATTTGAAGTTACACTGAATTTGCACTTTTAATTCAGTGTTTGTTACTTTCCCTACAATACATGGTAATGTATAGGGAAAGTATTGGAATCGTGCCGAAAATCTCAACTCGAGTTTTCAACGGATCTACACATTTTGGGACCTCCAGAACACGAAAAATCTATTTTTAGTGTGCCGCCAAAAAATTTATCCTTAAATCCTAGAATTAAAAATGCCGAAATCGAGAGATTTCGGGATTTATTCCAGTTATTTAAATGTATGAAATAATACTTCTCTGTTCTGTAATTATATCAGCATCTTTATAGAGAGCGATGTCATCCATTTAATGGAGCAGAAACCCACCAGAATATATTTAAAATTTTAAAAATTGATCGCAAACATATAGTATACAATTTAAATTAGTTTTAATTATATTTACTCAGTTATATTCATGCAAAATTAAATATATATATATATATATATATATATATACACAAAAGTTATAAAATTTTTAAACCCTATACCATACCAAATGTTAACGAATCATAAGGCGCATTGCTGCCATTACCCTTCGTAAACGACATAGAAATTTCCAATGGAACAGATGGAATGGATAGAAATTTCCATTTTCGTATTGTTTTGTATTGTACTGTTTTGTAGTGTATATCTTCAGGTATATATCTTTCTCAAATTGGTACCGGCCTCCGGGAGTGTTTACCGCGGCTTTAAGCATGCTTTAACCGGGGAGTGGGGGTCACAACCGCCCACGGACACTATGAGGTACTCGATTTGTTCATTTCTCTTTGATCTTTTTGGAAATTTATATATATATATATATATATATATATATATATATATATATAAATTAAAATAACAAATACGAAAGTGCAAGAGTGCAAATCAGTAAACACAGTATCAAACCGCGGGCGATATAAGAGAGTGTATTTAATAGCAAAAAGCAACGAGGAAGGACCGGAAAAGTGAAAATTGAAAAATGGTGAAAATTGAAAAATGGTCGGATAAATTTGTAAATAAAGCATTGGAAGAATTGAAAATTAAACATTGAAAAAAAATTGAAAATGAAACATTAATAAATGAATCAAATAAATTAATAGATTAAAAGGGAACATCAATCTGATAGAAAGGAAATGGAGAAAGAAATAAAAATAAAAGGGAATATCGAACTGATTAGGAAATGAAAATGAGAAAGAAATGAAAATAGTGGACACTGCATATTACAGACTCAATTCTGACACTACAGAAATAGAGTTGCACTCGGTAGGCCCGGGTTCGATTCCAGCCACTGCCAAAACTGCCGCCGTGTTCATGCGGAGTACGATCACGTTAAACATGTGGGTCCGAAAGTCCTTCCGAGAGGTTGGTGGTAGAGGAAGGAGGGTACGGTCCCTGTGGATGCCTCCCCCACTGGGTTCCGGTCTAAATTGGGTGGTACTTCCCGACCGTCCAAGAAGTTACCTTACACCTTTCTGGTAGGTCGGACGGTCTGGGTTTCAACAACAACAACTACAGAAATAGAAAAATGATGAGAGATTTATAATTCTGGTAGGTCGGACGGTCTGGGTTTCAACAACAACAACTACAGAAATAGAAAAATGATGAGAGATTTATAATTCTTATATAACTTATATATATTAATTATATATATTAACTTATATATATATATATATATATATATATATATATATATATATATATATATCGATTCAATTGTTTAGAAATATTATACTTAATCAACTTTTTAAAATTTATAGATTATCAGATAAAAAATTTCATGCTTTGCACATTAATAATCTAAATATTACTAGTAAATTATATAAATATCCAGCATATTTAGTAAATGGTATAGTTAAAAAGTTTCGATTATCTTAATATTCTTAAAATTCTCTTAGTGTCTTATATTAGCCAAATATCTACATTCTCTTGAATAAGCATTACAATGTATTTACATCTTCTTATACTTTAGCCTCTATATTTTCTATTATATTACGTGCCCCTTTATTTTGAATTTTTTACTGTAGAATAAATCACATTTTATAGTCTTTTCGCAATACTGTTATTTATTTCTCACGATTGGCAACAGTAGATCTCTACTTTTATCTTATGCGATTGGTAACATTGGTCTCTTCATTTAATGCTCGAACGGATAGGATATTTGCAGTGTATTTCATGTATTTATGTTTCCAATATCATTTTTCAATCTTTCTGCTAGTCGTCCAAATAGCATTATTTTATAGATAAAATCTATCTCTTGCTTCAGAAACTAGCATATTTTTTGTTCCTTTTGAATAAATATTTTGATTTGAAAAATAATTTTTTCGAAATGAGCAAATTTTTGGCCTAGTGCTTTGTGCTTTTCCATGTGTATAGCTTTAATGCTTGGTTATTTTTTTGTTTCTTTATTTTCGAATCCACACCATTGATATTACTTTCCTTATATACATAATGTATAAGGAAAGTATTGTGACGGGGTCGAAAATTCGAAATCGAGTTTTCGACGGGAGAGCACGTTTCAAGCATCCCTGATCACGAATCAAATATTTTTGAAGTGATGTCTGTGTGTGTGTGTGTGTGTGTGTCAGTGAGTCTGTGGAGACGATAACTGACGAACGAATGGACCGATTCGAACCAAATTTGGTGCAAAAATCACAATCCGTAAACACGGGAAACCTATTGTTTTTATACGTAATCGAATGTTCGGGCCAACGGCCGTACCGTGCTGAAAACACCGGTTCTCGTTAGATCACCGAAGTGAAGCAGCATCGGGCGCGGTTAGTACTTGGTGGGTGACCACCTCGGAACGCCGCGTGCTGTTGGCCATCTCGGGTGCGGTATCCCCGTGGTTTGCGCGCTAGATTTGCACGCTGCCACAAATGCCGCCGTGTTCATGCGGAGTACGATCACGTTAAACATGTGGGTCCGTAAGTCCTTCCGAGAGGTTGGTGGTAGGGGAAGGAGGGTACGGTCCCTGTGGATGCCTCCCCCACTGGGTTCCGGTCTAAATTGGGTGGCACTTCCCGGCCGTCCATACAGTTACCTTACACCTTTCTGGTAGGTCGGACTGTCTGGGTCTCAACAACAACAACGTAATCGAATGTTCAGAACCCCCCTAAATTTTCAAATAAAATTTTGAAAAAATCGTCAAAAAATCAAAACCACTAATAAAGTTACGCAAATAGACATTTCTTATGTAATTTTTCATTAGAAAACGATTGACATAAATATTAGAACGCTGACA
The DNA here is from genome assembly GCA_951213105.1 of Amaurobius ferox. Classification (NCBI taxonomy): domain Eukaryota; kingdom Metazoa; phylum Arthropoda; class Arachnida; order Araneae; family Amaurobiidae; genus Amaurobius; species Amaurobius ferox. Next base: position 134,841,137 of record OX578136.1, read on the forward strand.
TGAACCGTTATCGAGATATTGCACATTTTTAAAAAAATTATTAAAAAGTCATATAAAATGAAAAAAAAAATTTCCTATTGAGAAACATGTTCACTTTTCATATGTAATACCATGCGATAAATTGGGTGACATCATTCTCGTAGATGTAGCTCATTCCATTCATGAAAAAAGATACTTTGAGTAATACTTTTGTATTTGAAAGCCAATATTCATTTTTCTGCTGTAAGAATAACTTATTTCTTCGTCCATAACGCTTGGCGATATTTTGACGACGAATTTGGCGGAATGTCGCCAACTTGGCGACTTTCTGAAATGTTGCCAAATTAACGAAAATCTCGCCAAATGGATAAAAATGACGCTAAATCAATGAAAATGACGACTAACTGTCGAAAATTCAATATCTTGGAAAGAATATTAGTATCTACTATAAGAAAAATCTATTTTTTTACTGTAAAAGTAGTAAATTCATTATATTATATAAGGAAAGTCATGTGTTGACCACATCAGATTTTTTGTTGTTTATCTTAAGCTTGATGACAAGAAATACGCCTTTAATTTTACTCATGATGGTTGATTCTCTATGTAATACTTCTTTTTAATTTGTAGGCATATTTTGAGTTAGGGTTATCGAGAAACCTAACTTTCTAACAAGCCTACAAAATAAAAGTATAAATCAGCAAATCTTCAATCAAATGGAAAAAAAATACAAATATATATATATATATATATATATACTCACAGCTATAAAAATTTAAGCAACAAGAAGTAACTGTGGGATTATAACGAAACTTGGCATGAAAGTACGTATCAGGCAGATATACAAATGATTGGAAATACAGGGTGATTGTGCATTGCGTAATGCCACCAGAGGGCGTTGTGCTTCGTTCTCCCTGGTGCAGAAAAAAGGTACGCAGAGGCTATTTGCCTGTACTTAATCTGTTGCAGAGGGATGCTTCTTCATTAGGGATGTCGTTACGCCGCCATCGAAGACAACATGATCAACTGTCAGAGTTCGAGAGGGGAGGAAGCGGGCTGGTCAGCTCGGCCAGTAGCCAGCCACTTTGGCCGTTCTGACTTTACTGTGAGGAGGTGTTGGGACCAGTGGACGAGAGAGAGGTCGCATACACGGCGGCCAGGCCCAGGGCGCCTTCGGCGGACCAATAGCCGAGAAGACCGTCATATCACCCGACACGCACGCACAGCGCCAACTGCATCATTGTCTGCCATCCGGACACAGGTAGCACCTGCACTACGGGCCCATGTATCTGTCCATACCATCACGAAGGACCTGGCTGAAGGACATTTGGTATCGAGGCGTCCATTGCGTGTACTGCTAATGACACCCACCCACCGTCGCCTCCGTTTGGAGTGGTGTCGCGCTCGACGGGTTTGGACCGCAACCAAGTGGAACCAGATCGTCTTCAGCGACGCATCGAGATTCAATTTGGGCAGTAATGACAACCGTGTACGTATGTGGAGGCCCCGTAGCGAACGCCAAAATCCTGCCTTCGCTTTACAGCGGCACACCGCTCCCACAGCTGGTGTGATGGTATGGGGGTGTCGTACGACACCCGGTCATCTCTAATATTGATCTACGGAACTATGACAGCCCAGCGGTACGTTCGTGACATCCTTCAGCCACATGTTTTGCTACTCATGGCAGGGCTCCCAAGCGGCATTTTTCAACAGGACAATGCTCGGCCACATACAGCAAGGGTGCCACAGGAATGCCTTCGCCACATTATCACCCTTTCCCTGGCCTGCTCGATCCCCAGATTTGTCACCGACCGAGCATGTCTGGTATTAATGGGACGGCAAGTTGGACAGCCTACGAGTTTGGTCGAACTAGAGGCGCGCTTATAACAACTGTGGAATGAGATGACGCAGGACACCATACTTGACCTGTATGCCACAATTCCCGCCTTTATCGCATCGTGTATTCACGCTAGAGGTGGCCCAAAAGGGTACTAAAACTTCCATTTAATGTTTTTCCGGTAATAAATGATCTTTTTGTTATTAACACTTTACAACAAAGTTGAAAAGTGTTTATGACTTTGTTCATTCTGTCTGTTTGTCTGTCTGTCCGTTAGCACGATAACTGCCGTAAAAATGACTTAATCAAAATGAAATTTTAGTATGTTTTTCAGACGGTCTGTGGGACCTATGGGAATATAAATAAATAATATCACCCAATTAGTTTTTTATTGAACCCGGGTTGAAAAAATGAAATACATTGAACCCTATGGGACCTAATTTTTCAAACATTTTTTAAGTAAATTTAAAATTCACGAATTGCTTCGAAATTTTTAGGAAATATTTACATTATCCCATAGAATATATAAAAAAAAAATTCAGTAAAATATGTTAAGTAGTTTTTTAATTAAAAATTATTTAATATAGGGAAAAAAACAAATTCAATTAAATTCTGACTTTGAGATATCCTCCAGAAAGAAAAGAGATATATATCTTATAATAAATATATTTCCAAATGTTTAATCAATTTGCATATGAGAGAGGCTTCACATTTTAAAATAAATTTGGTAGATAACAATTTTTCATTTTTTTAAAATTTTATATAACTCTTCATGATATACTTATTTGATGGCATTTTATAAGCACTTTCCTACGTCCTAGAGAGTTAAAATTTGGTACACAGCTTAAATTTGTTGAACATTTTATTCGACAAAAATTTGATGGATCTTTAAATATAGATCATACATTTTTTTTCGAAATGGCCTGAAAATAATCCCCGTTCACTTCTATAAATCATTGTTGTAATATTGTTAAAAATTCTGATATGGACAGCACATGTCTTTCCCTGCGGACTCATATTCGTTCTCTTTATTTCTTCAATAATAATGAGTTTATCTGCACAAAATAACAACCATAAGTATTTTAAATAACATTGAATTTGCACGTTAAACTTACATTTGGTTCTCATTTGATAGCTGGATTTATTGTCAAAGGTGGCGTAGCGAAAACGCGAAAAAACTAGAATGTCTCAAGAACGACTAGTCCTAGAGTAATGAGGTTAGTCTTATTCTTTTTGGTGTCAAAAATCACGTATAAAATAGGAATTTAATTGATATAATTGAGCACACGTAGTCTTTTATTTTTATATATAACGATTTTTGCGGGTCATTTCGCAAAAATAGCCCGTTCCTTTCTCCCGAATCGTACTAGAGTAACCTACAAATGATTTATATACAAAATTTTGTTAAATTTGGTATATAAATCACTTGTAGGTTATGGAAATATTATACACCAATTTTTGTTAAATTTGTTCCATTAGTTTTTAGCTAGAGTGGATAAAGGCAATTTCTGCGGCCATTTCGCAAAGAAGGCAGATTCTTTTATTACGAATCGTACTATAATCTAATGAACATCAGGATTTCCCACAAAAAACATACCCACCTAATTGTATAAAATTCGGTCCATTAGTTTTTCAATTAGAGTGGATGTAATATCCTCACAAACACGCAGAAACATACACAGATACACCCTTACACACATAGACGTCTTTCTAAAAATAGTATTTCCGTGTTCTAGAAGTCCCAAAACGTGTAGATCCTTCGAAAATTCGAGTTCCGATCTTCGGCACGATTCCAATACTTTGAGTACATACACATACACACATATATTATCTGTGTATCTAAATTCCGTGCCTATGCAATTACAATAGTTGTGATTTTAAATGATCCCTAAACTTTTATTATTTCTTCAACGAAGCCTAATTTTACAATATGCAGAATGCAAATATCTCAAGCGATTTTAAGATGAATTACATAAAAATTGTTGAATTTTTTTCACACAAAATTATTTAGCTCTGGAGTCTGGAATACAAGTTATATGAATGAAATATTCATTGATTTTGCATAAAGAATCAGATGATTTATATTTCGATACAGTTTTAAATATTTAAGTATAATAAATTACTGTAGTATTGTGATAATGTAAAAGATATCACCACTGAATGTATCACATTTTAGAAATTTTTAAATGAAATTACATTTCAGTTGGAAAGTGTTTCATAATCAATGCTTATTCATGATTGATCTTTCTTGTTTAACTTTGTATCACTTACTTATAACAACGTTGCACTTACATGTATAAAATTTCGTTCGATTCTGACAACTCTTTCTTGGTGCACAAATTTTTATGGTAATGAGTGTGTATATATATATATATATATATATATAAGGATATAAACAAGAAGAAAAGAGAAGTGAGAACGGGAGTGACCATATGGTTTGCATAGAATGGTAGGGGTGGATTGCGACACCCCTTTCCCGCTTAAAAAAGCTTTTACGACCCGGACAACGCTCCCGGCACCAATGTAACTCAATGGTCAATCTCCCACATGTGCAAAGAAAGAAGCACCCGAACGGACAGAGAAGCATTTATGGAACCAAGAAAGGAAGAGATGCACCCTACAATCCAACGTGAAAACTCGACTTTTTATAAGGGAAAGTCGCACATGCGCGAAAAGACTTCAAGATGATAGGATCGCAGATATTGTTACAGATATGATTAAGAATGCTCATTTAGATTCAAACAAAGTACAATTTCTTTCTTTGAAAAAGGAATAGTAATAATGTTGTAAAAAATACCTATGCGCGAAAAGACTTCAAGATGATAGGATCGCAGATATGGTTCCACCCCTACCATACTATGCAAACCATATGGTCACTCCTGTTCTCACTTCTCTTTTCTTCTTGTTTATATCCTTATATTCCACTCTGGATGCAGAGCTGCTAAGCGCCACATCCTCGGTACAGCTTCAATTTTCTCCTTTACTTATTTGGGAGTTCCATTAATGATATACTTCTTTTTGATATATATATATATATATATATATATATATAAATTAGTAAATCCAAAGTTAGAATGTATGTAGTAACTCATAATACACTATTCCAAAATTTTCTACAAAATACAAAGAAATAAAAGAAATTAAGACATAAAGAGGAAATAATAAAGCGTAATGCAGGTCATAAAGACAAAGACAATCAACAAATTTCAAAAATGAGGAATGCAAATAAGAAAACAAAAAAATCAAGCAAAAAAGTTTGCACATGGAAGAGATTTAGGCTTACGATAAGTTCATTTCGAAAAATTTTTCTTCGGGTCCATATATCCCTTTGAAATGAACACAAAAATGCTTGTTTCTGAAACACAAGATAGATTTTATCTATAAACTTGTGTTATATGGACGACAAGCATATAGATTGGAACAATAAAGGAAACATAAATACCTTGAAATACTTTTCATTTGAGCAACCATGACAAGCAAAATATGGCTAGACCAATGTTGCTATATGGAAAAATGAAAAGATGTGATTTGCTGTTGCCAAAGAGAGTAATAAAAACTGTACTGCGTAAAAGCAATAAAAAGAGATATTCAACAGTTAAAGCTTCAAGATAAAAAGATGAAAATATAATTTCAAGAGAATGAATAAGTACGGCTAAAATAAGATAATAAGAATATATATATATATATATATATATATATATATATATATATATATATATTCTCTTTTGTATTGCGGCTATTTTTAACAACAATGATTGAAACCATTAAGTCTCGTGATCATTGAACCCTTTTATGCATGATTATGTCAAATTTTGTTCTTTGCTGCCATTTTAACAACAAATAAAAGTTTCGAAGTTTTCAGTTTCGTAGTTTTCAGTTATCAGTTTCGAAGTTTTCGCCGAATTAAAAAAAAAATTCTATCTAGTTCCAGATTTTTTGATAACAAAGCCGGATATAAAGTTCCGTGAAGATCCATTAATATTTGCGGTCGCTATCGTGTATATAAAAACAGACCACAGACAGACAGACATCCAAACAGACATTACTCCAAAAATAGTCAAAACGTATTCAGGAGGTCCTAATACATATATTGGCACCAAAATCTCGAATTCTAAAATTTTCGGGAAAGCAATGATGTCTCTATATTATATTACATATGAGAAAGTAAAATCCATTCTAGCGACAATGACTGTATAATACGTATTCCTGTCCTTTTAAAATCCTTGCCTAGTAATCTTAGTATCTGAATTCCACGCTGAGTTCCCTCAGGGGGACACTCACACTTGAACCGAAGTTGATTGCTTTCTTGAAGGATGTCGAAATGGGAGATAAGTGAGATGCGTTACTCGTGTCTTAGATATGAATTCTGTACTCAAGGTTATGGTATGGATCATCGAGGTAGTATATACTAACTCGTTGGTATGGACAGAGAGAGAGAGAGAGAGAGTTATAGCTTGATGAAGATGAAGATGTTGTGCTTGTTAATGATAACGCATTTTTTGCTTTAAAATTTATATTATCATGTAAATTTTTACTTTCTCGTACTATTGTAAAGTATTATTTTCTTACAAATTTTCGCAATCGAGATTTTAACAGATAAGCACATTTCAAGACCTTCTGAACCTATCAATAAGTACAATACTTTGTTCTAGCACTTTGTGCTAGGGATAAGAAAAACTTCAGCAATGTATAAAAGCAGAAATAACTCAATAATGCAGTATACAACTGTTTCGAGGATACTCTGGGCCCCCTTTGCTGGTCTCCTTCGCTGGGCTCCTTAGCTGGATCCCCTTCTGAAGATGTTTCGAACACTATAGGAAAGATGCCCGTCCGTCTGTCTGTGTGTGTATGTGTGTGTGTGTGGGGGGGGGGGGGGGAGCGAGTGAGCGTGAACATGATAAGACGCATCCAAGAGGGAATACACCTATAGTTATACAATTTTATGTGCACCTACACAGTAAGAAGAAAAACTAGATCTAGATAGAATTTTTAATATTTCTCATGATTAGAACTCAAATGATTCGATTTTTTTTTTAATTTTCGATTTTCATTGTATTATTTCCTATGCAAAACAATAATTCCTGAAACAATCATGGTTTATACGAATATAGTATATGGGGAAGATTGATAATCAGAACTATGTTATGATTGGAATGGTATCACAATAGTTTTTATTAACACAAATAAGTCAAATGCATATAGGCTTCTCTATGCTATTGCCAACTAAAGAAGAAAAAACTTTTAACGAATTTATGCGAATAACTCGAATTAAGACGACCATTTTCGACTATGACTATTTTCAGAATAAGGCAACTATTTGCGAGCTAGCGCCATACATTGTTAAACAAAACAGAACGCATTAAATTTTACAATTTTTTAAGCGTGTTACTTTCTCTGTCTTTGACAAGTTTAAATAGTACTTAAGTTTAAATAGTACTTAAACATTTATATTTCATTCAGTTCCGTTTGAGTTCCACTCTATAATTATCAGAATGAATAAGATAATGCATATCTTTTAGATTTCTCATCAAAATTATTCTTTTTAAATATTTTATAAAAATGCTTTAAAAGTATATTCCGCTTAAAATGAATGCTTTGTATGGGAATGCTAAAAGTACTTTAAAAGAATATTTTGAGTATATCAATAGATGAATGTGGCTCCTCCGTGTTAATATAAAATATTTGGAATACACTTCCATCGCATATAACAGCATTCATGGAACGGTTTCGCGATTATTATGAGCCGTCACCGCGGAATAGCCGATATCTGAAATGGCAGTAACAATACTTTCTTGGTGAGACAATTCTATGAAGAATTCATAATAAGCGCGAAACCGGTCCAAGAATGCTGTTATCTGTAATGTGAGTGTATATCAAAATTTTAGGCGGGCTTTGTGACTATTCGTTCTTGAAACATCGTATCCAAACCTCACAGAAACACACATACATATTTCCAAAATTATTCTAAATGGTTCCGGAGGTCTTAAAACGAGCGTATCCATCGAATTATAGAATTAAAATTTTTCGAAAAAGTAATACGTACATTTTCCAGACAATAGTACATTTTCCAGACAATAGTATGACAAAGTAAAAATGGCACAGAAAGTTATTTTCACAAAGTTTATTGCATTAGAGCACACAAATTATAGAGTCAATTAGACATCACACTGATAACCCTTGACGAAAACTCTCACCAGCAGAAATTAATTAATAGCAGCGTATTATATCCTTCAACTCATAACTCTGGATAATTTTGAAACAATTTAGAAAAATTTCAATATTATTAGTATTCCGATTTGTTTATATACCCCATTTTTAACACTTTACAAAATAGTTGAAAAGTGTTTATGATTTTGTTCATTCTGTCTGTCTGTCCATTAGCTCGATAACTATCGTAAAAATTACTTTAAATTAAATTTTAGTATGTTGTTCAGACGGTCTGTGGGACCTATGGGAAATATAAATTAATAATAATATCACCCAATTAGTTTTGGATTAGACCCGGGTTGAGAAAATGAAATACATTGAACCCTATGGGACCTAATTTTTCAAACACTTTTTAAGCAAATTTAAAATTCACAAACTACTTCGAAAGTTTTAGGAAATATTCAAATTATCCTATAAAATACATAAAAGAAAGTTTCAGCAAAATATATTCAGTAGTTTTTTTAAATAAAAATTAAAATAATAATTACACTCTTTATATGAAGAGATCACGTGACCATTATATGAAGAGATCCCGTGACCTACTTCAAAATAAAATATGGCATCCATCTTGTGTCAAAATCGTGATTTGACACAAGATGGATGAAGTTCTTTTTAGCTCATATTTACTGTTGTATCCGTCCTAAAGCCGCTTTATTTTTGCTTAAATTCTATGCATCTACATACTGAAACAACGCAATTACAATATAATTGAGTTTAAATGATCATCAAACTTTGATTATTTCTACAACGAATCCTAATTTTCACTTATGGAGAACGTAAACACCAAAAAATGTAGAATGAGTTGTATAAGAATTGCTGCATTTCTTTAACGCAAAATTATTTAGTTCATTGAGCCTGCAATATAGCTGATATGAATGAAACATTCATTGATTTTACACAGAGAACCAGACGATTTTTTCGATGAAGTTTTAAACATAGAGTTAAATTAATTGTACTTTCATGGTTTTAAGTTTTTAAATAAAATGGATTATTATTGTAATGAATGAATGGAATGGAAAAAAGTTTATGAATAAAATGCTGCTTTTATATAGAGAACCATGCTATTTATATTTCGATGACGTCGTTTGAATAAAGTTCATTTGTTTCCGATGAAGTTTTCAAATATAATAAATTATTGTAGTATTATGATAATTTAAAAAATATTACCGAAGAATGTATCGCATTTTAGAGTTGTTTAAGCCAGGCAATTTATATTTCAATGCCGTCATTTGAATGACGTTCATTTTTTTCGATGGAGTTTTAAGTTTTCAAATATAATGAATTAATGTAGTATTGTGATAATTTTAAAAATATTACCGAAAATATATCGCATTTTAGAGATGCTTATATAAAATTGCATTGAAGTTGTAAAGTGTTTCATAATCAATGATTTATGCATGACTGATCTTTCTTGTTTTTATTAGCTCTGTCAATCTTATTAAAAATCAATCTTATTAAATATTATCCAGTTAAAAACGGATACTAATTCAAAGACTGAAGATCTTTCTTGTCTACCTTTACTTGGGATTCTAAATGTACAAGTTTCTAGTTGCATGTTTGTTGATAATTCTAACATCTTTTATATGCAATTTAATTATTCATAAAAAGGGAAAATGTTATCTTCTCTTTTTATTAAAAAATTAATAAATGTTATTCATCATAAATAGATATAAAACTGTACTTTTAACCGCGCATAACAGATTTTTGAAAAAAAATCAAAATCAAGGTTCCGTAAAAAAAAGAAAAGGCAGATCTTATTATTGCGAGGGGAAAAAAACGAACGCGGAAAAAAAAAGAAACACGAACGCAGTTGAAGGCGAAATAAGGAAAATATATAAAATACATCAAAATTATATAGTACTTCTTTAGTTCTTTCCAAAAATATTTACCGAATCATGAAAAGATCAAATATGAATATATGGTAGGATATTAGAATTCAGTTCTTTTCGTAGGCACGTGTAAACCATTCGAATTCTAAATGCCGGTTCACGTGAAATGGTGTTTGAACAGAAGTTATGCTATTTTCTGTTTACGGTATATGCTTTACCTCTACTTAAGCAACTGCAGATATCTAATTTTGCTTTTTCCTTCCTCTTTGTGTTTCGACTAACATTTACAGAAAAGCTTAGGACTTTATCGTTTTCACTTAACAATAAAAGGCGGGAAGACCTCGTTCTTAAATTTCCCTTTCCACTCAGAATGTCAAATGTTAACTTTTTATTATCTTATTGGCATCAGGTTTGTTTGTAAGTAGATAAATTCCTCAATCAACGCAGACGATTACATAGCTTGTTAGTTATAATTGTACTTTCATTTTAGGATTTCTTTTGGTAAGTAAACGTGACGACGTTTTCCCAAAGCAATTTAATTTGCAAGTTTCAAAGTTTTTACTTCCTTACGATACATAGTACATTTAAAGTATTGTGGTGTCAAGATTCTGATTTTCAGATTTCGATGAATCACAACTTTTTGAGAAGATATGAATACTGATTAACTTCTTTCAATGATGTCCGCGTGTCTATCTGAGCCTACGATATCTCTCGAACAAATTGAGAAAATAGAATGAGATGTGGTACGATTATTTCAATCGATAAACGACTGGGGCTATTTATCGATGCGTCATTCGGGAGGGGAAGCATATCGAATCAAGATTGACTCAATTTTTTTAATCGAAAAATTTTCATAACAAATTATAACGTTCATGACCGTTAAATAAAATGCACATTTTAGATGCAATTAATGTTTAAAAGCAAATGATAAAATATGCAGAACATTAACATGTGTCGTTCTCGAGATATTGCACATTTTCGATCTAAATTGGGAAAAATAAAAATAAAGATGTTAACTATTATCAAATGAGTAAACGATTTTAAAATATTTAGAAATACTCGAAAACTATAAGAGCTTTTTTAAAAACTAAATATAGATTTTGGTACTAAATTTTCTAGTACACATTTTTGTTGTTTATCATTTATATCCATCTTTCATAGTTTACTATATATTTCAAGTGAAAGTTAGAAAAATGAAAAAAATAAAAACACTCGCGCGGAGGGAGGACTTTAAAGTTTAACCTTTTAAAGTTTAAAGAAAAGAGTTCAAAATATTAAAATTTTGAAAATATTTTTATACATTCATAATCCGGACTCTACTCCCGCCAAAACAGGAAAATTATTTACATTTTTATCTACTAGATTTGGGAGTATATAAGTGTCCAAAGAGTTTACATTTTACGTAACTCTCAGTATCCCGCCAGAGAAGCCCCAACCATATATGTTATTTACACCAAAATTTAATTTTTAATTATTAATAACGTTCATCAGATGAACTCTAAGTGGAGGGTAACATATTTTCCTATATACCTCTGAAGTATCAAGATAGGTTTGCTGCAAGTACAGTCTAAAAAATTTTATGCGGGCAGCTTTTCTTGCAGATTCAAAGTTATTATTTTATGATGTACTAATTGAGGTTAATCGCAGAAAATAACATGGATACTTTCTGATATTATATCCAATTCGCAGTTTTAATGCATGTTCTTGGGCAACTTAATCAAATTTAAAGTCTTTAGCTCTTCAAAATTCCAAAAATCTAAAATATCTCTAGAAAGATTCATCCTGGAATCATGGGGTCCGTCTGTTTGCTGTGCTGGCAAAAATTATATGGAAAACCAGTACTTAATTGATATATCTCAGAATTTTTAATCGAATTCAGTACTAGGGTCACCACAAGTGATTTACTATACAATTTTATGAAATTTGGTCAATTAGTTTTTGAGTTAGAGTGGATACAAAGATTGCACAGACAGACACACACAAGCATCACGCTAAAAATAGTGTTTTCGTATTCTAGAGATCCTAAAAGTGTTATTGTTGAGACCCAGACCGTCCGGCCTACCAGAAAGGTGTAAGGTAACTGTTTAGACGACCGGGAAGTGCCACCCAATTTAGACCGGAACCCAGTGGGGGAGGCATCCACAGGGACCGTACCCTCCTTCCCCTACCACCAACCTGTCGGAAGGACTTACGAACCCACATGTTTAACGTGATCGTACTCCGCGTGAACACGGCGGCAGTTTTGGCAGTGGCGGGAATCGAACCCGGGCCTACCGTGTGTAATTCCCGCGCGCTAACCACTGGGCTACCGCGCCCTGGTCCTAAAAGTGCAGATCCGTCAAAAAATGGAGTTGTGCTTTTCCAATACTTTCCCTATACATTACTATGTATTGCAGGGAAAGTAATAGGAAAATGATAATTTGAACTTTTTCATGTATGTAAAAGGTTTTAAAATAGTATGTAATCAGACAAATTAATTGGCTAATGGTTATGTATAATTCTTAGACGTGATTGACCTGTTGCCACCCTGAAAAGAACTTTGAATGAATTAAGAAAAATGTAAAAATATATATTGAGAACGGAAGCACCATTTTAATAATGACTATGAATTTAAAGAATACAAAATATGAATGAATACGAAGTCGAGTAGAGCTTTTTGCTTCACATGTTTTCATTCTACTTCTTTCTTTACCTGTATAAGATGCTGTTTTGGCCCTATAAACTAAATACAAAAGCTATTATAAAATGTATATTTTTAATTTATTCTTTAATAAAATAATCAACCCTTTTTGAATTTATTCCTTGCCTGCCATACGGGGATTTCCTATGTACAATCACGAAACACATTTGCAATCTTTGTCAATACTTCTTTCTACTTGCTCATACTAAAGTTTAGAAAAAGTTTTGATTGTTTGAAAAGTTTTTATTTTTAACACTTTACAACAAAGTTGAAAAGTAAAAATGACTTTATCAAAATGGAATTGTAGTACGTTGTTCACACAATCTGTGGGACCTACGAGAATATAAATGAATAATAACACACAATTAGTTTTAGACTGAACCCTATGGGACTTAATTTTTCAAACATTTTTTGAGCGAATTTAAAATTCACAAATTGCTTCGAAAATTTTAGCAAATATTCAAATTATCCCATAATAAATATAAAAAATATTTCCGCAAAATATATTCAGTAGTTTTTTAAATAAAAATTAAAATAATAATCATACCCTTTATATGAAGAGATCACGTGACCATTATATGAATAGATCACATGACCCACTTCAAAATAAAATATGGCATCCATCTTGTTGTTGAGACCCAGACCGTCCGACCTACCAGAAAGGTGTAAGGTAACTGTTTGGACGGCCGGGAAGTGCCACCCAATTTTGACCAGAACCCAGTGGGGGAGGCATCCACAGGGACCGTACCCTCCTTCCTCTACCACCAACCTCTTGGAAGGACTTACGGACCCACATGTTTAACGTGATCGTACTCCGCATGAACACGGCGGCAGTAGTGGCAGCGTGCAAATCCAACGCGCAAACCACCGGGATACCGCGCCCGAAATATGCCAACAGCACGCGGTATTCCCAGATGGTCACCCACCCAAGTACTAACCGCGCCCGATGCTGCTTGACTTCGGTGATCTAACGAGAACCGGTGTTTTCAGCACGGCAGGGCCGTTGGCTCGGCATCCATCTTGTTGTTGTTGAGACCCAGACCGTCCGACCTACCAGAAAAGTGTAAGGTAACTGTTTGGACGGCCGGGAAGGGCATCCATCTTGTGTCAAAATCAGGATTTTTAAAGTTCTTTTTAATTCATATTTAGTGTTGTATTCGTCCTAAAACCGCTTTATTTTTGCTTAAATTCTGTGCATCTACATACTGAAACAACTCAATTACAATATCTTTGAGTTTAAATGATCATCAAACTTTGATTACTTCTACAACGAAGCCTAATTTTCACTTATGGAGAAAGTAAACACCAAAAGATGTAGATTGAGTTGTATAAGAATTGCTGAATTTCTTTAACGCAAAATTATGTAGCTCATGGAGTCTGTAAAATAGCTGATATGAATGAAACATTCATTGATTTTACACAGAGAACCAGACGTTTTTTTCTATGAAGTTTTAAGCATAGAATTAAATTACTTGTACCTCTTTGGTTTAGTTTTTTAAATAAAATAAATTATTATAGTATTGTGATGAATGGAAAAAAGTTTATGAATGAAATGCTGCTTTTATATAGAGGCAATTTATATTTCGATGACGTCATTTGAATAAAGTTCATTTGTTTTCGATGAAGTTCTCAAATATAATAAATTATTGTAGTATTATGATAATTTTAAAAATATTACCGAGGAATGTATCGCATTTTAGAGATGTTTAAACCAGGCAATTTATATTTCAATGCGATCATTTGAATGATGTTCATTTTTTCGATGAAGTTTTAAGTTTTCAAATATAGTAAATTAATGTAGAATTGTGAAATTTTTTTAAAATATTACCCAGGAATGTATCGCATTTTAGAGATGTTCAAATAAAATTGCATTGAAGTTGGAAAGAGTTTCATTATCATTACTTTATGCATGATTGATCTTTCTTGTTTATAGTTTAATACCGATTATGATACACGTAGAGCTAAAAAATATTGAATATGATTGTATGAGGAATTTTAGTGAATATTCACACTACAGATACTTTTTCATACAGCTACATTTATTTTTTCTAATTATTGTGTGCATATATATTTAAATTTTAACTCACAATAAAGAAGAGGTAAAAGTATTTTCACTATAGATAATTGGAATTAAAAAATCAACTTCATAGAGTATAGTTGTTAAAATATTCTCCTCTATAGTGACACTGAAACGGGATTGATTAAGAATAGAAATATCATCTGCTTTGCATATTAGATATACTTGCGGCCATAAACTTAGAGAGAAGTTGATAAAACTCCTATGGATGAATTGTTTGAAAATATTATAATTCTTTGAGAATTATATATAGATGTCGCTAGTGTTTGTCAAGAGCCTTTCCTTTGACACAACAGAGAGGCATAGTATTGAGAATATGTATTTTTGATTACTTTTAAATTAAGATCTCTAATTATCAGTATAATTAATCAGTATTTTTCACAGTGGTAGGATACAGGTCAAAACATAGGGAGATAAAACATAACTTGAAGGGTAAAATAATTTGGAATACGTAGGAATATTCCTTTTTAACACTTTACAACATAGTTGAAAAGTGTTTATGACTTTGTTCATTCTGTCTGTCCGTTAGCACAATAACTGCCGTAAAAATGACTTTATCAAAATAAAATTTTAGTATGTTGTTCAAACGGTCTGTGAAACCTATTGGAATATAAATAAATAATATCACCTAATTAATTTTTAACACTTTACAACATAGTTGAAAAGTGTGTATGACTTTGTTCATTCATTCTGTCTGTCTGTCCGTTAGCACGATAACTGCCCTAAGAAAGCCTTTATCAAAATGAAATTTTAGTATGTTCTTCAGACGGTCTGTGGGACCTATGGGAATATAAATGAATAATATCACCCAATTACTTTTGGATTATACCTGGGTTGGAAAAATGAAATACATTGAACCCTATGGGACCCAATTTTTCAAATATTTTTTAAACAAATTTAAAATTCACTAATTGCTACGAAAGTTTTAGGAAATATTCAAATTATCCCATAAAATATATAAAAAAATTTCAGCAAAATATATTCAGTAGTTTTTTAAATAAAAATTGAACTAATAATGACACACTTTATAAAAGAGATCACGTGACCACTTCCAAATAAATTATGACATCCATCTTGTGTCAAAATCGTGATTTTTAAAATACTTTTTAATTTGTATTTAGTGTTGTATCCACCCTAAAACCGCTTTATTTTTGCTTAATTTCTTCGCATCTGTATCCTGAAACAATATAATTACAATATCTTTGAGTTTAAATGATCATCAAACTTGGATTATTTCTACAACGAAACCTAATTTTCACTTATGGAGAATGTAAGCAGATTTGGCTGTAAGATGAGTTGTATAAGAATTGATGAATTTCTTTAACGCAAAATTATTTTGTTCTGGAGTCTGCAATATAGATGATATGAATGAAACATTCATTGATTTTACATAAACAAGCAGACGATTTAATGGTAGACTTTCTCGATGATGTTTTATGCATAGAGTTAAATTACTTTTACCTCCATGGTTTTAAGTTTTTAAGTAGAATAAATTATTGTAGTACTGTGATGAATGAAATAAAAATGTATGAATAAAATATTTACTGCTTTTTCACAGAGAGCCAGGCGATTTATATTTTGATGACGTCATTTGAATTAAGTTCGTTTTTTTTTATGAAGTTTTAAATTTTCAAATATAATTAATTATTGCAGTATTGTGATAACTTTAAAAATATTACCACTGAGTGTATCGCATTTTAGAGATATTTAAATAAAATTAGAGTTGGAAAGTGTTTCATAATCAATCCTTTATGCATGATTGATCTTTCTTGTTACTTTCTTGATGTACAATAATGTATAAGGAAAGTTTTGTGACGGGGTCGAAAATTCGAATTCGAGTTTTGGACTGGAGAGCACATTTCAAGCATCCGTGATCACGAATCGAACATTTTTGAGGTGATGTCTGTGTGTGAAAGTATGTGTGTGTGTGTGTGTGTGTGTGAAAGTATGTGTGTGCGTGTTTGTCAGTGAGTCTGTGGAGACGATAATTGACGAAAGAATGGACCGATTCGAACGAAATTTGGTACAAAAATTACAATCTGTGAATACTGGAAGCCTATTGTTTTTATACGCTATCGAATGTTCAGAAACCCCCTAAATTTTCGAGTGAAATTTTGAAAAAATCATAAAATCAAAACATGTAATAAAGTTACGCAAATAGACATTTTTTATGTAATTTTTCATTAGAAAACGATTAACATAAATTTCAGAACGCTAGCATAAACCGTTCTCGAGATATTGCACATTTAAAAAAAATATAAAAAAATTATATAAAATAAAAAATATACATATTTCTTATTGAGAAACATGTTCACTTTTCATATGTAATAATATCATGCGATAAATTTAGTGACATCATTCTCGTGGATCTAACTCGTTCCATTCATGAAAAAAGATACTTTAAGTAATGCTTTTGTATTTGATCTCGAATAGTCATTTATCTGCTATAAGAATAAATTATTTCTCCATCCATAACGCTTGGTGACGAATTTAGCGGAATGTCGAAAACTTGGCGACTTTTTTGAATGTTATTAAATCAAGGACAATCTCCCGAAATGCATCATAAAAAGACCTAAATCAATGAAAATAACGACTGTTTAACAAAAATTCAATATCTTGGAAAAAATATAAGTATATACTATAAGAATAACCTATTTTGTTTTTACTGTAAATACATTTCATTATATAAGGAAAGTCATGTGCTGCCCACATCATATTTTTGTTTCTGTTCTAATTTGTATTAAGCTACAAATTTATTTCTACAAAATGGACTTTTTAAACATATATTTGAAGTCTTGCAACCTAGAAATACATACAATACAGGGGCACTTATCTTATCGCAACGCCACCTGAATTATTGTTTCAAATGATATTGGCATTTTCTCAGGAGTTTTAACTCCTTACCTTTACCTCCATGCTTGCGGTAAACCTAACTTGAAACTGCTGTGGACTATTAACACATTTTTGTGTTGATGCGCCCTTTATGCATACATTGATAAACTATATAACGTAACGGATGTTGCTATACCTTTTTGTTGTCAATTTAGGTGTGTCTAAAGTATAGAAAATAAAATATTATTTTAAATGGACTTTCGGGTTTTAGAATATTTTATCTTTGTACTACTGTAGCAGTAGTCAACTCTGGCATACTTGCATAGAACTTTGGGTTTCAAGATAAACTTTAACCCTATTTTCTGCGACAAGCAGATTGTTATGTCAATGAACTACTTTGAAAAAATAAATCCCGCTATCTTCTCTAACCAACTTGAAGTGTTTAATCAGTGTCTAACACTGCTGATTAAATGTTATATGCAAGCTATCAAGATTATATGTTTTAGTGTCAGACAGGAGAACGCAGATCTGACAAGCAAATGCGTGAGGTTATTGTTCTGGAGTGAATTATTACTTTCCTTATATACAATAATGTATAAGGAAAGTATTGTGACGGGGTCGAAAATTCGAATTTGAGTTTTCGACGGGAGAGCACGTTTCAAGCATCTCTGATCACGAATCGAACATTTTTGAAGTGATATCTGTGTGTGTGTGTGTGTGTGTGTGTGTTGTTGAAACCCAGACCGTCCTACCTACCAGATAGGTGTAAGGTAACTGTTTGGACGGTCGGGAAGTGCCACCCAATTTAGACCGTAACCCAGTGGGGGAGGCATCCACAGGGACCGTACCCTCCTTCCCCTACCACCAACCTCTCGGAAGGACTTTCGGACCCACATGTTTAACGTGATCGTACTCCGCATGAACACGGCGGCAGTTTTGGCAGCGGCTGGAATCGAATCCGGGCTTACCGAGTGCAACTCCAGCGCGCTAACCAATGGGCTACCGCGCCCCGTGTGTGTGTGTGTTGTTGTTGTTGAAACCCAGACCGTCCGACCTACCAGAAAGGTGTAAGGTAACTATTTGGACGGTCGGGAAGTGCCACCCAATTTGGACCGGAACCCAGTGGGGGAGGCATCCACAGAAACCGTACCCTCCTTCCCCTACCACCAACCTCTCGGAAGGACTTTCGGACCCACATGTTTAACGTGATCGTACTCCGCATGAACACGGCGGCAGTTTTGGCAGTGGCTGGAATCGAACCCGGGCCTACCGAGTGCAACTCCAGCGCACTAACCAATGGGCTACCGCGCCCCGTGTGTGTGTGTGTGTAAAAGTATGCGTGTGTGTGTCAGCGAGTCTGTGCAGACGATAACTGACAAGCGAATGGACAGATTCCAACGAAATTTGGTACAAAAATTACAATCCGTAAACACTGGAAGCCTATTGTTTTTATATGCAATCGAATGTTCAGAACCCCATAAATTTTCGAGTGAAATTTTAAAAAATCACCAAAAAATTAAAACCTTTAATAAAGTTACGCAAATAGACATTTCTTATGTAATTTTTCCTTAGAAAATGATTAACATAAACTTTAGAACGCTACCATAAACCGTTCTCGAGATATTGCACATTTTTCGAATAAATTTATCAAAAAATCCTATAAATTAAAAAAAAAATATTAACTGTTGAGAAACATGTTCACTTTTAATATGTAATATCATGCGATAAATTGGGTGACATCATTCTCGTAGATCTAGCTCGTTCCATTCATGAGAAAAGATACTTTGAGTAATACTTTTGTATTTGAAAGCCAATATTCATTTTTCTGCTGTAAGAATAACTTATTTCTCCGTCCATAACGTTTGGAGAGATTTTGGCGACAAATTTGGCGGAATGTCGCCAATTTGGCGACTTTTTGAGGTGTTGCCAAATTTACGAAAATCTAGCCATCTGGATAAAAATGACGCTAAATCTATGAAAATGACGACTAATTGTCGAAAATTCAATATCTTGGAAAGAATATAAGTATCTCCTATAAGAAAAACCTACTTTTTGTACTGTAAAAATAGTAAATTCATTGCATTATATGAGGAAAGTCATGTGTTGCCCACATTAGATTTTTTAACATGGCAGCATAGGACAAAATTTGCTATAATCATGCACAAAGGGTTTATTTATGGCTCAATGATCACAAAACTTAATTGTTACAGTCATTGTTGTGCAAAAATAGCCTCGATACAATTTTTACTTTCCTTATATACATAATGTATAAGGAAAGTATTGTGACGGGGTCGAAAATTCGAATTCGAGTTTTCGACGAGAGAGCACGTTTCAAGCATCCCTGATCACGAATCAAACATTTTTGAAGTGATGTCTGTGTGTGTGTGTGTGTGTGTGTGAAAGTATGTGTGTGTGTCAGTGAGTCTGTGGAGACGATAACTGACGAACGAATGGACCGATTCGAACCAAATGTGGTACAAAAATCACAATCCGTAAACACTGGAAACTTGTTGTTTTTATATGGAATCGAATGTTCAGAACCCCCCTAAATTTTCGAATGAAATTTTGAAAAAATCGTCAAAAAATCAAATCCGCTAATAAAGTTACGCAAATAGACATTTCTTATGTAATTTTTCATTAGGAAACGATTGGCATAAATTTTAGAACGCTAACATGGACCGTTCTCGAGATATTGTACATTTTTCAAAAAAATTATGAAAAAGTCACATAAAAAAAAAAAATTCCTATTGAGAAACATGTTCACTTTTCATATGTAATACTATGCGATAAATTGAATGACATCATTCTCGTGGATCTAGCTCGTTCCATTCATGAAAAAATATTCTTTGAATAATACTTTTGTATTTGAACGCCAATAGTCATTTATCTGCTGTAAGAATAACTTTTTTCTTAGTGCATAACGCTTGGCGAGATTTTGGCGACGAATTTGGTGGAATGTCGCCAACTTGGCGACTTTTTTGAAATGTTGCCAAATTAATGAAAATCTCGCCAAATGGATAAAAATGATGCTAAATCAATGAAAATGACGACTAATTGTAGAAAATTCAATATCTTGGAAAGAATATTAGTATCTACTATAAGAAAAACCTATTTTTTTACTGTAAAAGTAGTAAGTTCATTACATTATATAAGGAAAGTCATGTGTTGCCCACATCAGATTTTTTTGTTCGTGACGCCATTAACGCCCTTGAAGAACAAGTTTCCCCCAAGGAGGGTATATTGCCATGCATGGTATCAATCGAAATTTTTTCAAGCCCTTTAAAGTGACGGGTTACTTGCTATAATTGTAATCATTTGAACCCACGACACTGATTTTTTAAAAATTTTCTTGTAAAATTTGAAAAAAAAAATGAATTCTGGTATGAGAAAGTCGAGTGGAGTTCATTAATTTTTATTAATTCACTCCAGTTACTTTTTATTTCATGTTATATTTATTAGATCACAATGGCATTTTGATGTGAAGTAAGTTATGAAAGAAATGTGACTGGGATGAAATGGAAGTATGTAACAACGGAAATGTCACCATATTGTTACGATTACCTAACAGGAAACCATTGAACACTGATTTTCTGTTAGATAATTAACCTTCAAATCATAACATTATCATTTGAACGTCCGGGTTGCGTGGCGGACAAACTCGGCGATCTTGGTGACAATTTTGAGAAATATCGCCAACTTTGAGACTTTTGGCGAGTTCTGTAAACTTCTTGAATTTTGTAAGTTGGCTAAGAACTTCACGAGTTAAGTGCTTTTCCAGAACTTTCCTCAGAGGGTTTAATAAATTCGCCATCGATAAGTTGAGTTCTTGACGTGATATGAGCAAAAGTGAATTTTGAATACGTCAGTGCCTGAGAGAAAAGTCATAATAAAAATTCGAACGGGATGGAACGTAATTATGTAACAAAAGCGCCACCAGTTTAACTCAATATATAACCCAATATACAATTTTTTTCTGATAATATAAGCTATATTATGAAACAATTTCAGTACAAAAGTGTAGAAAATTTAGTTTTAAGTCTGCCACTTATGTGCATGAATATATGTGTTATACGTCAGTATGCGTTAAATGCTTGTGCCGATAGCAAAAAATCGAACATTTTCCTACATATTTAATACCATCGTCACACGCAACACACATCAGTCTTTACCTATTCAAAGTATGCGAAAAGAACGATGCTTCACGTCAATCTATAAAGAAAAAGTAACAGAGTTACTCACTATATATATATATATATGTATATATATATATATATATATATATATATATATATTGACATTTTATGTGTATCCCCAAATAATAATATCCCTATAGTATTAAACTTTTATCCAAAAAATTTACAATTAAATGCAAGTAATAATGACACAAATGTTGCAAACTTTTTAGATTTAAATTTAAATTTACAAAATTGTAATATGGTTATAAACTTGTATGATAAAAGACAGGATTTTAAATTTAATACATCAAAAATTCAACATTTTGACTCTTGTTTGCATATATCTGTATTTAGAAATATTATAATAAACCAGGCTCTTAGAATCAATAAAATTTGTGATGAAGATTATAAATTAGCTCACTTTATGGAATTATTGAGTACAGCGACTAATAATGCATATCCCCCCAAGTTTGTTATTAAAATTATCAACTCAGTGTATCAAATTTCACTCGATAACATCCTAGAAAACATTCCCAATTATAGTGACTAACATACAGTAGGGGAAAAAAAAAAAAAAAAAAAAAAAAAAAATATATATATATATATGTGTATATGTGTATATATATATATATATATATATATATATATATATATATATATGTATGTGTGTATATGTATATATATATTATATATAATTATTAATTATATAAATAAAAATGAAAAATAATAAACTAAGTCAAAAACATTAGAAAAATCAAAAAATAGGAAAATAAGATGCATTAACATTAATGTTTTGAATTTTATTTTCGCAAAAAAATGTAACTTTTGTCAGTATTGAAACTACGTTTTGAGCGCCCTTATAATGGTGTATAGTGGCATTCTCGATTATCCATTTTTCATATGAATTACTTGTTTAGTAGGAATTTTCATCTTTGATTCATATTCATATTCATGTTTGCATATTTGGGAAGTTGTATTCTGAATTGCTTGTCCAGTCTCCAGCTTAGTCTCACTGGACGGGTTTGGGAGTAACTCCGTGAACGTTCGTACTGCCTCCCTGGTAGAATTTCGACTTGTTCATTCCGGTGCTTCTAGATTAAGCTGTTGAGGTTGATCGTGTATACACGTGGTAGAAGAATGGTTCATGCCGCATGGTAATACAATTTTCTTAATGTATCCTTTTTTCATTTTTTGTTGCCTGTAGTCTGAGTTTAAGTATTTATAGTAATGTACTATTGCTTAATCTGAAACAGGCATTTGTTTGGGTTAATTGGAATTAAATACTCAGACCTGACGATGAATTTAATTCTAATTAATCATCGAATTTGGGATGGTGCTGTTCTTTTCTCTTATCGGCATTATGGCTTTGAATTTGCTTCTATGGTGATGTTAATATTACTTGAATTGTATTTTTTTATTTTTACATAATTCTTATTATTACATTTCAAATATATATATATATATATATATATATATATATTAGAAAGAAGTAATAATAAAAATAATTAATTCAAGTAATCATGAAGTATTTTCATCACCATAGACGCAAAACCACGGCCATAATGCCGATAATAGAAAAGATCAGCACCGGCCCAAATTCGAAGATTAAAAAGAATTAAATTCATCTTCAGGTCTGAGTATTTAATTCTAATTAACCCAAACAAATGCCTGTTTCAGATTGGACAATAGTACATTACTATAAATGTCCAAACTCAGACTACAGGCACCAAAAGTTGAAAAATTGAAGATAAGAAACATTAGTGAAATTAGTATTACCATGTGGTAGAAAAACTTCTTCTTTCACCCTGTGTATATGCAATCAACCTCAATAGTATAAAAAATATCTAGAAGCACCGGAATGAACATGACGAAATACAACCTAGGATGCAATACGAACGTTCACAGCGACACTCCCAGACCCGTCCAGTGAGTCAGAGCAGGAGACAGGACCATTACCCGTATAAGCAAAACAGAATATGAACATGAAGCAAAAAATTCTTACTAAACAAGTGATTCATAGAAGAAATAGATAAATAAGAATGTCACTATACACCATTATAAGGACGCTCAAATCGTAGTTTCAAACTTGCTAAAGTTACAATTTTTTAGCGAAAATAAAATTCAAAACATTAATATTAATGTATCTTATTTTCCGATATCTTGATTTTTCCAATTTTTTTAGCTTATTTTATTATTTTTCATTTTTATTTATTTATATAATTAATAATTAATAAATAATTATAGTTTTAACTTTTTTTGTTAGCCACTATATTTGGGAAAGTTGTCTTGGATGTTATTGAGTAGAAGTTGATACACTGAGTTGATAATTTTAATAACGAATTTGGGAGGATATGTATTATTAGTCGCTGTACTCAATAATTCCATAAAATGTGCTAATTTATAATTTTCATCACAAATTTTATTAATTCCAAGAACCTGGTTTATTATAATATTTCTAAAAACTGATATATGCAAACAAGAGTCAAAATATTGAATTTTTGATGTATGTATATATATACGTTGAAGTTGTTGAAACCCAGACCGTCCGACCTACCAGAAAGGTGTAAGGTAACTGTTTGGACGATCGGGAAGTGCCACCCAATTTAGACCGGAACCCAGTGGGGGAGGCATCCACAGGGACCGTACCCTCCTTCCCCTACCACCAACCTCTCGGAAGGACTTTCGGACCCACATGTTTAACGTGATCGTACTCCGCATGAACACGGCGGCAGTTTTGGCAGTGGCTGGAATCGAACCCGGGCCTACCGAGTGCAACTCCAGCGCGCTAACCAATGGGCTACCGCGCCCCCGTATATATATACGTGTATATACTTCGTATATATATATAATTATTTAAATTTTCAATAAATCATTTACTTTGAGTAGTAAAGTAATTTTTAATTTGTGTGATGTTAATTCATGCCAATTGTGGCATGATTTAGGGTGATTTTACATATGGTGGTTATCGTTGTAACAGATTTGCTCGCTTTTCCATACGATAAAGAAAAAATAAATATATTTTTTTATGAAAACATGAACGATTATAAGTGGGATTTTGATTTTGAATTTTAGACATGGTATGGAACACAAACCGTCGATTTTTAACAGTAAAATTTGCGTTTATAATTATTAAAAGCGTTTAATAAGTGGACTAAGTTGCTTAGAGGGTGCTCTCAATTTTTTTCTAGTTTTCTATTGTCATATTAGATGTGCGTAAAATATACGTTAATATACATAACTTCATAATAGTTTCTTTTTATGGTAACGCAAAATAAAAATGTTAAAGTTCAGTTTTAAGTTATTGATCGCATAAAGTGAAACTTATTGTGGCACATAATTATTTGACTTCTAAAGAGAGGCAGGATGATTACATAATGGAGAGAATGTCATATGCTGACTGCATCAGATATTTTTTTATCTAATGCCCATTTGTGAAGCCATTAATAATATATACATAACAGAATTTGGTTAACATATGTGCAGTTCCCGTTCCTTTAATGTCGCCAATTTAAGCAAGCGGTGTTTCAAAAGGCTTTGCAGTTCATGACAGTTTTTAGTAGTCACATCAAATTTTGAAACTTTGAAATTTTGAACTAAACAATTGAAATAAACACGTCAAAAGATACATTTATTTGAATTTCAGATGTTCCATCTCATACATCAATTTAATTGTTCCCCATTTCTTGCCTTTGATATATTCGCGTAGAAAGCAGCACTCTCTTCTTTGTTTTCTTTTCTTTTGGAAGGATCAAAGCATTGTCACCGCCTGATTGCATAGTTGTCTCCAAGGTGTGAGCTGGCAAAGCTAACGGATATCCTGGCTGGAAATCTGATTTTGAGCTACTCGAATTAGATGTAGACTCGTTTATTTCCTCAACCAACAACTCATGTTGAATAAGAGACGTGCTTGAACCGCATTGTTCTCTTTCCCGAGAATTCGGCACGATAGTTGACATCAACTGCCTCAGTTCATTTACAGAATTATTTGATTTTGAAAGAACTTTGTCATTTACGGAATACTGCTGAGGTGTGTGTCTCACTTTCTGGACCACTTGAAATGCTTGCTCAGTAAGCTGATCACCAACTGCCAGAAAGGGGTTTTGAAAGTTCTTGCTGTTGAAGGATAGAGGTGATTGGAATGACTCCGAATCTTTCTGAAGGCTTTGTAGTTCATGACAGTTTTTAGTAGTCACATCAAAATTTGAAATAGCCGGGTGAAACTGATGAAGTTTGTTGTCACCGCATACATTTTCTTTCTTTGAAATATTGCTATCGCCTGGCAGTGGAACGCTTTCCACAATTTGGTTTTCGATTTCTCTTCCTGGTTTACCTTTCTCTTTCATTATTTCAGTAAACTTTTTCATTTTACGCAACATATTCCCGTATTCTTTAAATTGTGATGGTGACTGATTTACTGAAAGACTGCTTAATTTTGCCATCTGACTTGGTGCCAAGAAAGAAGTAGAGGCTGCATTTTTAACTTTTAGCTTTTGTTTGTTTGCGAGATTTTCAGTTTCCAAGTCAAGAATCTGCATGTGGCATTTAGATTTCAGAAAGTCTCTCAATTCAACCAAACCCTTAATCATAATTCTATTCTGGTCTTCTAATTCAACAATTCGTTGCATTGATGATACTGCTTTCAAATTTTCTAAATCCATTTCTTCATCTGAAGAGTTAAAATCGCTGTCAGCTTGCATTGAATTTGATTCCCCAGATAAACATTTTTCTTGCTCGTTTTGATTTTTTGGCATTTCGAAAGAATCAGTCTTTTTATAGTGATTGCATTGTCTCATTTTCAGCAATTTGATATGGCACTTCTGAACTTTAATTTGATTCTTTCTGTTATCCAAGTCATCCCTTAAGTGTTTCATCGCTTCCATTTCCTTTGCATATTTTTGAAGAATATCTTGCAAAGATTCGTCAGAACTTTTCAACTTTGCTTGAAGTTCTTTATTTTCCTCTTTGATTTTCTTCAATTCTTCAATTTTTTCGCCCATCAGAGAGTCATAATCTTCTTCAGCAATCAGGTTGTCTGCATTTTTCGTCTGAGATTTAGTTTTACATACAAGCTCGCTATTCTTTACAAGGTTTATATGCTTTTCTGATTTCGATTTTAAACCGGATCTTAAATAATTTGGGTACATAACTTTATTTGAAATTGAAGAATTTGGTTTATCACTGCCATCATTATGTTCCAAGCATTCTTTTTCTACCTGGCAAGTTCTTACGAAAACTCCCTGACTTCGAGGGCATTTGAAGTACCGTGTACCGTCCACTGTTCCATTGTGTCTACCTTTTGGTTCGTCTAAGACAATACCAAGCCATATTCCATCAGAAAAATGAGTTTCTCCAATAAAAGCTACCTCACCTTTTGTATTTTTACCTAATACTTTGACTTTGTCGCCTAATTTAATATTGTCCATTATGTTCCTGATTATGAAGTGATTTGAAAATTGAACTATATCAAGAATAATGAAATAAACAAGGCAATTTTGGAAAGTAAATTGCGTTGCCCTATAAAAATTACTAATATCTCTAAAAAAACTACGCTGCGAGCTTGAAAATACTATTATCTTAAAAGAAAAAAAAATTGAGCCATTGAGGTAAATATTGTTTCGGTAGCATACAAGATAGCTTAGGAGGTGTTTTCTTTTCCATTAAGAGTTAAAACAGTCAATGCTTAACTGTATCCTGCTCCTCGCGATACGAAACATGGGATACAGTGAAACCATGACACAGTAAATTATGTTGTTACATATGCCTTTATTGGAAATCAATCCATCCATTACAGAACTGGCATCTCACAATGATACAAAGGTAGAAAAAAATTAAATAAACTAACGAAACACAAAACAAGAATATTATAAATTAGAAAAACACAAAACCCAATGAGAAGAGGTCGAAGAAGGGGTTTAGACCTCAGACACAGTTCATATAATCCTAGTAGCATAAATATTGGTCCAATATTGTATATCATGGCATTATATTGGAAATATTTCCCATGTACACTAGCCTACAATATTGGCTAAATATTTTCATTACAATATTACGCCAATATTTGTGTTACACTGGAAATATTTCCAATAAAACGCCAATATTGGAGTAATATTGTTCCAATATTTTAAGCCAATATTGGGCCAATTCCGTCAAAATGCCCGCTTTTTCATATTGGTCCAATATTTCCAATATTGACTGCTAATATTGTATCGCTACTAGTAAGTTCTAGGTTCCCAACGCAGTCTGCAAACATCACTTTCCTGCTGAGTATCTTCATTTAAACCCGGGCACACTGAAAGTGGACTTAAGTTCATAACTATCAGCACTACAAATGAGGCTCCCGACAGTAAATTAAGCTCATGCGGATTGCAGATATTGATGATAACCATGGACGTACAAGAATGTATATCATAGGTGGCGATAGAAGTCTGCATATTGGGTTGAAATCTTATTTTCCATGTTAATGGATGGAATTTGAAAATGCGGCTTCTTTTTACTTTCCCTGTAATACATGGTAATGTATAGGGAAAGTATTGGAATCATGCCGAAAATCGCAACTTGAGTTTTCGACGGATCTACGCGTTTCAAGACCTCTGGAATACGATAAAACTATTTTTAGCGTGACGTCTGTGTGTATGTCTGTGTGTCTGTTTGTCTGTGTGTCTGTGCAATGTATGTATCCTAACTAAACTGAAAAACTAATGGACTGAATTTCATAAAATTTGGTAAGTAAGTCACTTGGATGTGACCCTGGTGCTGATTAGTTTTGGGTACGATTCGTAAAAACAGAACCCGCATTTTTTTGCGAAATGACCCGTAAAAATTTCGTTTATCCGCTCTAGCTAAAACACTAATTGACCAAATTTCACAAAATTTGGTAGATAAGTTACTTGTTGGATACTCTGCTGCTAACTAGAATTTGGTATGATTCGGAAAAGAAGAACCCGCCTTTTTTTACGAAATGGTCAGCAAAAATTTCATATATCCACCCTAGCTAAAATACTAATTGACCAAATTTCACAAAATTTGGTAGATAAATTACTTGTGGGATACTCTGGTGCTGATTAGATTTTGGTACAATTCGGATAGGAACAACCAGTCTTTTTTTACGAAATGGCCCGTAAAAATTGCCAAAATCTAAAAAAAAAAGACTACGTATGGCCAAATGTATCAATTAAATTCTTGTTTTATACGAAATTTTTGACGCGGAAAAGAATATAACACACTCCATTATGATTTAGGACTAATCGTTCTCAAGATATTTGAGATTTCTTGCATTTTTGTTACGCCGATTTTGGAAAAATGTCCAATTACCAAATAAAACAAAAATTGAATTAAAAATGCAAATTTAGTGTTATTTGGTGCAATTAAACTTAATCTAACGAATAGAGAAGGAATAAAAAAATATGAATTTGAGTCTGCAGGGAAAGTCATGATCACATCAGAGCCCATATCAGATTTTTACTTTCCCTGCAATACATGGTAATGTATAGGGAAAGTATTGGAATCATGCCGAAAATCGCAACTCGAGTTTTCGCCAGATCTACATATTTTGAGACCTCTAGAATATGAAAAAATTATTTTTAGCATGAAGTCTGTGTGTGTGTCTGTGTGTGTCTGTCTGTCTGTGTGTCTGTTTGTGCAATGTTTGTATATACTCTAACTCAAACACTAATAGATCGAATTTCATAAAATTTTGTAGGTAAGTCACTTGTGTGTGACGCTGGTGCTGATAGCGTGACGTCTCTCTCTCTCTCTCTGTGTGCGTGTGTGTGTCTGTCTGTCTGTCTATCTGTCTGTGTAGATTTTGTATCCACTCTAACTAAAAAACTAATGGACCGAATTTCATAAAATTTGGTAGGTAAGTCACTTGTGGGCGAATCTGGTGCTGATTAGTTTTGGGTACGATTCAGGATAAAAGAACCCGCCTTTTTTTGCGAAATGACCCGCAGAAGCTTTTATCCACTCTATCTGAAAAACTAATGGACCGAATTTCACAAAATTGGGTAGATAAGTCACTTGTGGAACACCCTGGTGCTGATTAGATTTTGGTACGATTTGGAAAAAAGTATACTGCCTTGTTTTGCAAAATAGCTCGAAAAATCGCCAAAATCTAAAATAAAAAACTACGTATGCTCAAATATATCCATTAAATGCTTGTTTAGTACGTAATTTTTAACGAAGAAAAGAATAAGACCAACCCCATAACACCAAGACTAGTCGTTCTCGAGATATTTTAGTTTTTCGTATTTTCTCTACACCTTTGAAAATAAGTCCAGTTATCAAATGAGAACGAAAATTGAATTAAAAGTGAATTAAATTTAATTAAAATAAAGAGAACGTGAATATAAGTCTGCAGGAAAAGGCATGTGCTGCCCACATCAGATTTTTACTTTCTCTGCAATACATGGTAATGTATAGAGAAATTATTGGAATCATGTCGAAAATCGCAACTCGAGTTTTCGACTGATCTTCGCGTTTCGAGACCTCTAGAATACGAAAAAACTATTTTTAGCGTGACGTCTGTGTGTGTGTCTGTCTGTTCAGATTTTGTATCCGCTCTAACTAAAAACTAAATCACCGAATTTCATAAAATTTGGTACGTAAATCACTTGTGGATGGATCTGGTTGTTGTTGTTGTTGAAACCCAGACCGTCCGACCTACCAGAAAGGTGTAAGGTAACTGTTTTGGACGGTCGGGAAGTGCCACCCGATTTAGATCGGAACCCAGTGGGGGAGGCATCCACAGGGACCGTACCCTCCTTCCCCTACCACCAACCTCTCGGAAGGACTTTCGGACCCACATGTTTAACGTGATCGTACTCCGCATGAACACGGCGGCAGTTTTGGCAGTGGCTGGAATCGAACCCGGGCCAACCGAGTGCAACTCCAGCGCGCTAACCAATGGGCTACCGCGCCCGTGGATGGATCTGGTGCTGATTAGATTTGGATACGATTTGGAATAAAAGAACCCGCCTTTTTTTGCGAAATGGCCCGCAAAAGACTGTATCCACTCTACCTGAAAAACTAATGGGCGAATTTCACAAAATTTAGTAGATATGTCTTTTGTGGGTTACCCTGGAACTGATTAGATTTTGGTACGATTCGGAGAAAATAACCTGCCTTTTCTTGCAAAATGGCCCGCAAAAGTCGTGAAAATCTAAAATAAAAAACTACGTATGCTTAAATATATCCATTAAATGCTTGTTTTATACGTAATTTTTAACGATGAAAAAGACCAACCCCATTGCACTAAGACTAGCCGTTCTCGAGATATTTTAGTTTTTTCGTATTTTCTCTACGCCACCTTTGAAAAGAAGCCCAGTTACCAAATGAGAACAAAAATTGAATTAAAAGTGAATTAAATTTAATTAAAATAAAGAGAACGTGAGTCTGCAGGGAAAGTCATGTGCTGCCCACTCCAGATTTTTTATTTTCGAGCAAAGAGTTTGGTTTCGAGCAAAGAGCCTATAGTTATCATGAATATCTGGATCTATACTCATCTAGTTCAGTAGGGTATAAAATAACTCAAATCGAATCAATCCCAAAAATGTTATAAAACAAATAAAATTTTTGCTGCTATTATTGTTATGAATCATTTGACAAAACATACTGCCAGGGCTACAGACCAAACCGCTAGCCTGATTAGCAATATTAGTTCATTCGAAACGTCTCAATCTGAAGGACGCGTTTTTGCAATTTTTGTCCAAATTTCATTAGTAGTTTTCAAATAATCGAACAAATAATGTTAATATATTTCAGTCTTTATCGTTTGAAGATTTTTATTTACTTTTTAATCCCTTGTATAGAAGTTTCTGTGAAGAATAATCTCCTCAATTACTTGAGATGCATAACTGAACCGTTTCTGATCAATTTCGGATTTAATGTGGAAAAAAACAAGATTTTGATATTCCATTTCATGTAATTTTAATTTGAAAAATTCCTAGGAAACGAAATCTGTTTTGTTTCCCCCCGAAATTTAACATTTTATAGCATGGAGTTTGAGAGAAGGAGAAAATACTCCTATGGGTGAAATGCTTGGAAATACCATAATGTTCTGAGAATTATATCTAGGTGTCGCTCGTGTTAGCAAAGTAGCTGCTATTGTCAGTTGACACAATAGAAAGGCATAGTATTTAGTATATGTATTTTGGAATTAAGGGCGTCCCGAATTAGGAATATAAATACCCAGTACTTTTTTCATAGTTGTAGGATAGAGTACAGAATATATGGTGATAAAAATAAATTGAAAGGTAAAATAATTTTGTCTAAGTAGGAATATTCTTTATTGTTTCATTTCTACTTTGCATTGCACTAATAATTTATTTTTACAAAATGGACAGTTTAAATAAATATTTTAGGCCTTTCGCTTTAGAAATGCGTACGGATCAGGAATACTTATCTTACCCTAGCGCCACCTGAATTATTGTCTCAAAAGATATTGGCGTTTTCTTAGCATGAAGTTTTAACTCCTTACTTTTACCCCTAAATGTTATTTATTTATTTATTTTTTTCTTCTAATGGCCAGGCAATTGATATTTCATCATTCGCCCATACTCCGGCCAGAATCGTGAACCTGCTAGCGGTCGTATGACGTTGCCCCAGTGCACTAGTGGGGGTCGTAACACACCGGGCCCAATGACACAACATCCATGCCTGACGGTGGGACTCGAACCCACAACCCGGCAGCCGAACGATCGTTAGGAAACGCTTGCCTTGACCGTTCGACCACCGCGCCAGCCCTCTATGTTTTATATTTTAAAACTCTTTCCCATTGCCATTACGAAAAATAATAGTTATTG
Source organism: Amaurobius ferox (assembly GCA_951213105.1). Taxonomy (NCBI): domain Eukaryota; kingdom Metazoa; phylum Arthropoda; class Arachnida; order Araneae; family Amaurobiidae; genus Amaurobius; species Amaurobius ferox. The sequence goes on from OX578136.1 coordinate 134,873,549, forward strand.
AAAATTAATACACACTTGCCCTTTACATATTAACCCACTTCTGGAAGGAGTTTTCTTTTAATGGTCAGGCGATCGTCTAATCATTCGCCCCATTTTTAGCAGCCGGAGAGTGAATCATTTTGCCATCATATGACGTTGTGCCGACGCACCAGAGAGTGCAGAACACACTACGCCCTTAATGAGCACTGCAAAATCCATGTCCGCAGGTGGAACTCGAATCCACAATCCCGGCAGGAAAAAAGTTTATCATAGACCTCTTGACTACTGGATAAAAGAGTAAAAGTAAAAACTTGCAAGAAAGAAAGAGCAAAATCTTGCAAGAAAGAAAGAGTAAAAACTTGCAGTTTGGTACACGGATGGCTCGAATGATGTAACTAACTAGAAAATTCTAGAAATCCGAAATTTCTTGTCAGTTACACCACTCGAGCCATCCGTGTACCAAATTGAGGGGATTTTATTCTTCATATTTGGTTCATATTTGAATAAGACTTGCTATTGCATCGGATAGACATAACCATATTATGGCTATGTTTGGAGTGATGGCCCCCTGTCTGTCTCTCTGATGTCTGTGGTCGATTTCTTGTGTACACAATAGCAGCATCAAATACTAATGGATTTTCACGAAACTTTATATCCGGCTTTGTTATCAAAAAATCTAGAACTAGAAAGAATTTTTTTCGATTCGAGCGAAAGCTATGAATTTTATTAATAAAATTTTATATTTCTTTAACATGGGAGCGTAGGACAAAATTTGATATAATCATGCATAAAAGGGTTTACTTATAGTTCAATGATCACGATACTTAATAGTTTTAATCATTGTTGTGAAAAATAGCTGTGATACATCTGTTTTGTTCATGACGTGGGGCAAGTTATCCCAACCCGGGGGGGGGGGGTGTAGTGTAAAGTATGGTATCAATCGAAAAAAAATTTAAGCCCTTTAAAGTGAAGGGTAACATGATATAATCTTAATTATTTGGACCCATGATATCGATTTTTCAAAATCTATATATATAAAGAAGAAAAGTACGTATGTATGTATATATGTATGTATGTATGCACGGTCCAACATCACGGAAGAACGGCTTAACCGAATTTGAGGAAATTTGGTGGGTAGTCTCGAAATAGCTCTACTTAAAATTTAATCTACGTTTCGAGTTTCTACGATCAGTGATTCTCGAGATATTAGCGAAAAACAAAACTTTCGTTAGTCTCATCATCACGGGAGAACGGCTAAAGAGTTTAATGAAATATGGTGGGTAGCTTTAAAATAGCCACCCATAAATTTAGTCCAATTTTCGAGTTTATAAGACCAGGAGTTGTCGAGATATTGATGGAAAACGAAACTTTCTTCTAGGAGTTCTACTTTCGAACTCCATGATTCCCAACGAGAAAGATTGGAAATTGTTGGTTTTAAACGTGAAAATCAATTAAATCTCTGAGTTTTCTGGGATTTTATTTAACGTAATAGTCACTTTTGAAAATCGCAGGTTTAGAATATGAATTTAAATGGAAACTATCACCATGGTTTATTTCTCACAGGCTTACTCAACAATGAAAAGTATTAAGAAATCACAAGAAAGATCAATCATGCATAAAGCATTGATTGTGAAACACTTTCCAACTTTAATTTTATTAAACATCTCTAAAATGCGATACATTCAGCGGTAATACATCACAATACCACAATAATTAATTATATTTGAAAATTTAAAACTTCGAAAAAAAACCGAACTTGATTCAAATGACGTCATCGAAATATAAATCGCCTGGCTTTCTGTTGTTGTTGTTGAGACCCAGACCGCCCAACCTACCAGAAAGGTGTAGTAAATATTTCATTCATACATTTTTATTTCATTCATCACAATACTACAATAATTTCTTCTACTTAAAAACTTAAAACCATGGAGGTAAAAGTAATTTAACTCTATGCATAAAACTTCATCGAAGAAGTCTGACATTAAATCGTCTGCTTCTCAATTTAAAATCAATGAATGTTTCATTCATATCATCTATATTGCAGACTTCTGAGAAAAATAATTTTGCGTTAAAGAAATTCAGCAATTCTTATACAACTCATCTTACAGCCTAATCAGTTTACATTCTCCATAAGTGAAAATTAGGTTCCGTTGCAGAACTAATCAAAGTTTGATGATCATTTAAACTCAATGATATTGTAATTGTGTAGTTTCAGGATACAGATGCAAAGAAATTAAGAAAAAATAAAGCGGTTTTAGGACGGATGCAACACTAAATATAAATTAAAAAGAATTTTAAAAATCACGATTTCGACACAAGGTGGATGCCATATTTTATTTTGAAGTGGGTAACGTGATCTCTTATTATAATGGTCACGTAATCTCTTCATACAAAATGTTTAACTATTATTTTAATTGTTATTTAAAAAAACTACTGAATATATTTTACTGAACAATTTTTTAATATATTTCATGGGAAAATTTGAATATTTTCTAAAACTTTCGAAGCAATTTGTGAATTTTAAATTCGCTTAAAAATGTTTGAAAAATTAGGTCCCATAGGATTCAATGTATTTCATTTTTAATTTTTTTCAACCCGGGTTCAATCCAAAACTAATTGGGTGATATTATTCATTTATATTCCCATAGGTAAACAGACCGTCCGAACAACATACTGAAATTTCATTTTGATAAAGTAATTTTTACGGCAGTTATCGTGCTAACGGACAGACAGACAGACAGAATGAACAAAGTCATAAACACTTTTCAACTTTGTTGTAAAGTGTTAAAAATAGTTATCTTGACAAAAAAATGTACTCCCCTTTACAACAAAATGGAAATTGTTTGGAAAATAAAATTAAAGCTCTGTATAAACGCATTGGTATCGAACTTAAAGCAGTTAACTTTCCATATCTGGTACTAATACCAAAACTTCATAAAAATCCAGTTATGTTCCGGCCGGTGACAGTGGGATGTGGATCCTATTTAACAATTGCAAATGAAAAACTTTTAACTATACTTAATAATGTTATGATTATACTCAAGAAACATGGAACAGTAATGATAAATAATAGTTACGACGTCATCAACCGACTTTAATTTTATAACAAGGATATGCGTTTCAAAAGTTACGATTTCCGTGACTTACTCAACAACATCAATCTGGAAAATCTATATGAAATTTTGAAGGAATTACATGAAATATATGACTTAAAGGAGCATATTACATTCAGAAAATACAGGGACTTGATTCGCATTGTGTTGTTTGAAAATATCTTATTTGATGGCACCAACTATTTTCAACAGGTTAAGGGTATTCCCATGGGAGGGGGATGTTCATCCCTGCTCGCCGATCTATACTTGTATAAATTTGAAAATGGCACTCATATATTACATGAAATGCCATATTTTCGTTATGTTGACGATATCCTTATTGGGAAATATAAGAATACACCCCAATTTGATTTTACTTTTTATCCAAAAGAACTGGAATTGATCGAGAATATAAGTAAAGAGGAAGATAGTGTTGATTTTCTAGACATCACTCTAAAACGTGACAGTAGATATGATACTTATACCGTCTTATATGACAAGAGAAACAATTTCAATATGGAAATCAATCACATTATTGATTGGAGGTCTAATTTGACCAAAAACATTTTCAGAAATGTCGTCATTGGTCACCTCAAAAGAAATCAACGGATTAAGGCGGTTTTCGACTATTCTCCGCCCATGTTAAAGTATAGGACATTTTCTTGAACATAACCACGCAATAATGCGGGCTCAAATCTCTTTGCAGTTTTCAGGGGGTGATAGAATGAAATGTGAAGCTAAACTAATTTGGTACCAAAACTAATTGGGTGATATTATTCATTTATATTCCCATAGGTCCTACCGACCGTCTGAACAACATACTAAAATTTCATTTTGATTAAGTCATTTTTACGGCAGTTATCGTGCTAACGGACAGACAGACAGACAGACAGAAAGAATGAACAAAGTCATAAACACTTTTCAACTATGTTGTAAAGTGTTAAAAATTGTTATTTAATTATCAGCATTTTATGAAGATTTTTTCTTATGCAGCTATGACTTATATAATGCAATGATTTTTTTACTTTCCTTATATACAAAATCTGATGTGGGCAACACATGACTTTCCTTATATAATGCAATGAATTTACTACTTTTACAGTTAAAAGAAATATTATTCTTACAGTATATACTTATATTCTTTCCAAGATATTGAATTTTCTTCATTTAGTCGTCATTTTCATTGATTTAGCGTCATTTTTAACACTTTACAAAAAAGTTGAAAAGTGTTTATGACTTTGTTCATTCTGTCTGTCTGTCTGTCTGTCTATCTGTCTGTCCGTTAGCACGATAACTGCCGTAAAAAGGATTTAATCAAAATGAAATTTTAGTATGTTGTTCAGACGATCTGTAGGACCTATGGGAATATAAATGAATAATATCACCCAATTAGTTTTGGATTGAACCCGGGTTGAAAAAATGAAATACATTGAGCCTTATGGGACCCAATTTTTCAAACATTTTTTAAGCGGATTTAAAATTCACAAATTGATTCGAAAATGTTAGGTAATATTCAAATTGTTCCATAAAATATATAAAAAAAAATTCAGCGAAACATATTCAGTAGTTTTTTAAATAAAAATTAAAATAATAATTACACCTCTTATATGAAGCGATCACGTGACCATGATATGAAAAGTTCACGTGACCCACTTCAAAATGATATATAGCATCCATCTTGTCTCAAAATCGTGATTTTTTAAGTTCTTTTTAATTCATATTGAGTGTTGTATCCGTCCTAAAACCACTTTATTTTTGCTTAAATTCTGTGCTTCATCTACATACTGAAACAACGCAATTACAATATATTTGTGTTTAAATGATCATCCAAATTCGATTATTTCTACAACGAAGCCTATTTTTCACTTATGTAAAATGTAAACAGCAAAATATGCAGAATGAATTGTATTAGAATTGCTGTATTTATTTAACACAAAATTATTTAGTCCATGGAGTCTGCATAGCTGATATGAATGAAATATTCATTGATTTTACAAAGAGAAGGACGATTTTTTTCGATGAAGTTTTAAGCATAGAGTTTAATTTTTTGTAGCTCCATGATCTTAATTTTTAAATAAAATAAATTATTATAGTATTGTGATGAATGAAATGAATGGGAAAATGTTATGAATGAAATGCTGTTTTTATAGAGAGATCCAGGCGTGTTATTTTTTCTTTGACGTCATTTGAATGATTTTCAGTTGTTTTTGATGAAGTTTTCAAATATAATAAATTATCGTAGTATTATGATAGTTTTAAAAATATTACAGAGGAATGTATCGCCTTTTAGAGATGTTTAAACCAGACAATTTATATTTCAATGCCGTCATTTGAATGAAGTTTATTTTTTTCGATGAAGGTTTAAGTTTTAAAATATAATAAATTAATGTAGTATTGCGATAAGTTTTAAAATATTACCGAGGAATGTATTGCATTTTAGACTTGTTTAAATAAAATTGCATTGAAGTTGGAAAGTGTTTCATAATTAATGCATTAAACATGATTGATCTTTCTTATTATTTATTTAAATTATCCCATTAAAATATATACATTTTTAAAACGAAATGTTGAATTATTTAAATTTAAATAAAAGTAATTTTGAATTTTAAAATTGTAATATTTTTTTACTGGAAGATATTAATATTGAAAGAAAATGCATTAAATACTATATTGTTATCCATTTGGCGAGATTTTTGCTAATTTGGCAACACTTAAAAATGTCGCCAAGTTGGCGACATTCCGCCAAATTCTGCCAGCGTTTGGGGAAATCGCTGATAGAAACATTGCATCTGCTAAACAAGCACTATTTCCGTTTTCGACAAGTGTGAACGACTACAGTTCACTGACACGCATTGTCTGGAAAAACCCTGCACTGCGGACCTGCTTCTTCCTTTTCATATCTCGCGCCACATGTTCCTCTCGCCACAGTAAAATAGTTCTCCTCTCCTTCAATCAGGGTTGGAGATGTCATTACAGTCTCCGAACTTTTTGATCCTATCTTGTATAAAGAAATCTGATGTGGGCAACACATGACTTTCCTTATATAATGTGATGAATTTATTACTTTTACAGTAAAAGAAATACGTCTTTCTTGTAATAGATACTTATATTCTTTCTAAGATATTGAATTTTCGACAATTAGTCGTCATTTTCATTGATTTAGCGTTATTTTTATCCATTTGGCGAGATTTTCGTTAATTTGACAACATTTAAAAAAGTCGCCAAGTTGTCGACATTCCACTAAATTCGTCGCCAAAATCTCGCCAAGCGTTATGGACGAAGAAATAAGTTATTCTTACAGCAGATAAATAACTATTGGCGTTCAAATACAAAAGTATTATTCAAAGTATCTTTCTTCATGAATGGAACGAGCTTGATCCACGAGAATGGATGTCACTCAATTTATCGCATGGTATTACATATGAAAAGTGAACATGTTTCTGAATAGGAAATATATTTTTTATTTATTTTATATGACTTTTTGATAATTTTTGAAAAATGTGCAATATCCCGAGAACAGTTCATGTTAGCGTTTTAAAATTTATGTCAATCGTTTTCTAATGAAGAATTACATAAGAAATATCTATTTGCGTAACTTTATTAGCAGATTTGATTTTTTGACGATTTTATCAAAATTTCATTCGAAAATTTAGAGGGGTTCTGAACATTCGATTGCATATAAAAACAACAGATTTCCAGTGTTTACGAATTGTGATTTTTGTACCAAATTTCGTTAGAATCGGTCCATTATCGTCTCCACAGTCTCACTGACACACACACACACATACTTTCACACACTCACACACACACATACTTTCACACACACACACACATACTTTCACATACTTTCACACACACACACATACTTTCACATTTCACACACACACACAGAGACACACACACACACAGACACACACACACACACACACACACGCACACACAGACATCACTTCAAAAATCCTTGATTCGTGATCAGGGATGCTTGAAACGTGCTCTCCCGACCAAAACTCGAATTCGAATTTTCGACCCCGTCACAATACTTTCCTTATACATTATTAGTCCAGTCAGTAGATACATTGTACCTTGCAAAAGGTGGAGTAGAAGATTTTTTTTTTGCATTTGTATATACTGATGCCAACATGAAAAAACCAAGTTATTCAACATGGCCGACCCCGGGAGAACTTTTGGCGGCCGAAAAACCACGAAATTTTATGATTTTTTTTGGTTTTTTCAAAATATCTCAGAAACGATCGACTTTTGCGATTCTTTCTCGATATAAAATTTAAAGATAATTAAATTTCCTACAATTTTTACTATTACAACTATTTTATAGCACAAATAGTAAGCGCACTACAGCTTCTTAAAATCTGACATTTTTTCTCTACTTAGTAAAAAAACGCATTAACACCCCTTGCCCACCTGACCCCGCAGTCACAATTCTCCCCTCACATTTCGCAGACGACTCGATCAGATCCCAATAACAGCACATGTTCATATTGTACAAATACAACATATATTATACTTCACACTACATTTTATTCTGATGTTCTACCTACACAGAAGCGATATTTGAATGTGAATGAATAAATATGGGAGTGATAATAAGCGAAATAATAATAAAGCATTAATAAGCAAAAATTCATGACGTGTGTGTTGTAATTCAACTAATTTTCTAGGTATAATACATTAACATAATGAATAATAATACCAATGCACCAAATTAAATTTAAATAATCTCCACAAATGGCCAAACTTGTTTAAAGTACAAAAATAAATAATTATCTTCAAAAACACAAATTTCAGAAATTTAACATTTATATACAAATTTCAAGAAGATTCATACAGGTTTGAAACAATTAAAGAAAGGAAATTAATAAGTAAAACTGAAAACATACATATTTATCTTCTTCGAAGACGTTTTGAAGATGTGTGTTCTTCTTCGGGTTCAGCAACCGTCGGAGGTAGAAGGAAGTTGTCATCCTCAAGTTGTTCATCCACGTGTTGCAGTGGTTCCAAGAGCTGGTGGAGTAAGTCATCTTCCTCTTCAGTATCATCCAAAGATGAAATTGGTACGACATTGTCACAACCCATGTCACTGCAGTGCTTGCACTTGCTGGAGCATTTCAAACCTGCCTTGCGACAAGAGCAGGGTCCACTACACCCTTTCTTGCAAGCGCAAGACACACTCTTCAGAAGATTCTCAGATACTGAATTTCTTTTTGTGTCAACAGGCAATAGACCTTCTATGCTGCACGCCCAACCCCATTCCTCCGGGTTGGTGCCATTGCCTAACCAGCTTTGAACTTGATAGTAGCACCTGTAGGAATGGTAGCGTGCAGCATCGCACGTAGGTGGTAGTCGTGCGAGATTTATTTTTCTGTTGGAGACTGATTTTGCAAACAGATTAAATCGCAAAGTGTTCAAGGATTGGTCGGAATGGATGTCGCCTGTGTATAATGTTTTCAGAATTTCTTCTCCAACTGCAGCTATGTCATCGTGACTGCTGAGTGGATCCATGAATGTTTTAGTGACTTTCTTCACTTCAGGCGATTTGTTGAAAATTTTGCATAGTTTAATTTTGCCTTGACTAAAGATGGCTGATGTGGAATCACATCCACTAAATGCATGTATGAACAGGATATTGCCTGGGTCGAACTTAAATGATATAGTTGAAAATAACACATTGCCAGCATTCCCTCTCCTAGGCTTAAGAAAGAATAAGTTGCTGAATGACTGATCTAACCCTGTCATCAGAACTAGCAGATCGATATCCTCCCCAACTACGATCACATTTTCAAGTTATTTTGCCTTCGAAATGGCAGTGTTGACGATAAGTAAGTCAGCGTCCTCTTGAGCATGCTTGACTTCAATATCACACTCTTCAAAATTGGCTTTCAGAAGTTCGATTAGACGACTCTTGTTTTGATTATTTGCCAAAAAATTTTTTTGGGCGACTTGGTTGATCGTATTCACTTCAAAGATTACTTCAGGGGAATGGTGTATCCTCATACGCCGCAATCGCTCAGATCTTTTGGTGCCAGTACATGCAGGATACCCATCGAATACAACCACAACTCGCGATTCATAATGTCTCTTAAGAAATGAAGAATAATGTTTAGTTATGGTAGCAAAGGAAGCATTTTGAGACCAAATAACCTTGTGTAGGAGGTATCCTCCATCTATAACAGCAAACTGTTTCTTCCCTGCAATTTCTTTGCAATCGACTGGGGTGAAAGCCATGTATAATGAAGACTTTGTACCTTTCCGTATGCCTTCTTCGGAGAAAAGTGATATCGGGTAGGGTGCAAGTTCATAAGTAAAAAACATTTTTAAGTCTTCATCAGACTGTTTCGAAAGACACAATCTTTGGAAAAGTGTCAGCGGATCAATAGCAATAACTTTGAGGGTTCCTGCTTTAATACTGCTGACAACCGATGCAAGCGTTACAACCTTGTCTTTCCTCTTGAAGGTCACATTTTTAAAATTTCCCATGAGCGACCATTGTCATAACCCTTTCCATACCAACCTCTTGAGCCAAATGACAGTTTACATCTGCTCCTCCAACAATACCACTGCTTAATGACATTATGGCATCAATGTCTGAAAAGGGGGGATGTTGAGAAAGCTACTCTCGCAGTCTAATTGAGTCACTTCTGTCTCTGTCGATACGAGAACTTCGCATGTCCACATGCTGCTCTGATGTTTCATAATGTACATCCCAGAATTGTTCAATTTCATCATAAACATTTTGCATAGGCCAACGACCGTACCGTGCTGAAAACACCGGTTCTCGTTAGATCACCGAAGTCAGGCAGCATCGGGCGCGGTTAGTACTTGGGTGGGTGACCACCTGGGAACACCGCGTGTTGTTGGCTCTTTTCGGGCGCGGCAGCCCAGTGGTTAGCGCGCGATTCTCGCCGCTGCCAGAACTGCCGCCGTGTTCATGCGGAGTACGATCACGTTAAACATGTGGGTCCGTAAGTCCTTCCGAGAGGTTGGTGGTAGGGGAAGGAAGGTACGGTCCCTGTGGATGCCTCCCCCACTGGGTTCCGGTCTAAATTGGGTGGCGCACTTCCCGGCCGTCCAAACAGTTACCTTACACCTTTCTGGTAGGTCGGACGGTCTGGGTCTCAACAACAACAACAAACATTTTGCATGAATATTATTGCCAAAGTCCATTTTGCCAAAACACAGTCTGAAAATCCTCTCCCACGTGTGACCCCACCACAGGCTTTCATACTCCTCATAAGTGTCTGTTCAATGGTTTGGTCAGACGAAATTCCACACCAGCACTTATTGGAGCGTCTTATGGTGAACTTCCCTTTAGTGGAGAAGTCGTGAAATTCAGTTGGGTCCATTAATTGTTCTAGTTTCAACATGTCTTGAAGGTAAAGATGCGCACTTTTGGCGTATAAGAAATGGCCAGCTGCATGGAAAAATGGTAGTGCTTTTTGAATGGAGTCAAGATGAAGCTTCCAGTTGCCTGTACGCTCAGCCTCGGTGAACTGTTTGAGGAATGTTGTTATACGAAAATATTGAACCCATAATTTTGCTGTGGGTCCCTTACATTCGAGCACACACAAGGCTTGTCTAAATTTTGCAGCAATACCCATTAGACAGGCATTATTGGTGCAGGTTGTGAGTAATATGGCTTATCTCGCTTTCAGCTGTGAAGCAGCCGCCATTCCTCAAGGCCACCCCCCAACTGGCTACGTTTCCCATCTCCCTCCCCATCCTCCGACACCTTTTCATGCATCCAATATTTTACGCATCAACAATATAAGCAAAAGAAGTGTTGTGCATTTGGAGGAGAAGTAAATAGAAATTAAGAGTAAAATAAAACCGATTTTTATTTTGAGTTTTATCAAATTGAGAAAAAAATGTTAACTTTCAAAAATCTATAGCACACTTACTATTCGCGTTATAAAAAAGTTGTAATTGTGAAAATTGTAGGAAATTTAATTATCTTTAAATTTTATATTGAAAAAGAATCGCAAAAGTCGATCGTTTCTGAGATATTTAGAAAAAATCAAAAAAAAGTCGTAAAATTTCATAGTTTTTTGGCTGCCAAAATTTCTCCCGAGGTCGGCCATGTTGGATAACTTGGTTTTTTCATGTTGGCAGCAATACATACAAATACAAAAAATAAAATCTTCTACTCCACCTTTTGCACGGCAAGCCCCTTTTTCCATACCTATTGACTGTACTATATGTATATAAGGAAGGTAAAAATACATTTATTGAACGATGGATCTAATTACGGTAGACATATTTAAAATTCTAATCAGAAGGTAGAGCACAAAAAAACTAAATCGTACCTGGAATATACAGGAAATATATGGAATTCCTTAAGCTCTCTAATAACTTTGTGAAGAAAGTTCCACGAATGTACGCGTTAGGTTTAGCTAAAGTGATTATAGGCAATTGCATAGAAGTGGCTGAAACACCCCTGACGAATATTTTAAAGTTTCGGAAACGAACGTGGCAAGGAAGCGAGATGGACGAAAAAAGTCAATTACAAAATTGTAGAGACTTCTCTAATGAGTCGAAATCGACACTAGTTACACACGAAACACGTAAATGAAAAGAAATAAAAAGTAATATGAAAAACAATAAAATCATACTTGCGACATGCCCTGTCACGGTAACATCTTCAATGCGTGTCAAATTAAGCGGGAATATTTTTACTTTCCTTATATACATAATGTATAAGGAAAGTAATGTGACGGGGTCGAAAATTCGAATTCGAGTTTTCGACGGGAGAACATGTTTCAAGCATCCCTGATCACGAATTAAGCATTTTTGAGGTGATGTCTGTGTGTATGTGTGTGTGTGTGTGTGTCAGTGAGTCTGTGGAGACGATATCTCACGAACGAGTGGAGCTATTCGAATGAAATTTGGTACAAAAATCACAATCCGTGAATACTGGGAGCCTATTGTTTTTTAAACGTAATCGAATGTTCAGAACCCCCGCTCCCCATAAATTTTTGAGTGAAATTTTAAAAAAATCATCAAAAAATCAAAACCTTTAATAAAGTTACGCAAATAGACATTTCTTATGTAATTTTGCCTTAGAAAGCGATTGAAATAAACTTTAGAACGCTAGCATGAACCGTTCTCGAGATATTGCACATTGTTAAAATAAATTTATCAAAAAATCCCATAAATTAAAAAAATGTTAACTGTTGCGAAACATGTACACTTTTCATATGTAATATCATGCGATAAATTTGGTCACATTATTTTCGTGAATCTATCTCATTCCATTCATGAGAAAAGTTACTTTGAGTAATACTTTTGTATTTGAACACCAATAGTCATTTATCTGCTATAAGAACAAATTATTTCTCCGTTTATAACGCTTGGCGAGATTTTGGCGACGAATTTGGCGGAATGTCGCCAACTTGGTGACTTTTTTAAATGTTGCCAAATTAACGAAAATCTCGCCAAATGGTTAAAAATGACGCTAAATCAATGAAAATGACGACTAATTCACGAAAATTCTATATCTTGGAAAGAATATAAGTATCTATTATAAGAGAAACCTATTTTTTTTACTGTAAAAGTAGTAAATTCATTGCATCAGATAAGGAAAGTCATGTGTTGCCCACATCAGATTTTTTTTCTTACATAATGCAATGAATGTACATCTTTCACAGTGAAAAGACAATGTATAAGATTCACGGTCCTATATATATGTTTCGGTGTAATTTTTATTACAGTTTTACATGGTAAATCCCGAGCAACGCCGGGTAATTGCTGCTAGTTTTTCTTATAAAATTAAAAACAAAAGCTACTAGAAAAGGTTTCTGGTATGAGAAAGTCGAGTTGCGCCACACTCCAGTTAATTTATTCTTTTAATTTTATAATTGGTCGTTAAATTAAAATTTGATTTGAAATTTTTCACAGCTCGCATGCTTCATATGCTCGAGTCTATTGAAATCCCGGCTCTTTGCTAGTTAGAGTACGAACCCTATAAATTTCTTCAACTTTTTTCGTTTCTAAATGCAGTCGAACCTATTTTAAACAGCATTCAGGGGACCGGAAGAAGTTTAAGCCTTGAAAAGGTTTCCACTTCATGTAGGTCATTTCAGGAAAAGCTAAGTTTAAAAGTTTAGCTGGAAATGCTGATAGTTCACATACAAGGTAGGATCAAAAAGTTCGGAGACTGTGCTGATATCTTCAACCCTGACTGGAGGAGAGGGGAACTATTTTACCGTGGCATAGAGGCACATGTTACTCGAGATGTGAAAAGGAAAAAGCAGGTCCGCAGTGCAGGGTTATTGCAGACAATGCGTGTCAGTCAACTGTAGTCGTTCGCGTTCGTCGAAAACGGAAATTGCGTTGTTCTTCAAACGCAATTTCTGTTTTCGACGAACGCTAACGACTACAATTCACTGACACGCATTGCCGGGAAAAACACCTGTTTCTCCCTTTTCACATCTCGCGTCACATGTGCCTCTACGCCACTTTAAAATAGTTCCCCTCTCCTCCAATCAGGGTTGGAGATATCAGCACAATCTCCGAACTTTTTGATCGTACCTTGTATAATTGCTCACTTATACATCAGACTTTAAAAATTCTGAAAAGTGTATTTGAATAAATCTGATTAATATTATATTACACCATAACAGCTAATTTAATTATTTTAAATATGTATATACATACATTTTGGCATACTGCGATCACAGGAGTATGTGTAAATAAAAACGTAGTGTACCACATATGTCCTTAACTGTTAGCTTATTATCATACCTTAAGACCTAGATGAATTGACTTACAGGCAGAAAAATATTATTACTTACTATAAAACAAAAGAATAAATTAAAAAAAAATGTGAGATGAACTTTCAAAATAATCCAACATGGTTTCTTGGTCATGTGTCTTACTAATTATACGATTTTCAGTTAAAAATCGTGCATTGATTAATATTTCTACCATTTCAGAGTCTCCCTGATTAACAGAACATTCTTGAAGTTCTGAAATGGCTTTCAGAAAATCGTGATATAATTTACTAGAAAGTTCTGTGAGGAAATGGTTCTTTTGATTTCCCATATTTTTGGACGGGGCTAAAAATATTTAATGCTCATTACAGTATTCCGTTTCAAACATGTTCGACTGTACCGAGAATTCAACTAAGATTCTTAAGGGACTTAAATCGTGTATTGCTACGTTTTAAAAATTTATATAAAACAGGTATTTTAGGCCTAATTATAACAGGAAAACTAACACTTGAAATTAGTTACAACTTGTTGCAAATAAATTCTATTTTGTTTAACAATGTAAAGCTTTTTAAGGTAAAAACAAAAAAAAAGGTCATATTATTGGTATAATTTTTCGGCGAAGAACCATTTTGATTTAATATGTAAAATAAAATATTATAAATAATCTTTTGAAATTACACTATTTTAGTAAAATGCACTAAAAAATAATCTTTAGTCATCAGAACGGTTCTTAGTTATATGCGATTAAAACTAGAATCGTAGGGCGCCCATAAAAGAATTGGATTTGGAGATTAACAGAATTTTAAGGAACAATAGAACTGATAACATAGAAATGACATATATAAGAGTGATTGCATTCTATTCATTTAAATTTTGCTTTGATTATTTTGATTTAACAATCCCTCATTCTTATATATGTTTTTAGTATGTGTTGTGTTTGAAAGATAGAATAAAACGTGCTGTGTTTAAAAGAGATAAAGGAAGACATAATAATTAGTTTAAAGAAAATTAGTTTATTAAATTGCAACTTCAAATTAATTCAAATTAGCAAATACAAAAAGCTGCTCACAGGCAGGCAACTCAGGAGGAATTAACATTAAAATTTTAGACATTAGAATTTTAGACAGACATTAGAATTTTAGAATTTTATCAACTTAGTTAAAATTAAAGAATTAGCATAAAAACTTTACTCAAAACAATCTATTTTAAATTCCATCAGAAAATCATTAACAAAAATATTAAATTTAAAAGAATTTTAGAATTTTCCCAGGCTCTTATAAATTTATGAAGGTTTAGAAATTTGCTCTCAGAATGAAGTTTTAGAATTTTAAATTTACAGAATAAATTTTGATTAAATACATTTCAAATATTGAGAATTTAAGAAATTTGGAGTTTAAATAAAACATAAATATTCACCAGCTGGGGCATCAGACAGGGGGGAAAAGTTCCAATAATTAGAGCTGCTCAGGTTGGAGACAAATTTTGTAGACTGGTTTACTGGAGATCAATAAACTTTAATCAGGAGAGGATTCAGCATTTTTCTTGATAAGGATTAAATTTACTGGAGATCGGACAGCTACTTCTGGTACACTCGGATCTTCTGAAAACTACCGGACGAACATTCTTGAGACTCTTCTTCCTCGTAACACGTAATAAATTTTCACAACACATCTTCCCGTGAGTCACTTCGTGAATTACGCGATAAAAGCTCGAAAAACCATTATTTAAATTAAAACAATGGTTAAAAAAAAAAGTAACGCGAAGAACTTAACGTTCCATAGGAATCCTCGCGTGGAACATAAGTTCCAATGGAAAATACAACGACGCGCTTCTCGCGCTAACACACAATGAGGGATTTCAACAAAAAACTGAAACCGAAAAATTCTGCGCGCGTATTTATACGTGCGGGAAAAAGGGAGGAGTTTAGACAAACGGCAGCAATTAAAATCCGCTTACCGAAATTAGAATTGCCAAAATAAAACCCAAAATTCCGAGAGCAGACGATCCGTAAAAACGCGAACCAATTAAAATAATTCACGAATTCCAAAGAGGCGCGAAAAACGCTTAGGTGGCGCATCAATCGCAGTGACAACAGCCCGCAAAACAGGATTCCGAAAATGGCCGCAACTGAAAATTTTGAAATGCACTGAATATGGGAATAACTTGAAACTGTAGAACAAACGGAATTTCTAACCAAAATGGGAAAATGAGACATCAAATTAAAGGGAATTTTAAGGGGAATCAAATAAATAAATAATTTTTAAAATTTACAAATCAAAAGTAATATTAATTTAGGGAATGGAACATTTTTAATTAAGAATATTACAAAGAAAATTTAGAAGATTAAAAATATTCTAATTAAAGAATAAATGAAAAAGCCAATAAATATCATTTAAATATTACCAAATTGAAAATATTGAGCCAGGGAAAAAGAAATAAAAGTAAATTTTCAAATCCCCAAATTACATAAATTCTAAAGCAACCCAACATATGTTATCACTTCCATTGGTCCTTAAAATTATGTTAACGTCCAAATACAATTCTTTTATGGGCGCCTTTCGGTTTTATTTTTAGTCGCATATGACCAATAATTCTGTGAAAGCTGAAAATTATTTTTTTTACTTTTTAGTGCATTTCATTAAAAAAGTGTAACTAAAAAAATATTTTTTATAACATTTTATTTTATACTTTGCAGTCTTTTGCAATTTTGTAATCCATTTTTAATATATTAAATCATGTCATATTATTTAATATTCCGTAATCAAATCTCTTTAAAATCTTTTATTGAATTCGTCATGACCGATGGTCGCCTCTCTGGATATCTGTTTCAACTTTTTTTTTATGGCATTTTTAAAATACTTCCCTAAGTTCTAAAGATCTGAAATTCGTAAAAAGCTCAATCCGGTTCCGGTGGAACATTTTAATCTATTAAAATTTGGTGGATCATCGAAAAATAAAATCGGAACATTTTTATGAAATGGTCCGCGAATACTTCTTTTGCTTTACATAATATATATATATATATATATATATATATATATATATATATATATATATATATATATATATATATATATATATATATATATTAATATTTTATTTTTACATCCACTTACACATTAGCCTTTCTATTATTACCCCTCTTGATTGTATATTATCTCTTGTACATGTCTTTTCGCATTACTGTTATTTATTTCTTACGAATGGCAACAGTAGATCATATCCTATTCCTTTGTGAATGGCAACACTGGTCACTTCTTTCTGTGTTTCCGTGCTCGATAGGTTCGTGTATTTTTACAGTTAGATTCCAGGTATACTTTTTCCTTTTATTTTTTCTTCTTTATGTATGTAGTCCAAGTAGAAATAGTTTATAGATATAATCAATCTATTTCTTCAGAAACGTACATTTTTGTGTTTGCTTCTACAAGACACTTGGACTTGAAAACGAGTTTTGAAGAAGTGAACAAATTCTGATTTAGGCCTAGAGCCTCGTCCACGCGTATAGTGTTTATGCTTGGATTTCGTCTGTTTTTCTTTTATCGATTTCATACCTTTGTTTTTTGATACTTTCCTTAGACTTGATGATTCAAAATTTGTATTTGTTTCCATTTGCTTGAAGATTTGATGCTTTATACTTTTATTTTGTAAGCCTGTTAGAAAGTTAAGTTTTTCGAGTTACAGCTTCTCACTTTACTTTCATTGGACCATCAAACCTTTTTATTATATATATATATATATATATATATATATATATATATATATATATATATATATATTATGTAAAGCAAAGCTTTTATTGTTATTATTATATATATATATGTATATAATAATAATAATAAAAGTTTAAAAATTCAATGAAAGAATAGAGAGAATTTTTCAACTCAAAAAATCCCAACATTACAAAATGCCTTACAAATAAAAGTACTCGTATCAAACAGAGAATCATCAATCAAGTGCAAAACATAAATGCAAACCTCTAGTCATCAATCTGAAGACAATCAAAAAACATCAATGGAAAGGAATCGATAAAATAATATCAAATAAAATCCAAGCATAAAAGCTTTACACGTGAACAAGCCCTAGGTCTAATAATGAATTGTTCATTTTGATAAAACTCTTTATCAAATCCAGGTATTTCATAAAAATGAACACAAAATGCATGTTTCTGATATCAGTGATAGCTTATATCTATAAACTTTGATAACCTGGACAACATGCATAAAGATCGAAAAATAATAGGAAACAAGAACACCTGAAAAAACACTGTATACGTCTGATCCATTGGAGCCTTGAATAAAGAGACCAATGTTGCCAATCTCAAAAAATAAAAAGTTGAGAACTGCTGTTGACAATCGTGAGAAAGAAATAACAGTAATGCGAAAAGACGATAGAAGGTGATATTCAACAGTAAGAACATGTAAATACATGGTAATGCTTATTCAAGAGAAAGTGGATGTCAGGCTAAAATAAGATACTAAGGAGAGAATTTAAGTATAATCTACCATTCCAAACTTTTTAACTATACTATACTAAATAAGCTGGATATTTATATAATTTGCTAGTAATTTTAAGTTTATTAATATGCATAGCATGACATTTTTTATCAGATAATCTATAAACTCTAAAGAGCTGATATATAAGTATAATATTTCTAAACAATTGAATCAAGTTACAGGAATTAAAAGGTAATAATTTATTAATGTTAAAGTTAAAATAGTCCTTTTCATCATATAAATTAGTAACTATCCTATTAGTAGGTTCAATAATAAGATTTAAGTCCAAAAAATTAATGTTATTACTAATAGGGGCTTCATTAGGAATTAGTTCCAAATTATCCGGATAGAAATCTATATCTATGACACAGTTGTCTGTAAAGACCAAACAAATGAGATCATCAACATATCTGTAAATTATATCTGTGGAAGTAAAAAATTTATATATATATATATCCATTGTAAGAATGTTTAAGACTATCTTACAACGGGATTCCGGGTAAGGTAGAATCCGGGGGGGGGGGGGGATCGGCTGATTAACTCAAATTCGATGAAACGTTATATTGTCATCGCAAATACGTATGTGTCTAAAATGTCAAGAAAATCGACTCGGTAGAAGTGGGTCAAAAACGGATTTCTAGATCTGACCCAGAGAAACTGACCTAAGTAACACAGAGTAAAATGTGCTTTTAAATAAATACATGCATAAGATTATGAGAAGATCGTATTGTTACGACATATCATCTGGAATCGTGAGTGAATACTGAGAATAATAAAAATATATGTGAATTTCTGGATAACCAAAGTTTTATTAAAAGCACCAGTGAACGTAAACAGGAACAATATACTGAGAATAACTCTCTAGCTATGCAACAAGGTCACAAAGCAACAGTCAGAACAATAAACAGCAATTATATTGTTACAGCGTTTCCTTCGAAATCGTGGGTGTGCACGCAGGATACAAAAATGAGCTAAAATTTCTGGATAACTAACACGTTTATTCACAAGCGCAAAGTAAACAAGAATAATATACAGTCAAACAGCACTTAAATGCTCCAATAATTTCACAAAATAACTGATATTATTTACAAAATATTATAAGTTATTCTTGTGAATATTATCAGTTAATTCTTGTGAAAGTAATTTCACAAAACAGCGGCTACTAGTCTCAAAACATTGACAAAAATCGCCGTCAAGTGTAGCTTGTGCTCACTCTCCGACTCAGTTATGACTCCTATTTATAGACTTCTGGAAATCTCTAATATCCTGTAGAATAATCGTTATTTCGCGATCCTTTTTGAAGATTCGGGAAGTCGTCAAATGTCGCCAAATTGGCGATAAATCACGAAATGTGGCAACCCCCATCTTTGAAGTTCCGAAAGGGAAATCGTAGAATGACGTCATGGGAAAGAAAGCCTTTACGGTTGTTTTCTCCCCCATGTCTTCGAAAGAGACGAATGTAAGGAGGGGGGGAAATAAACTCTAGATGAAAGAGAATATTAAACGTTCGCAACAATATGCTCAACTTCACAAAACAAAATCTTATATTCTCAAAATATTAAAGTATTCACTAATTAATTCACTTTTACTCGTATCATATCCAATTCCGTCTAACTGAACGATGGTCCAACTGTATTTAACCTCTGTGAAAAGATCTAAAAAAATCGACATAACCTTGAAATTCTTCACGAAATTACAAAATTCGAATTAACGAAATTTCGAATTTCTAAAACTCGCAAAGTTTGTGATATTACACCAAGCAGCCTGAATCTCAAATCAATAACAAATGGCTGCCTGTGAACGTGGATTTTTCTCGGATATAGACAATATGCCGTTAAGAGAATTTAGGTATTAGTAACAGTACCTTTTGTAAAGAATCTGGCTGCCCAACCGGAAATCGAACCCTGGAATTTCGAACTGGCCAGCCGACGCTCTACAGTTGATCTACTGGGATGAAGTTTCAAGCTCTTATTGTTGAAGTGGGTTCTGCATTCTCCATCCTCTAATGTCAGATTGGTGGGCAACTGACAATCTGACTGACCATCTCTTGCTACTTTTATCTCAGGTTAACCTCCTGCTACTACTATTTTTTATCCCGGTTAATATCCTATGTGATCGTTATCCTCTCAATTTGAAATCAGCTCTCAATCTTCCAATCCACTAAATCCACACTAATAGTACTAGTGTCACTTTCAGGCTTTCGACATCTATGCACTAACCTACAGGGTAGATTTGTTCGGGCGCCATTGTAGAGAGTCTTGCTGCCCCAACCGGGTATCGAACCCTGGATGTCCGAACTGTGCAGCCGACGCCCTACCGTTGAGCTATTGAGACGAAATTACAAGCTCTTATTGTGGAAGTGGACTCTGCATTTTGCAATGGAGCAACCTACTACGAAGTGTTGCGTGTGTGATTAAACGTAGTATATTTTGTGCATAAATCGATTAGTCTCATCGAAAATCCCGTAGAAACAGTTTAGCGTTTTTTTCAGCTACAAACTTTTTCTAGATTATTACGAAAACTTCTATTCTCTTACATAGGCCGCAACTTTCAATTACAGCGCGCTTTTAGACTGTATTTCAGTGAAATAAATTAATATTGAAAGCGTTTTCATTTCACAAAAAGTGTAGTTTGATAAAAAAAAAATGCTCTAAGGTCAGTTTTAAATTGTTTTATTAATTTGCAAAAAAGAATGGAATTGTCATGAAGAAACTGTGGATTGAAATACTTCGATTTCATAAAGCAGAATTTATATTTTTAATTATTGAAAAAACATGGAAGTATACATATTATATTGTTTAGCCGAGACTCGCCATTTTTTCAATCCTCTCTATTGAAAGTAAATTAACAATTCTAAATAGTTTTGCAAGACGTGGCTAGCAAAAACAGCAGGTTTCTGTTTACGATGTGACGTCCAAAACACGGTTTCGTATACCTTGAACGTGATTATTTAGCTGAAAATTCAGTACAATACAGTTAATTTCCATTTCCATTAAACCAGCATCCAATGGTTCGGCACGCTCGATAGTCCGGCAGGGTCGTTCGACTGTACTGAGGCACATTTACTGTAATAGACAAAATGATTTCATATGCAAATTTCTAGTCATTGAAGTTTACTAAATGTTTTTCATATACTGTACAGTGTAATCTAGTATATGTAACGTTTTAGGCAAATAAATATAACATTTATTTGTCCATTATATTGTTTTAAATTAATTTTTTTCATATTTTACCCCATTTTAGTTTTATATCCGATAATCCGACAAATTTGGCACTCCTGAACAGTTGAAGTCACGAAAGTGTGTTGTATGTCATGTGCTGTGTGTGTGTGTGTGTGTGTGTGTGTACCCACATCAAATTTTTCTTTTCGTTACCAAGAGGAAATTTTCTAGTTTCACAGTGATGTTTTTCTCGATATTAATAGATAAGTTTGCGATAAAAAGAACCTATTTTTAGACAAGATTATTTGATTAAAAGAATTTTTTTCTCTTGCCGGCAGAAAAGCAAGACCTTTGAAAGAGAATGGAACTTAAAGCAATCTGAGTGATTATCAAGGTAAAGGGATGCGATAGACGAACGGACTTTTGAATAAATAAAGTTGCTTCGCAACTGAAAGTTTCAGTTCGTTTGCTGAAAAATAGCCTGACATTTTATTACAAAAGGGTATTAAGTATGGAGGTAAAAGTAAAGAGTTAAAACTTCTCTTTAAGTAAACGCCAATATCATTTGAGACAATAATTCAGGTGGCGCTGGGATAAGATAAGTAGTCCTAAATTGTGTATATTTCTAGGGCAAAAGGACTAAACTATTTGTTTAAACTGTCAATTTTGTAAAAATAAATTATTAGTTCAATGCAAAGTAAAAGTGAAACGAAGAATATTCCTACGTATTCAAAATTATTTTACCTTTCAATTTACTTTTATCACCATATATTCTGTACCCTATCCTACAACTATGAAAAAATACTGGTTAATTATGCTCATAATTAGGGAACCCTTAATTAAAAAATAATCAAAAATACATATACCAAATACTACGCCTTTCTGACATGTCAACTAACAATAGCAGCTACTTTATTAACACTAGCGACACCTAGATATAATTCTCAAAGCATTATGGCATTTTCAAGCGTTTCATCCATAAGAATTTTATCTCCTTCTTTCTTAGCTCTATAGTATTAAGCTTCTTCCAGAAAATAGCCATGTACAATTCAATGTTAAAAATATAGTGTTGTAGATCTTGGCAATCATTTTTTCGCTGTGAAAGAAGTACATTTATTGCATTATGTAGATAAAGCCATGTGCTATCTAGATTTTTTGTACAATTGACTGTAAACGCAATTATGCCAAATTAGTTCACTTAATTCAAGTCTTTCTAGCCGAATACCCATTGAAAATCTACGGTCTTACAATTATCAATCCCTAAATAACGTGCAGTTTTTAATAATTCCATTTCTCCAGTGGTCCTTTTCAAACAGCTCACCCGTGCACCAAATTTCAAATATCCGTCTCACTTAAGACGGGGCACTTTTCATTTATTCAGCCAATTAAACGTATATGTGTGCAGCATCCCTAAATTAGCAAATATTAGAATGATCGTTAGATAGGGATACAGTTATACACGTTATTCCTATCTAACAATCTATCCTTGCACCGATTTCAAAGTCTCTATCTCATTGAAAAGTCCGTTTCACCATCATTTCACATTTCGAACGTTTTAGTATGGAGCGCCATTAAATAAACATTTTTGAAAAATACGGTTTTTCTTGATGATTTAGCGATTGATTGACAAGTCCTTGTCTCAAATCCTCGATTTTATGGTCTTGATCCAAAATTCAAGTCCTTGTCTCTCATTTCACCTTTCGAACGTTTTGGTGTGGAACCCCCCCCCCCCCCCCTCTACAGAACATTTTTGAAAAACTCAATTTTTCTTTAATCTTACGATTGATCCTTGTATCAAATTTTAAGTCTATATCCCATTTAAAATAAAGCGTTTCTCATTTATTTCGAAAAATAGAACATTT
This sequence comes from Amaurobius ferox, assembly GCA_951213105.1. NCBI lineage: Eukaryota > Metazoa > Arthropoda > Arachnida > Araneae > Amaurobiidae > Amaurobius > Amaurobius ferox. The sequence goes on from OX578136.1 coordinate 134,896,860, forward strand.
TGGTGTGCGGCACCCCTAAAGAAGTAAATATTGAAAAACTGAAATTGTACACTTTCTTCCTTTCGAACTATCTACCCTCACACCCAATTTATAATCTATATCTGAAAGGGATGCATATTTTTTATATCATTTTAACCTTTCAAACGTTTTGGTGTGGAGCCCCACCCCTGTACTAAACATATATGAAAAATTCGATTTTTTCCGAGGATTTTATTGAATAATTGATCTGTCTAATAAAATTCAAGTCTCCACGTAAAAAAAGCGTTTATCATTTATTTGGTAAATCGAACATTTTGGTGTGAGGCAAACATTGAAAAACTGAAATTGTACACTTTCCTCCTTTCGAACACCCTCACATCCAATCTATAATTTATATCTGAACGTGAAGTATATTTTTTTATTATTTAACCTTTCGAACGTTTTGGTGTGGAGCACCCCCCCCCTCCCCCTCCTTTACTAAACATTTATGAAAAACTCGATTTTCTTTGAGAATTTTATTGAATAATTGATCTGTGTAAAAAATTTCAAGTCTCCATCTTACTTTCAAAAGGCGTATATCATCTATTCAGTAAATTGATAATTTTTTGTGTGTGGCAAACCCTAAAGTAGCAAATGTCGAAAACTAAAATTGCGCACTTTCTTTCTTTCGATCTACTCCAAATTTGAAATTTCTATCTCATCACGAAGTATGCCTTTTTATCATTCCACATTTCAAATGTTTTAATGTGAAGTATCTCCTCTACATAATATTTTTCAAAAAATTGATTTTTTCAGAGGGTTTTATTGAAGGATTTATCCGTGTACCAAATTGCAAGACTATATCTCACTTTAAAAAAAATCGTTCTTCATTTATTCGGCAAATCGAACACTTTAGTATGCACAATCCCTAAAGTATAAAATTATGGAAAACCGGAATTTTACACTTTTTTTTTCACCTGGTTACCATTATATCAAATTTAAAGTCTCTCTCTCATCGCAAAATATGTTTTCTATCATTTCACCTACCGAACGCTTTTGTGTGGAATACCCACCTCCTTAAATGAATATTTTGAAAAACTCTATTCTTCTTGGGGTTTTTATTAGATGATTCGCCCATATACCAAATATCAAGCCTCTTTCACATTTTAAAGTATTCGTTTCTCGTTTATTCGGAAAATCGAACATTTTTGGAAAACTGAAATTGCACACTTTCTTCCTTTCGAACTATCTACCTGAACACCAAATTTGAAGTCCCTATCTCATCTCGAAGCATGAACTTTTATATTTTCACTTATTGAACGCTTTTCTGTGGAGCACCCCCGTAAATGAACATTTTTGAAAAACTACTACATTCTTTTTGAGTTTTTTTCTTTAATCAAATGATTAGCCCATATACCAAATTTCAATCCTCTGTCAAATTTTAAAGGAGCCGTTTCTCATTTATTCGGAAAATCGAACATTTTGGTGTGGGCACCCCCTTAAGTAGAAAATATTGGAAATCTGAAATTGCACACTTTCTTCCTTTCGAACGGTTTATCCATACACCAAATTTGAAGTCTCTATCTTATCGCAAAGCGTGCTTTCCTATCATTTCACTTTTCGAACGTTTGGATGTGGAGCACCCCTCTACAGAACGTTTTCGAAAAATTCGATTTTTCCAGGGGGTATTGAAAGACCGAGCCGTATACCAAATTGCAATTCTATCTATTCGGGAAGTGCCTAAAAAAAGTGTGACAGACAGACGGACAGACAAACAGATAAACAGACAGACGGACACTTGACAATTAGTATATATAGGTAGATAGATAGATTATCTACAAAATTATTTTTTACAATATTACCATTTAGATATAATTGATTTAATCCATATGGAAAAAAAGTACAATTTGATTTAATATAGGAGTTTACAAAAAAAATTCTATCAGCTGTATTAGTTTTTATATCCAAACTATGTATAGTAATATTTTCAAATCCGTGTTTAGCAAAGTGTTTATATTCTATTTTATTAGAAGTAAGAAGAAAATTATTATTGGAGGTGTTTCTCATTAATCATTTATCATTTCTCATACTCGGTAAATCGAACATTTTATTGTATGGAATCCCTCCTCCCCCCTCCCCCCTCCGCCAGAGAGCAAATATTATAAACCTGAAATTGAACACTTTCTTCCTTTCAAACGATTTATCTCTATCTCATCGCAAAGTATGCTTTTTTACCATTTCACTTTTCGAACGTTTTGGTGTAAAGCACCTACTCCACAGAATATTTTCGAAAAATTAGATTTTTCCGGAGAGTTTTATCGAATGATTGACCCGTGTACGAGACTGTAAGTCTCTATCTATTCGGGAAGTGCGTAAAAATGCTTGACAGACAGACAAGCGGACACTTATATATACTAGCCGAATACCCGTTGAAAATCGACGATATCACAATAAGCAACCCCCAAATAACGTAAATTTTTTAATTATTCGATTTTTCCAATGGTCCTTTTTAAACTGTTCCCCCGTGTACCAAATTTCAAATATATGTCTCACTTCAGGCTGGTCATTTTTCATATATTCAGACAATTAAACATTTAAGTGTGCGTCATCCCTAAATTAGCCAGTATAAGAAAGCTGAAATTATACACTTTATCCCTATCTAACGATCTATCCTTGCACCAATTTTAAAGTCTCTATCTCATTGCAAAGTCCGTTTTACTATCATTTCACATTTCTAATGTTTTGGAGTGATTAAATGAATGTTTTTGAAAAATACGTCTTTTTTGTTTTCTGAAATTTTATCGATTGATTGACCCGTGTATCAAATTTCTTGCCTTTATCTCTCATTTCACCTTTCGAACGTTTTGGTGTGGCGCACTTCCAGGGGTGTAACGAAGATGGTAACATTGGGAGGGGGGGGTTGAAGATGATTAATTTGCCGACAGTCAACTCTAAATATGTCTACAAGCAGCAAACCATGACGGCAGTGCTGTTAGTGCTATATATTATAATACTGCTGCACTATAGGCTATATGTTCTATGGGAGACGGGGGGGAGGGGCATATGGGGCGATGCGCCTCGGAAATTTTTTCAGGGGAGCATCGGCCTCTCAGAGGAAATTTGCAGTTTTTTCTTTTTTCTTAATTTTGAATTTCATTGAAAACAAAAAAATTCACTGAAAATTCTATATTTAAAATTTTAGCAAGTATTGCAAGCTTATCTTGTCTATATAAAATATTCTGTCCGAAAAAAACAAAAGTACAGTTATGACTTATCCACAACAAGATTCGACGGAAATGATATCATTAGCATTAATCTAAAAATAAATACATTCGCATCTCGCTCCCTTATAATTACTGAGATATCTGTACACGAACACGCCGGCTTTTCAGCCTTGCCCGCCTACCAACTTCTTTAGTCAAACCAATTTTATCAACCAAATATTTTTCAGCAGCAAGGATCATGCAGCTGTCCAAACGTTCACTTGACTGTGCCATCCTTAAGTAGTTATTGACTAACTTCAGTTTATTGAAGCTGCGTTCATTTGCAACTACAGCAACGGGCGATGTAAGGGCCAAGCAACATATTTTGTTTACCACAGGTAAGGCTGACTTCACCTCTTCTACAAGAACACATAGGACATGGATGTGGCGTTATTGCAGTTCATTCCAAGAACCTCTAAATCTGAAAACACTGTATCACAATCCAACTCATTTGAAACGCCAATAATTGGTGAGAACAATTGAATGAGATCTTCAATTTTGCTATTTTTAAATTTTTCGTTGGACAGTGGGGGGTGTAATAGTACGTACAATGGTATGATTGTATGCATGCAAACTTTTAGATTTTCCTTCAGTTCTGATACACATATGTTCAGTGGCAGTTTGAACTGCCGTTGATAATAGGAATGAAGATTAAAGGTAGCTAATGTTTGATTATTTTCGCTCAACCTCTTTGGAGTAATCCTTCTGCGATGATGATGCTCGAAATCAGTAACTGCGACCACTAAAAGTTTCTCAGCATAGTTTCTGCAGCTGTCGATTAGATTGTCCATTCCTCCGGTGTCTTCCAAAATCGTTGAAAGAAAGTTTATAGTGCCACCAATCAAATTCTGTAGAGGAAAGTGCTGCACTTCCTTCTATAGAACATTTGAAAAAAACTCGATTTTCCTTTAATCTTACGATTGACCTGTGTATCAATTTTCAAATCTATAATTCATTTAAAATAAAGCGTTTCTCGTTTATTCCGTAAATAGAACAGACGGACACTTGACAATTATTATTTGTCGATAGATAGATAGATGACATCTATAGCAGTGGCGCCACCAAGGGCGGCGGATTTGTTAGTCATACTCACACCCCAAGAATCCGAACACCGCATGCTGTTGGCACATTTCTGGCGCGGTAGCCCGGTGGTTTGCGCGCTGGATTTGCACGCTGCCACAACTGCCGCCGTATTCATGCGGAGTGCGATCACGTTAAACATGTGGGTTCGTAAGTCCTTCCGAGAGGTTGGTGGTAGGGGAAGGAGGGTACGGTCCCTGTGGATGCCTCCCCCACTAGGTTCCGGCCTAAATTGGGTGGCACTTCCCGGCCGACCAAACAGTTACCTTACACCTTTCTGTTAGGTCGGACGGTCTGGGTCTCAACAACAGCCCCCAAGAACCCATCGCATCGGAAACTGTAGAAATTATATTTTGGAAAATGGGAAACAAAATATTTGGTAACCCCCCCCCCCCCCCCCCCAAATTTTATTTCTGGCGGCACAACCAATCAAAAAATTCAAGATAAGTGTCTCGAGTCAGTTCATGCTACGCAAACACTCTGCAACGTGCTTTTTCGGTTCAGATATGAGACCTACACGTGTTCTTATTTTATAAACAAACACTAAAGGTAGAGTTTTGCGTGACACAAATGGCTAGTAAACAAGCGAACAATCAGGGTATCAAATTGAAAATAAGTTCTTCCAAGTCAATCTTAATTCTACAGTAGCAAACTTTGGATAGCTGCGAAACCAGAGCCATATTAAAGCTTTGGGCTTTTTTTTATGACGGGCAGGGTCCATGTCATGTATAAGAAATTGCTTTTGTCTGAGTTTCTCCATGGTCAGGGTGGTGATGCGTAATTTGAATCCCGGCTGGGACATGATTTTTAAGACAGTAGAAGAATTAAATGACTCAGGTCAATAAGTGGCATTTTTTTTTTTTTTTTACAAAATGAGTTGAGCCCCCATTTTATTTTTAACACTTTACCATAAAGTTGAAAAGTGTTTATGACTTTGTTCATTCTGTCTGTCTGTCTGTCCGTTAGCACGATAACTGCCGTAAAAATGACTTAATCAAAATGAAATTTTAGTATGTTGTTCAGACGGTCTGTAGGACCTATGGGAATACAAATGAATAATATCACCCAATTAGTTTTGGATTGAACCCGGGTTGAAAACATGAAATACAATGAGCCCTATGGGACCTAATTTTTCAAACATTTTTTAAGGAGATTTAAAATTCATAAATTGCTTCGAAAATTTGAGGTAATATTCAAATTGTTCCATAAAATATATTAAAAAAAATTCAGCGAAATATATTCAATAGTTTTTTAAATAAAAATAAAAATCACGTGATCACGTGACCATGATATGAAACGATCACATGACCCACTTCAAAATGATATATGGCATCCATCTTGTCTCAAAATCGTGATTTTTAAAGTTCGTTTTAATTCATATTGAGTGTTGTATCCGTCCTAAAACTACTTTATTTTTGCTTAAATTCTATGCATCTACATACTGAAACAACGCAATTACAATATATTTGAGTTTAAATGCTCATCCAAATTTGATTATTTCTACAACGAAGCCTATTTTTCACCTATGTAAAATGTAAACAGCAAAATATGTAGAATGAGTTGTATTACAGTTGCTGTATTTCTTTAACACAAAATCATTTAGTTCATGGAGTCTGGTTCATGGAGTTCATAGATGATATGAATGAAATATTCACTGATTTTAAAAAGAGAAGGACGATTTTTTTCGATGAAGTTTTACGCATAGAGTTTAATTACTTGTAGCTCCATGGTCTTAATTTTTAAATAAAATAAATTATTGTAGTATTGTGATGAATGACATGAATGGGAAATTATTTATGAATGAAATGTTGCTTTTATAGAGAGAGCCAGGTGTGTTATTTTTTCAATGACGTCATTTGATTGAATTTCAGTTGTTTTCGATGAAGTTTTCAAATATAATAAATTATCGTAGTATTATGATAATTCTAAAATTATTACCGAGGAATGTATCACATTTTAGAGAAGTTTAAACCAGGCAATTTATATTTCAATGCCGTCATTTGAATGTAGTTCAATATATTTTCGATGAAGGTTTAAGTTTTCAAATATAATAAATTAATGTAGTATTGTGATAAGTTTTAAAATATTACCGAGGAATGTATTGCATTTTAGACATGTTTAAATAAAATTGCATTGAAGTTGATAATGATACCAAATATGATAACCATATACAAAAATAAATTTAATATTTTGAATTATTATTATTATTATTATTATTATTATTTATTTATTTATTTATTTTTTAAATGCTTTTTTTTTTCAAACGAGTTTTCGCTTTTTCTTGCTTACTTTCAATCAGAATATCTTCTAAACTATACAAAATAAACAATAAAAATATTTAGTACGAAATCTAGTTTCTAGATCAATGATATGTTTTTACAAAATTCTAACAGTTTTCGAGCAATCGTCTTGTCAATGTAAAGGAAATTTAAATTTTTCGGTTCTTAAAGTTTGCAATGCTTATATAGCGAAAATTAAAAATGTTAATTACAAACAGTAAGGAAGTAATTCAGCTCTTTAAAAGCCCTACAAGGATATGTATAATTGGATTTTGGATCGGGTTCTGAGCTTTAATTCAGTTAACATAGGTCATAAGCATCTGCCGTAAACGAAACAAATAAGATGGAAAACAAGGAATAAACTTATTGAAATTATATTGTTTTACAAGACATTATTTTCCCGGAGTGGAATAACCCAGTGGTTAGCGCTCGAACGACCTGAGTTCGATTCCCACCTTTGTCCAAACTGTCCCCGTGGAGTACAGGCACGTTAAATATGTGGGTCCGTAAGTCCTTCTGAAAGGTTGATGGTAGGGGAAGGAGGGTACGGTCCCTGTGGGTGTTCCGGTCTAAATTGGGTGGCATTTCTCGGCCATCCAACAGATACCTTACACTTCGGGGTAGGTCGGACAGTTTGGGTCGAAGAAGAAAAAGACGTTATTCCCGCAAAACCATTTCGGCTCCATTGGAATGGAGCCACCGCCAATTTTTATGTGAAAAAATATAGTCTATGAGTATAAAGAGGCACACAGTTAAATTTCCCTGTAAAAATCCGCAAGAAATTCCCAAAACTGTTCCAGAAACCATTCAGTCCTATATTTTTATCATTCCGACGTGATAAAAACATAAGATATAGGCTGATAATAATCTGTTTAACCTTAATGTTGATCAGATTAAATATTTGTTATTTGCATACATTACCTCTACAGAAAACATCACGAACATCGTGATAATGCCTCTAAAGATTAAGAGTTCCCTCTTCACCGGTAGTTCATTTCAGTGGGGTCTAATGCATCACAATGGGATACATTTGCTGATTCATTAGACATTCTTTTACTGCTTCATTGCAGTGAGATTCTTTTGCTGATTCTGAACAATGGGATTCATTTAATAATTCTTCACTATAGGATTTAGTTACTGATTTATTACAATGTGATTCATTTACTGATTCATTACAATGATTCATTACAATTATACTGATTCTTCATTTACAGATGGTTCAAACATATGGTTTCGCCGATATCTCAAAATTACTGTTAGAAATCAATTGAAATTATTTTTTTGTAAAGATGTCAAATCGCTGCATAAATTGCAGAGAGAATAAATGGATTGAAACATTATATAAATACAGGGTGCCCACTTATATCCGTTACACCCCCCTTAACTTTTAAACGGTGACAGCTTAGGCCATAAAGTTGGTGTCTAGGTATAGTAAAAAGGCTATGCGCTATTCGATGAGATAACCTACAACGCCATCTATCGGCAAATTTTGGAATTAGCGATCCTATCTCGTAAACGGTGAAAGATACGTGAAAAAAAATCAATTCGAAAGTTGTAGAGCACTCTCGATTTAGTACGTTAAGATACCTTGCGCACATTAATACTCAAAACAAAATTCAAAAAATGAACATTTGTTTGGTCACGATTTCGAAAATTGTTATGTGATAAAGAGTGGAAGAAAGAAACTGAGACGCTTCCCTGTCTTCAAGATCATTTATTTACAATAGTATATTGCTCAAAATGCTCTCCGTTAGCCACTATATACATTTGCACTCTGGACTGGATTTCTATCTGCACATTGTGCAACATGGCAGGTGTTACGGACGCACAAGCATCAGTGATGCGTCGTCGAAGATCTTGCAATGTTGGCGGAGGGGTCGCATATACCTGCCCTTTTATGTGTCCCCATAAGAAGTCCAATGGGGTCGAGTCATGTGATCGCGGGGACCACTCGACGGAAGCACCATACCCGATAACTTGATTCTGGAATGGCTCTATTAGGTACTGCTGAACGTTTGAAATCTTATGCAGAGGTGCGCCGTCATGTAGGAACCATACACTTAGGAGTTGTTGCAAAGGTAGATTCTCAACAAAGTCGGTTATTACATCCTGCAGAAGCTGCAAGTACCGTTGTACCGTTGTCCCTCGTAAAATACTGGTCCAATGAGCCTGTCATTAAAAATTCCGCACCAAACATTAATCGACCAATGTTGTTGATGTCGAACTTCGACGACATATCTCGGATTTTCCAGCGATCAGGTATGAACATTCTGTCTATTAAACATTCCGTTCCTCGAAAAACATGTCTCATCCGTCCATATTATGTCTGCCAGGAATGTTGGGTGGACCTCTAAGTTATTCATCATAAAGTTGCACCACGTGTAACGTCTCTCAGCATCTCTTGGCAGCAATCCCTGCACAGGTGTGGATCGGTATGGATGAGCACCTGATTCATTCAGGATTTTCCAGACGCAGCTTTTTGAGAGGCCACAATTTTCACTGATCATTCTTGTGCTGCTCAGAGGATGGGGCGAGAGTGTATGCTAGCACATATTCAGGTTGCAGTTTGCGTCCTACATTACGAGGTGTACAATTCGAGGTCGGCTGGTCACGCAGCTCGTCTCCATTAAACGTTTTACAACTTTTAAGATGGTCTGCCGTGTAGGATGCGGACCTTGAGGAAAAAGTTCATGATACAGCCTTGCAGCTGATTTTGCCTTACGCCCACATTCACCGTAAATTAACAACATCTCGCAATACTCGTTACTGCCAAATTTTGCCATAACTCTCCGCTTTAACGTACAACCCATCAGAAACATCCTTTTCATAGTAGTAGTCTCTGGTGAACAGGTATGACGTTCCATCTTCATTTGCATAATACATGAGATCCATGTGATTTTTATACCAGACATGGTTGAGTTGAGCTGTGTGTTTGGAGAAACGATTTTGCAAGATCAGCAGAAAGTTTTCATGGTTTGTAGAGACATTCAGTAAAACACGCAACCGGTGGAGACAGAAACATGGTCCTCATGAATGCGAATTACGTGCGTTTCCCCTGCGCCACAACACAGGCTCGTATTTAGTCCGTAAGGTGGTCTTTTCTAGCTTCGCTTCACAATCAAACAAATGTTCGTTTTTTGCATTCTGTTTTGAGTATTAATGTGAACAAGGTATATTTTCGTACTAAATCGAGAGTGCTCTACAACTTTCTAATTGACTTTTTTCACGTATCTTTCTCCGTTTACGAGATAGGACCGCTAATTCCTAAATTTGCCTATAGATGGCGTTGTAAGTTGTCTCATCGAGTAGCGCATAGCCTTTTTACTATATCTAGACACCAACTTTATGGCCTAAGCTGTCACCGTTTAGAAGTTAACGGAGGTGTAACGAATATGAGTGGGCACCCTGTATAAAGAAATACCTGTAATGACAAGCTCCATTCAACTTTCTCATACAGTATAATGTTCTATACTGTTCAAATACACTGCATCCATAATGAAATGAATCACATGTCATACACCGCCCTTTTCAGCAATTATTCATGCCTCATAGGTTTTAAAATGTGTATTTCCGTCAAAATATAGAATTAAAAAAATTTCCAGCATTCAATAATTTGACTATCAATATTACAGCAGGAGAAACTAACAAAAATATCGGATTTTTTTGTGTATGTTTTGGGGGTGGGGGATCTATTGCTTACTAGCTAAGTACACTCATCGATGTATATCAAACTATAAAATCAACAAATTTGTCCTTTCATTCTCGCCAGATTTGCCTAAATTGAGGAATTCTATATTGAATGCTTTCATGATTGATATATACAAAAGGGTAAATTATTTCTTTATATTAAAAAAAGTTTCATGTGGATAGCATATGACTTTCTCTACGTGGCCTTTACTTCTGTAACAGCGAAATAAAGATGTATAAGATCTACACACAGTGTTTTCGGCTTTGCATTTTGTACATTAACTTTTGGCGCTTTTCTCGATGACAAAATCTAAAATTACTCCGAACTTATATTACATTCAAACCTAACATCGACAGAAAAATTTCTAACATCTGCTAAACAGTATAGTCCGTATGTTAAACGATTTTAATAATTAGAAACAAATATTTTATCTGTACTGCAATCCTGAAAATTTATCTGTATGTATGTGTATGTCATTCCAGCTATACAAATCCAAACCGGTCATCTCAGTTAGACCAAATTTGATATACTTACTAAACCGTTGTAAGAAGCCTTGCTGCTCCAACTGGGAATAGAACCCTGGATCTCCGAACTGGCCAGCCCACTATCTACAGTTGAGCTACTGGGACTAAATTGCAAGCTGTTATAGTCGAAATGGACTCTGCACTGTCTAACAGGAAGCTCTTAGTGGAGTTTTGTAACCCGACGTAATTGCTCTAGAACTGGCTTCAGAGAAATTAAACGTTCTTTTCAAGTGTAGAACGTACTTTAAAATACTGTATAGAAACTTCAAATTTAATACATAGGTCGGATAAAATTTCACCGGCAGTTTATAGAAAATACCAAAACTAAAATTTTTGGGGGGTGTCGACACTAACCAAAATTGTCGAGTGAACATGAAACTTCTTATTTATTAAGGTAGGAACTTGAAATTTGGTACAAAGCTGGATCGGATGGCAAAATGCGGATAATTGCTGTTTTTAAGTATTTTTAAATTTCATGATGTCTTCAGAAAAAATGATAGAAAACTTCGACCATCCATTTTCCACCAAATAAAAATACTTTTTGATATGCATTGTTGTTGTTGTTACAAATCCCCCTGGTGTAGGAAAGCCTTACACCAAGTCCAAAGACCCCTGGTCCATGGCGAAGGGTAGTATGCAGTTTCACTTGAGACGAGGCTCCACAAGGGCAGAAGGCTGACTTAACCTCAACATCACAACATCCATGCCCGCAGGTGGGACTCAAACCCACAACCCGGCAATCGAGCGATCATTTGGAAACGCCTGTCTTGACCGCTCGACCACCGCGTCGGCGATATACATTGTAGTTTGTATATACACAAAGTATTGCAGGATAAGTAGTAGAAGCAATAAAAACAAAATTGAATTCACGTTAGAAACTTAAGTCTGATAGATTCTTCTACCCTATAAATTTTGCTTATTACCAATGACCTTTCAGTCAAATAGAATGTTCGTTCTCTTATCGTGGTTAGGATATGAAATCAGGAATCGATAAGGAAAGTTATTTTCGTACTGGAGATAAATCAGCTTTCAGCTTCGCTTTGATAAAACGCGCATCACATATAGCTTTTGGTGAAAACAACTGCTTTAGAAAATTGCGTTTTTAAATTCTATTTCAAATTCGATCTCGCTCCATTCAAGAGAAAAGGCACTTTTCGTAATAGTTTTGCATTTGGATGCCAAACAGTTCACCAATAGTCGTTTATTTCAGGGCATTTTTATTAATGCCAATTTTAATGTACGATTTAATGCCAAAAATATTGTGCATTAAACCTTTTCTATGATTAGGAAGAATTAAGCAACGCATTTCAGCACAAATAAAATAATAATGCAGCATACAGCTGTTTCGAGCATGCCCTGGATCCCCTTTGTCAATGCAAGATAAATAACACACTCAAAATCAAAAAGACGAAACTGGCACAAATAGAAGGAGTTTTGTGTATTTTTGTTCGGACTTAATTCGTCTTGTTGGAATATTTCTGTTGTGTTTCGGCGCACTCCAAACTTTTGTGCTACTTTTCGTTTCGGATTAGCTGAACATCAAATCATTCTGCTTTTCGATTGGCTCTCTCAAGTGAACTCTTAATTCAGCACCTGAGTATATAAACCCCTCTGTTTCTTCTATTTGTGCCCATTCGTCTGTTTGACTTTGGATTTGCTGGTTTTATTGGACCGACGAAGGAGATCCAGCGTCCCCTCGACACAGCTATATACTGCATTATTATTTTATTTGTGCTTGCATACGTTGCTGAAGTTTTCCTTATCCTTTGCAAAAAGTGTTTTTTAACACTTTACAGCATAGTTGAAAAGTGTTTATGATTTTGTTCATTCTGTCTGTCCGTTAGTACGATAATTGCCGTAAAAATGATTTTATCAAAATGAAATTTTAGTATGTTGTTCAGACGGTCTGTGGCACCTATGGGAATACAAATGAATAATATCACCCAATTAGTTTTGGATTGAACCCAGGTTGAAAAAATGAAATACATTGAACCCTATGGGGCCACATTTTTCAAACATTTTTTAAGCGGATTTAAAATTCGCAAATTGCTTCGAAAGGTTTAGAAAATAGTCAAATTATCCCATAAAATATAAAAAAAATTCAGCAAAATATATTCAGAACTTTTTTTAAATAAAAATTGAAATAATAATTACACCTTTTATGTGAAGAGATCACGTGACCCACTTCAAACTAAAATATGGCATCCATCTTGTAACAAAATCGTGATTTTTAAAGTTCTTTTCAATTCATATTTAGTGTTGTATGCGTCCTAAAACCGCTTTGTTTTTGCTTAAATTCCGTGCATCTACATACTAAAACAACGCAATTACAATATATTTGAGTTTAACGATCCTCCAACTTTGATTATTTCTACAACGAAGCCTACTTTTCACTTATGGAGAATGTAAATACCAAAAGATGTAGAATAAGTTGTATAAGAATTGCTGTATTCCTTTAACGCAAAATTATTTAGCTCATGGAGTCTGCAATATAGCTGATATGAGTAAAATATTAATTGATTTTACGCAGAGAAGCAGACAATTTTTTTAATGAAGTTTTAAGCATAGAGTTTAATTACTTGTACCTTCATGGTCTTAAGTTTTATAATAAAATAAATTATTATAGTATTGTCGAAAACCCAGACTCGCCCTAGGGCAAGAGCAGCAATTTGAGTGGCCGGTATTATAGTATTGCGATGAATGAAATGAATGGATGGAAAAAAGTTTATGAATAAAATGCTGCTTTTATAGAGAGAGCCTAAATAAATTTCATATGTTTTCGATGAAGTTTTCAAATATAACAAATTACTGTAGTATTATGATAATTTTAAAAATATTACCGAGGAATGTAACGCATTTTAGAGATGTTAAATAAAATTGCATTAAATTTGGAAAGTGTTTCATAATCACTGCTTTATGCATGATTGATCTTTCTTGTTATTTATTAACTTCTCTATGATTCTTTTTCTGTGAAAGAAGTCATTGCATTATGTAGGAAAAATAATGCGCCGTTCCACATTCGTTATTTTTTATTTTCCTTGCAATACATGGTAATGTATAGGGAAAGTATTGGAATCATGCCGAAAATCGCAACTCGAGTTTTCGACGGATCTACACGTTTCAAGACCTCTAGAATACGAAAAAACCATTTTTAGCGTGACGTCTGTGTGTGTGTGTCTATGTGTCTGTGCAGATTTTGTATCCACTCTAACTAAAAATCTAATGGATCGAATTTCACAAAATTTGGTAGGTAAGTCACTTATGAGCGAATCTGGTGCTGATTAGTTTTGGGTACGATTTGGGACAAAAGAACCTGCCTTTTTTTGCGAAATGGCCCGCAAAAGTTTGTATCCACTCTAACTGAAAAACTAATGGACCGAATTTCACAAAATTCGGTAGATAAGTCACTTATGGGCTACCCTGGTGTTGATTAGATTTTGGTATGATTCGAAAAAAAATAACCTGCCTTTTTTTGCAAAATAGCCCTCAAAAATCGTCAAAATCTAAACAAAAGAACTAGGTATACTCAAATATAACCATTAAATGCTCGTTTAATACGTAATTTTTAACGACGAAAAGTATAAGACCAATCCCATTACACTAAGAATAGCCGTTCTCGAGATATTTTAGTTTTTCGTATTTTCTCTACGCCACCTTTGAAAATAAGTCCGGTTACCGAATGAGAACGAAAATTGAATTAAAAGTGAAATAAATTTAATTAAAATAAAGAGAACGTGGATATAAGTCTGTAGGGAAAGTCATGTGCTGCCCACATCAGATTTTTTATTTTAAAATTAAAAACAATATTTGTAATTAAAATATATATTTTTCTTGAAAGTAAATTCTCTAGAAAACGGTTTCAACAGGCTTTAAGAGACTCGTATAGTATTTTAGGTTCTATATTTATGTTTATCAAATTGTTAATATAAAGTATATTTTTACTTTCCCTGCAATACATGGTAATGTATAGGGAAAGTTTTGGAATCATGTCGAAAATCGCAACTCGAGTTTTCGACGGATCTACACGTTTCGAGACCTCTAGAATACTAAAAAACTATTTTTAGCGTGACGTCTGTGTGTGTGTCTGTGTGTCTGTCTGTTTGTGTGTCTGTGTGTCTGTCTGTGCAGATTTTGTATCCACTCTAACTAAAAAAGTAATTGACCGAATTTCATAAAATTTGGTAGGTAAGTCACTTGTGGGCGAATCTGGTGCTGATTAGTTTTGGGTACGATTCGAGATAAAAGAACCCGCCTGTTTTTGCGAAATGGCCCGCAAAAATCGCCAAAATCTAAAATAAAAACTACGTATGCTCAAATATATCCATAAAATGCTTGTTTAATACGTAATTTTTAACGAAGAAAAGAATAAGACCAACTCCTTTACACTAGGACTAGCCGTTCTCGATATATTTTAGTTTTTTCGTATTTTCTCTACGCCACCTTTGAAAAGAAGTCCAGTTATAAAATGAGAACGAATATTGAATTAAAAGTGAATTAAATGTAATAAAAATAAAGAGAACGTGAATATAAGTCTGCAGGGAAAGTCATGTGCTGCCCACATCAGATTTTTTTTATAATGTTTTATTCTTTGACTAGCAAAAACACTGGGCGTTGCCCGAGACATAGTTTAATAAAATAGAAAAAGTTCTCTATTTTTTTTCCACAATTTTGTAACTTTTGCACAGCATATATGTATTTTTTTCTTTGTATTTACAAATACTATTTTCTATTTAATGAAATGCTCTATGTATCGACCCAAAATCGCCCAAAACTGCTGTAATAAAAGCCAACAGTAAAAAACATAGTCAAAATTCAACATACATTAAATTTTTGAAGAAAACGGGTTTTGAGGGCAACAGGGTTCGGACAGGGTTGAGTTCTCTTTTTCAAGAAGCTCGACCTCACACTGACTTAAATAAGTGAAATCGTGTTTCTTGCCTGTCCTGAAGAAAAAGACTGTTTCGCGCCTTTGAAACCGCTTGAACAGTTTATCTTAGTATTGTATTCTGCACTTACGAAGTTTTTATTTTATCGTGTTATTATTGCAGTAGATGTCTTTTATTTATTAAAATTCTGTTAGAAGTAATATCACTGTATTACTTTCTCTACATATACATGCATAGGGAAAATGTTATGACAGGGTCCAAAATTCGAATCAGAGGTTTCGGTGGAAAAACGCGTTTCAAACATCTTTGAATTCGAATCAAACGTTTTTGAGGTGATATCTGTGTGTATGTCAACGCGATATCTCCCGACCGGAAGCAGAGTTTCGAACGTCATTTGATACGATTATTAGAATCAGTAAATGCTAGAATCCTATTGACTTTAAACGTTATTGAATATTCGGAAGACCCCCCCCCACCCCCCAAATTTAGGAATAAAATTTTGAAAAAGTCCTTAAAAATTAGAACTGTTACGTAACTAATACTTTCTTATGTAATTTTTCAGTAGAAAACTAATGACACAAACTTTAGAAAGTTAGTACGAACCGTTCTGGAGATATTTCATTTTTTAAAAATAAATTTATCCCCAAATAACATAAAATTAAAAAAAATATATTAACTATCGGGAAATATGTTCACTTTTCATATGCAATACTATGCGATACATTTGTTAACATCATTCTCGTAGTAGATGTCTGTCGTTCCATTCATGACAGAGTATTCATGACAGGGTATACTTTGTGTAATAGTTTTGTGGTTTCACGTCTAACAATTCGTCAATAATTTTTGATTTATGTAAGGAAAGCCCTTCTGTCCGATAAAGTTGGCAAACTTGGCGAAAAAGTTGGTAACTATCCTCAACTTGACGACTTTTTTAATGGTGCCAAATTGACGCTACGGAAACTAGTATTAACGAAAATGACGCCAAATTGATGAGTTAATTATTAAAGTCTTTACATATACATGGACTATATTGTTAATAGCAGATTCTATCAATATGAAAATTTGCTCGAAATATAAGTTAATTAAGTACTACTTCTAAATAGTTTTACGAGTTGTTTATCTATTGAAGTGCCAAATGTACAATTTTATATTAAAAGTATTGTACCGTGGAACTTGTACATTTTTGTTTTGCCGTGAAAGAAGTAAATCCATTGCGTTATATTGGAAAACTCATGGGCTTCTCACATCAGATTTTTTTTTTACACAGATGGCTTGTTTTGTGATGAAGACGATCTATTTGTTAAGGAAAACTAATTATTTTAGTGCGTGAATTTTATTAAAATATAAACTCTTTGTTTCATTTTACTTTCCCTGCAATACATGGTAATGTATAGGGAAAGTATTGGAATCATGCCGAAAATCACAACTCGAGTTTTCGACGGATCTACACGTTTCGAGACCTCTAGAATACGAAAAAACCATTTTTAGCGTGACGTCTGTGTGTGTGTCTGTGTGCCTGTCTGTCTGTCTGTGCAGATTTTGTATCCACTCTAACTAAAAAACTAATGGACCGAATTTCACAAAATTTGGTAAGTAAATTACTTGTGAGCGAGTCTGGTGCGGATTAGCTTTGGGTACGATTCGGAATAAAAGAACCCGCCTTTTTTTGCGAAATGGCCCGCAAAAGCTTGTATCCACTCTAACTGAAAAACTGATGGACCGAATTTCACAAAATTCGGTAAATGAATCACTTGTGGGTTACCTTGGTGCTGATTAGATTTTGGTACGATTCGGAAAAAAATGACCTGCCTTTTTTTGCAAAATGGCCCGCAAAAGTCGTCCAAATCTAAACTAAAGAACTGGGTATACTCAAATATATCCATTAAATGCTGATTTAATACGTAATTTTTAACGACGAAAAGAATAAGACCAACCCCATTACACTAGGACTAGCCGTTCTCGAGATATTTTAGTTTTTCGTACTTTCCCTACGCCACCTTTGAAAATAAGCCCGGTTACCGAATGAGAACGAAAATTGAATTAAAAGTGAAATAAATTTAGTTAAAATAAAGAGAACGTTAATATAAGTCTGCAGGGAAAGTCATGTGCTGTCCACATCAGATTTTTTAATTTATCAAATAACGAGTACTACGAGTATGCTCAATACCTAAAATCAAACGCAATGAATTCAAATTTCAGAGATGAAAAGACATGCTGTTAAGCAAATGCTAGATATGGACATATTGCCATAGATAGTGTCGTTTTTAGAGAAATTCCTTAGAGAAATTGCGACGTACGTTACATTGGAAAAAAAATCATTGAATGTGAACAAAATAGGATAATTGAACTGAAACTTGAACTTATGAATGAAATCGATCACAATAAGGTGCTAAATTGAAACGTGTACTTGTGGTGTTTGAATTTGAATTCGATACGGTGTTGAAAGAGACTTTAACAAGACGGTTCAATGTAAAATCTTGTCACTCCCGTTTTCAGTCTATTTGTACCGTATAAATTTAAAACAGGAAGCATCAAAGAAATATGAATTTTATTCCATTTACTTTTCTATCCTATAGAACAAACAGAATTCCATTTGAGATGAAAAATAGCACCCAGACGACGATACTAGCGCCAGAGAATCGAAGCCGTAAAAACAAAGCCGTGAACAAGAAGAAAGAAGGATGCCGGCCTTGAAAATACCTGTCTGATGGGCAGTTGTAAAAGTCCTACTTATAATAGTTTCGTAGAGATGGGCTAAATAAGATGCAGCAACACTAATGAGGGTCGTATGTAGAACGTCCAGGAAAACGTTAAGAATTCTACCCCATTATCTTGATGGCCAGAAAATTTCCTTCGAGACGTTAAAATGTTTCGGATTTTAAAATTTTGTTGTTAACTTGATAATTGTATCAACGTCAATTTCTATCGTTTTGCTTTGCAAGCATTTCCTGGTGGAAATATGGGCACTCTAGACGCACGTTTGCTTCGAAGTTCTCAATAATTCTGATATTGGGTGGCGGATTTCATGGTCTTATAATGTCGAATAGGCAGCTTATCCACGCCCTGGATGACGCAGCAGGCAATTCGAGTTCCAGCATTTCCAGTCTTTAAGCTCTCTGCATCGCCTCCCAGGCCGAGATCATCTGGATTGGAGTGAATCTGGAAGTAAAAAATTGAATAGAAAATTAGACTAACTCTATACCATAAGATTCAAATATTGATTTAAAAAAATTGTAATATTTTTAAGGAAACCTTATAAGAATCTGCAGGTATCAAATTTCGAATTTTAATTTGCATACAAATTCTAGCTTGCTTTAAAATGTTTTTAATTGTAGTAACCAATAAATGAAGAGTTATTCCTTATTTGAATATGACGAGTTATATATTATATTATGTTTCACAATAACAGGCCGACACTATTAGATTTATAGTTCGATAGATTTTTACATTCCTGGAACAGTTATTTTCTCAGTTCAACAATTAATGCATATAAAATGCGTTTTAGATGGATTACAATGAAAGAGGCCGATGCGGTGGTCGAGCAGTCAGGGGCATGCGTTTCCGTCTGATCGCTCGTTTGCCGGGTTGTGGGTTCGAATCCCGCCAGCGGGCATGGCTGTTGTGATGTCGAGGTTTAGTCAGTCTTCTGCCCTTGGGGAGCCTCATTAAAGTGAAGCTGCATATTACCCTTCGCCATGGGACCAGGAGTCTGTGGACGTGGTGTAAGGCTTTCCTTCACCACGGGGATTAGAAACAACAACAACAACAACAATGAAAGAATATTAAAACATTTTCGAGAGACAGGATGTCTTTAATTTATTAATAAAATAAAAACTGGTTTTATCGCTTTCTCCTTCATGCTTTATTAAAGACAATGCTTAAAGGATAGGTTGATAGGAAATTAGAATTAAATACCAAGTTGCAAATATTTCAGATCTGAATCTCTTTAAATGATGAGATTCAAATTACATATACAAATATATATGTTTCACCCAGTTTCGAGCCAAATACAACACTCATGCGGCACTCATAAAATACAATAATAGTAAGCAAAATATGATATTAAAACACTATAGTCTAACTTTTCTTAGTAAAGACACCTAACTACAATATCACCTATTTCGAGTTAAAAGAAACATGGACACGAGTGAACTCGATGTGCGGGTAAAGTTTCATAAACTTCTTTGGGAAAGTTACATAAACTGCTGTCATAATGTAAACATACCAATAATGGGCATAGTGCCTATATTGTTAAATTCAGAGTTAAATTACCTCAAATAGGAAAACTTTGCATTATTAGAAAAAAAATGAAGTTAGGAATATAATTCTATACAACGCTTTTGCAACATCTGCTCATCATTTTTCATCTTCTTACATAGATTTAAATAAAATATTTTTCTTCCTTTTGTGGGGGTCATCGTCGTTTTGTTATTTTTCAATTTTATTCGGATATAGCTAGATGCCTACTTAGGGATGTGTGATGCGCTCTCGGATCCTTAGAGACGATGCCGACTCAGTAGCCGCAATTTATTTATAATTTTTTCTTCTCCCTCCCTTGGGAGTTAATAAATTTTGAATAATAAGAACACAAATAAAAGTACCTGTGTTTTTTTAATCGACATTGCGTTTTTTTACTCAGTTTTAAGTAATTGAGAAACAGGTTTTTAATTAAAATTTTTGCAGCTGCTCTGAGATTTTTATAAGATACAGCCGCGATTTTAGATAACAATCGAATCATTCATCATTGGGGTGTTAACTACATGAACATTACCTTGTAAACTGCTGCAACAGTCAAGATTTTGGGATGTCAACTATTCTAGCACTTCATAATATTTTGATAAAATGTCTTGTTTAAATATTATAGTAATACACACTGGCTAAAAGAAGAATGCTTAACGATTCTAATAATCAAAGGAATGCTCAAAAACTGCTGTAAAAGGAACTCAATAATATAGAAACTTCGTAAACAGAGCATAAACACAAATATAACCTATTTCGAAGGCACAAAACAGCCTTCGAAACTGGTTTGCCAGTTTATATTTGTGTTTATGCTGTATTTACGAAGTTTTTATATTACTGATTTCAATGATGCAGCACAATCGGGAAATGTACAGCAAATTTTACTTTAAAAATATTTTGCTTTGACCATTTTATTTTATTTTCTCTAAAACCCGCCACTGATTCTTTGGGCATATCCATGAAGCCCAGTCCACAGTATGAGAGCCACTCACTTAGAACCGTGCATGAAAATGAAACCCAACTATTTTTAAGAGAAAGTCGACCTCCTTCTGAAAGCCTTCAACTTAAAAGAAAGCAAATGTGAGATTTCCTCACATGTTTTCACTTATCTGTAGATCAAAAGGCCACATATTTGAGTCCTGCTGTTGAAAGATTTTAAACTCGTCCTTTTAAACAATTTTTACATTCAATTAGCTGTTTTGTACTTGAAACCAACTGCCATCGTTAACCATTATACCATAGCAAGTGCAATTTAGTCACAAATTCAATGCACCGTATTTTAACCCTACCCGTGCTATAAAATAGTTCGCATCATTTAGTAAAGGTATAAAATTCCCTGTCATTGTTTACTCAGCAGTATTGTACGTACCACGATGGCTTTTCCAACGATGGAGTAAGGACCTTGCAAGGAAGCCACATCGTCGCTGAATAGGAGGTTAGCGAAACCGTTATCATCGCACTCGATGTTGCCAAGGTCTCCAACATGCCTACAAGACAAAAACAAAAGAATATAGGTAACGCGAGGAAGAATTCACCATAAAATAGTAAAAAAATTCCGTTTATACTGAGGAACATATAATATATATTCAGTGAATAAAATTGATGAAAAAAAATGTGGATCACGTATCTGAGTAAAAAAAAAATGTTGCTTTTTATGAGTTCAAGTTGTTCTTTTAAAATTTTTCGTAGTTCTTTTAAAATAATTACTTTCCTTATATACATAATGTATAAGGAAAGTATTGTGACGGGGTCGAAAATTCGAATTCGAGTTTTCGACGGGAGAGCACGTTTCAAGCATCCCTGATCACGAATCAAACATTTTTGAAGTGATGTCTGTGTGTGTGTGTGTATGAAAGTATGTGTGTGTGTGTGTGTGTCAGTCTGTGTGTGTCAGTGAGTCTGTGGAGACGATAACTGACGAACGAATGGACCGATTCGAACGAAATTTGGTACAAAAATCACAATCCGTAAACACTGGAAGCCTATTGTTTTTATTCGCAATCGAATGTTCAGAACCCCCCTAAATTTTCGAATGAAATTTTGAAAAAATCGTCAAAAAATCAAAACCGCTAATAAAGTTACGCAAATAGACATTTCTGATGTAATTTTTCATTAGAAAACGATTGACATAAATTTTAGAACGCTAACATGAACCGTTTTCAAGATATTGCACATTTTTCAAAAAAATTTTCAAAAAGTCATATAAAATAAAAAAAAAATATTTCCTATTGAGAAACATGTTCACTTTTCATATGTAATACATTGCGATAAATTGGGTGACATCATTCTCGTGGATCTAGCTCGTTCCATTCATGAAAAAAGATACTTCGAGTAATACTTTTGTATTTGAACGCCAATAGTAATTTATCTGCTGTAAGAATAACTTATTTCTCCGCCCATAACGCTTGGCGAGATTTTGGTGACGAAATTGGCGGAATGTCGCCAATTTGGCGACTTTTTGAAATGTTGCCAAATTAACGAAAATCTCGTCAAATGGATAAAAATGACGCTAAATCAATGAAAATGACGACTAATTGTCGAAAATTCAATATCTTGGAAAGAATATTAGTATCTACAATAAGAAAAACCTATTTTTTTACTGTAAAAGTAGTAAATTCATTACATTATATAAGGAAAGTCATGTGTTGCCCACATCAGATTTTTTTAAGTTGACAACAGGTCAATTAAGCTCATGAAATAGGTTCATTCAGTGATTTCTGTTAATACACACAATTTTAAAATTATTTAAAGGCAAAAATAATTTCTAACTATTAGTTTACTATTCCGAGCATTCTTCTCTGTAGATAATAATGAAAATCTTTATATTTAGAATAATGCGTGTTCTAATGCAAATTATAAAGCAATCCTATCAAGTTCTAGTTTTTACATATAATGCATAAAATTCTCCGGAGATAAAAGTATTTGCTCAAGTTATCGTGTGCACACCTCACATTTTAAATTGAAAATAATTCGTGTTCTAATGCGAATTACAAAGTAATCCCATCAAGTTCTATTTTATACATACAATGCATAAAATTCTCCGGAGATAAAAGTATTTGCTCAAGTTATCGTGTGCACACCTCACATTTTAAATTGAAAATAATTCGTGTTCTAATGCGAATTACAAAGTAATCCCATCAAGTTCTATTTTATACATACAATGCATAAAATTCTCCGGAGATAAAAGTATTTGCTCAAGTTATCGTGTGCACACCTCACATCTTATATAGAAAATAATTCGTGTTCTAATGCGAATTACAAAGCAATCCAATCAAGTTCTACTTTTTACATACAATGCATAAAATTCTCCGGAGATAAAAGTATTTGCTCAAATTATCGTGTGCACACCTCACATCTTAAATTGAAAATAATTCGTGTTCTAATGCGAATTACAAAGTAATCCAATCAAGTTCTACTTTTTACATACAATGCATAAAATTCTCCGGAGATAAAAGTATTTGCTCAAATTATCGTGCGCACACCTCACATCTTAATTTTAAAATAATTCGTGTTCTAATGCGAATTACAAAGTAATCCCATCAAGTTCTACTTTTTACATACAATGCATAAAATTCTCCGGAGATAAAAGTATTTGCTCAAATTATCGTGCGCACACCTCACATCTTAATTTTAAAATAATTCGTGTTCTAATGCGAATTACAAAGTAATCCCATCAAGTTCTACTTTTTACATACAATGCATAAAATTCTCCGGAGATAAAAGTATTTGCTCAAGTTATCGTGTGCACACCTCACATTTTAAATTGAAAATAATTCGTGTTCTATTGCGAATTACAAAGTAATCCCATCAAGTTCTACTTTTTACATACAATGCATAAAATTCTCCGGAGATAAAAGTATTTGCTCAAATTATCGTGCGCACACCTAACATTTTAAATTGAAAATAATTCTTCTTCTAATATGAATTACAAAGCTATCCTCTCACGTTCCAGTTTTTACACATAATGCATCTACATAAAATTTTCCCGGAGATAAAGGCATTTGCTCAAATTATCGTGTGCACACCTCATATCTTAAATTGAGAATAATTCGTGTTCTAACGATGCAATTTACAGAAAATGTAATCAAGTTATAGTTTTTACACAATGCATTGTACATAACAATTCGTAAGGATACCTAGATACATTCATTCTTACATTATTGTTCAAACACACACACACACACACTGACATCTTTTCGAAATTTCCATCAATTCTCGAAGTAAAAAAAAAGGGGGTAAATCAATATTTTCCCTATTAGTACGAGAAAGTAAAAATAACAGCTTCTTGAAATGAAGTAGGCAAAGGCTGAAACTGATCTAGTGCTTTTTATTAGTCTTATGCATTATTTCAAAACGCCCCGTATAAAACTATCGATATTTTTGAATGGAAAGTCAAATTTTATCTCCGAACAATTGCCTTACAGCAGACTACGAGTATAATAATAATTAATGTTTTTTGATTTATTGAACCACTAGCAGCATACCCGTTCTTCGTACGGAGTATATAATATAAAGACACTTATAATTCAGAAACATATGCAAATTATGTTAAAATATTAAATTTATTGCTCCTAAAGAGAAGTTTGTGAATATCTGTTCTCATCAAGCAAAATTATCTTCACGGGCAGATCTGAAGAATAAAACATCCTGGCCCCTTTCGAAAGCAAATATACAAAAAATATGAAATTGAATCAATATATTCAAAACAACAGTGCTAAAATTGTATGGGACCCGTAGTATTTATATACTCGAATATTAGAAGATATAACCTGTATTAGTAGATTACATGTATAAATTGAAAATTACAATAAACCTGTAATTGATTCCAATATACGCCACATTGAAAGCACTAAAATTATATGGGAATATATATATATCCCCGTACTACTCATATTGTCGCAGATGGAATGCACTAAAATTATATGGGAATATATATATATATATCCCCGTACTACTTATATTGTCGCAGATTAGAAAATATGCCAGTGTGTTAGTAGAAGCGTACCCGTATTGCAATATGAGTCTCAAAAATATTTGCCAAAATAAAAAATATGACGTAAAAAATTGAAAGTATCAAAAATCCCCGTAATCTTAATACCAGAAGGTAGTAATTGATTCCAATATATGCCAATATATATCAAAATATATGCCAATATACCTCTGTACTACTTATATACTCGTAGATTGGAAGATAACCCGTGCATTTATAGAAGATTACTCGCACAACGTACAATATGTGAGTTTCAACAATTTTTGTCATAATAAAACAATGGTATAATAATTTGAAAATATCAATAATCCCTGAATCAATAATCCCCGAAAATATCAATAATAATAATGTGTAACCTGAAGACCGTAATCGATATTTTCCAGTCAAAAATGCAATGCCAATGAAATTTATTTTATATACATATCTTTATTATTCAAATCGGAAAAGATTTAATTAAAATCGTATGCCACATAACACATTGGATTTACATCCATTGCTGAACGACATGATACCAGTTGCTTCAAATAAATTGATGGAAATCATATCGTCTGAATAATGCTATCTCCATGAAAGGTTTGGCGATATATTCTTCAATTTAGCGATAACTTAAAAAATCGCCAAATTTATCGCCAAGTGGGACTGTATAACTGATAGTCCCATTTTGCGACAAATTGACGAAACATCATCATAATATTGCGACTATTAATGGCGACTTAATGCGACATTAATTGCGACTATTAATGGCGACTATTCCCTAACAAAACACAATTAATTTCATTTATTAAGCGCAATATTATCAATTTCATGACATTTTTATAGATTCACAAACATTTTTATCAACTTGGTGATATTTTAAAAATTCGATAAATGTGTTACTAAGTAGGATGGATAGACTGACCCACAAATGCTACCGAAACATCATTTCAGTACTGTCTTCTAAAAAAGCGAATTTAATTTCATTGATTTGCGTCGTTTTTAGCAATTTGGCGATATTTCCGTCAATTTGGCAAAGTTTAAGAAAAGTTGCCAAGTTAGCGATATTCCGCCAAATTCGTAGCTCTGAAATTGCAGATCTGAAGAATAAAACATCCTGATCCCGTTTGTATATGCTAAATGCAAACACTAAAATTGTATTAGAAGATATACCCTTTCTACACTTTTTCTGTTTCAACAATCGGATAAATGAGTTTATTGGTAAACACAATATGAGTTTATTAGCTAAACACAATATAAAAGCTTAAAAACTGTTTGTCAAATGAAAGTGATATACGCAGTCCGTAATTAATATATTGGGTTGGAGGGAAAATTCTGTCGTATTTTAAAGAAAATATTTGAATTCATTTATAAAAATATGTGTTTAATATTAATCAATTATATATGCTCCGTTATTTGTTACAACCTGTTGCCATCTTTCAGGTAACCTGTGAATTCTTGTTTTTGTAGAAGTTCTCATCCTTGGAGTTAAAATAGTCAGCAACTGCCTTAGAAACACTTTCAAAAGACGTGAATTTTTTCCCGTTAGATAATTTTGCAGAGATCTGAACAGGTAATAATCATATGGTGCAATGTCCGGTGAATACGGTGGGTGACTAAGGACTTACCATCCTAACGCATTCAGTTTTTGTTGTGTCACCATTGCAGTATGCTTGCGAGCATTATCGTGGTGGAACACTATTCCTTTTCTGGAGGCTAATGCTGGCCTTTTTTCTTTGATATCTGCATTCAATTTATCCAGCTGATTGCAGTACAGATTCGCGTTGATGGATTTCCCCTGTTTCAGCAACTCGTAGTACACTGGACCTTTCCTGTCCCACCACAAACAAAGCAGTACTTTTCGTTGATGGATACTTGGTTTTGGAACTATTGCTGATGATGTTCCTGGTTTCCAGTAAGATTTTTTTCTCTTAATATTCTCGTAAAGAATCCACTTTTCATCTCCAGTAACCAGCCTGTCCAAAAACGGCTCCACATTGTGTCTAATCAGATGTGATGAACACATTCTTACACGATCAGACAAATTCTTTTCCGTTAATTCATGTGGAACCCAAAAACTTTGCTTTATCACAAACCCAAGAGATTTAATGTGATCTCCAACAGTTGTATGATGAATGCCAAACTCTTCTGCAATTTCTCGACTTGTTACAGATGTTCTTTTTATTTACAAGAAAAATCACCTGCCTATTTATATACGACATAACTTTCCCTCCAACCCAATAATTAAAAGAAAAATCAAACCGTTCATTTACAAAATATATTTATACATCTATTTATTTATTATTCAAATAGAAAAAATAATAACAAATATTAAGAAACACATTTAATTTAATTGCGTTGCTGAGTAACATAATATAATAAAGAATCTTCCTCATAAACTGTGAAATTAAATAACCATTTTGATCTCTTCTCCGTAAAATTCAAAAATAATAACCATTTTGATTTCTTTATACTTTCCATTGTTTAGTAAATGCTTGACCATGGAGTTAGATTTCCCATTAAAATTCATGTTTCAAACAATTCATGCTTTCAGATAGTGACTAATTAATGCAAAAATCCTGCACTAAGCTCAGAAATGAAGTTTTAATTCACGTTGACGTTTTAAACAAACGATTTTCATCCTTTCCGTTTGGATAAACCACGGAGTTAGAGAGTAGATCTCCTAGGATAAAGTTCCGTTTTTCATTAATATCTCGACAACCCCTGGTATTAGAAACTCGAAACTTGGGAAAAATTTATGGGGGGCTATTTTAAGGCTACTCACAAAATTTCATTAAATTCGATTCAGCCGTTCTCTCGTGATGATGAGACAAACGAAATATTCGTTTTTCACTAATATCTCGAGAACCACTGGTTATGGAAACTCCAAACATGGACTAAATTTTAAGTGGGGTGATTTCTAGGTTACCCACAAAATTTCATCAAATTCGGTTCAGCCGTTCTCCCGTGATGATGGGACAAACAGACAGACAGACAGACAGACAGACAGACAGATTTTCAATTTTATTTATATAGATATATTATATATTAAAAACAGACTTTAACATATTTACAATTCTAAAACATCCATGGCAAGCCTTCAGAGTAACTTCACACTTCAGTGTAAAATGAAATTTCACATCAGAATTTTTAACAATATTACAACAATGATTTATAGAAGTGAACGGGGATTATTTTCAGGCCATTTCGAAAAAAATGTATGATCTATATTTAAAGATCCATCAAATTTTTGTCGAATAAAATGTTCAACAAATTTAAGTTGTGTATCAAATTTTAACTCTCGTAATCTTAACTAGGACGTAGGAATATATATATATATATATATATATATATATATATATATGTATATATATATATATATATATATATATATATATATATATATATATATATATATGTATATATATATATATATATATATATACATATATATATATATATATATATATATATGTATATATATATATATATATATATATATATATATATATATATATATATATATATATATATATATATATATATATATATATATATATATATATACATGTATATATATATATATATATATATATATATATACATATATATATATATATATATATATATATATATATACATATATATATATATATATATATATATATATATGTATATATACATATATATATATATATATATATATATATATATATATATATATATATATATATATATATATATATATATATATATATATATATATATATATATATATTTGTATTTTTTTTCCATTTGATTGAAGATTTGCTGATTTATACTTTTATTTTGTAGGCTTGTTAGAAAGTTAGGTTTCTCGATAACCCTAACTCAAAATATGCCTACAAATTAACAACATAACAACCATCATGAGTAAAATTAAAGGCGTTTCTTGTCATCAAGCTTAAGATAAACAACAAAAAATCTGATGTGGGCAGCACATGACTTTCCTTATATAATGCCATGAATGTACTACTTTTACAGCAAAAAAATAGCTTATTCTTATAGTAGATGCTTATATTCTTTTCAAGATATTGAATTTTCTTCAATTATTCGTCATTTTCAGTAATTTAGCGTCATTTTTAACCATTTGGCGAAATTTCCTTAATTTGGCGACATTTTAAAAAGTCGCCAAGTTGCCGACATTCTGCCAAATTCGTCGCCAAGTGTTATGGAAGGAGACATAAGTCATTCTTATAGCAGATAAATGACTATTGGCGTTCAAATAAAAAAGCATTACTCAAAGTATCTTTTCTCATAAATGGAACGAGCTAGATCCGCAAAAATGATGTCACCCAATTTATCGCATTATATATTATTGAAATATCATGCGATATTATATTATATAATTGCATTATATTATATGAAAAGTGAACATGTTTCTCAACAGTTAATATATTTTTTGTAATTTATGGGATTTTTAGATAAATATATTTGAAAAAATGTGCAATATCTCGAGAACGGTTCATGCTAGCTTTCTAAAGTTTATGTCAATAGTTTCATAAGGAAAAATTACATAAGAAATGTCTATTTTCGTAACTTTATTAGCGGTTTTGATTTTTTGACGATTTTTTCAAAATTTCACTCGAAAATTTAGGGGGGTTCTGAACATTCGATTGCGTATAAAAACAATAGGCTTCCAGTGTCTACATATTGTGATTTTTGTACCAAATTTCGTTCGAATCGGTCCATTCATTCGTCAGTTATCGTCTCTACAGACTCACTGACACACACACACACACACACACACACACACACACACATACTTTCACACACACACACACACATACACACAGACATCCCTTCAAAAATGTTTGATTCGTGATCAGAGATGCTTGAAACGTGCTCTCACGTCGAAAACTCGAATTCGAATTTTCGACCCCGTCACAATACTTTCTTATACATTATGTATATAAGGAAAGTAATATTAAAAATCTGATGTGGGCAACACATGACTTTCCTTATATAATGTAATGAATTTACTACTTTTACAGTAAAAACATAGGTTTTTCTTATAGTAGATACTAATATTATTTCCAAGTTATTGAATTTTCGACAATTAGTCATCATTTTCATTGATTTAGCGTCATTTTTATCCATTTGGCGAGATTTTCGTTAATTTGGCAACATTTCAAAAAGTCGCCAAGTTGGCGACATTCCGCTAAATTCGTCGCAAAAATATCGCCAAGCGTTATGGACGAAGAAATAAGTTGTTCTTGCAGCAGATAAATGACTATTGGCGTTCAAATACAAAAGTATTACTCGAAGTATATTTTTTCATGAATGGAACGAGCTAGATCCACGAGAATGATGTCACCCAATTTATCCCATGGTATTACATATGAAGAGTGAACATGTTTCTCAAGAGAAAATATTTTTTTTTCATTTTATATGACTTTTTAATATTTTTTTGAAAAATGTGTAATATCTCGAGAACGGTTCATGTTAGCGTTCTAAAATTTATGTCAATCGTTTTCTAATGAAAAATTACATAAGAAATGTCTATTTGCGTAACTTTATTAGAGGTTTTGATTTTTTGACGATTTTTTCAACATTTTATTCGTAAATTTAGGGGTGTTCTGAACATTCGATTACGTATAAAAATAATAAGCTTCCAGTGTTTACAGATTGTGATTTTTGTACCAAATTTGGTTCGAATCGGTCCATTCGTTCGTCAGTTATCGTCTCCACAGGCTCACTGACACCCACACACACACACACATACTTTCACACACACACACACACATACTTTCACACACACACACACAGACATCACTTCAAAAATGTTTGATTCGTGATCAGGGATGCTTGAAACGTGCTCTCCCGTCGAAAACTCGATTTCGAATTTTCGACCCCGTCACAATACTTTCCTTATACATTATGTATATAAGGAAAGTAAAAACACAAATTTATTACTTTCCTTATATACATAATGTATAAGGATATTATTGTGACGGGGTCGAAAATTCGAATTCGAGTTTTCGACGGGAGAACACGTTTCAAGCATCCCTGATCACCAATCACACATTTTTGAAGTGATGTCTGTGTGTGTGTATGTGAAAGTATGTGTGTGTGTGTGTGTGTGTGTGTGTGTCAGGTGAGTCTGTGGAGACGATAACTGACGAACGAATGGACCGCTTCAAACCAAATTTGGTACAAAAATCACAATTCGTAAACACTGGAAGCCTATTGTTTTTAAACGCAATTGAATGTTCAGAACCCCCCTAAATTTTGGAGTGAAATTTTGTTAAAAATCGTCAAACAATCAAAACCGCTAATAAAGTTACGCAAATAGACATTTCTTATATAATTTTTCAGTAGAAAACGATTGGCATAAATTTTAGAACGCTAACATGAGCCGTTCTCGAGGTATTGCACATTTTTCAAAAAAATTACCAAAAAGTCATATAAAATAAGAAAAATATTTCCTATTGAGAAACATGTTCACTTTTCATATGTAATACCATGCGATAAATTGGGTGACATCATTCTCGTGGATCCAGCTCGTTCCATTCATGAAAAAAGATACTTTGAGTAATACTTTTGTATTTGAACGCCAACAGTCATTTATCTGCTGTAAGAATAACTTATTTCTTCGTCCATAACGCTTGGCTGAATTTTGGCGACGAATTTGGTGGAATATCGCCAACTTGGCGACATTCTTAGCCTGGGTACAAGCCCTGCATTTAAGGGACCCTGAATAAGCATTTCAATAAGAATTAAATACCGAAGTGGTGTATAAAGATGTCAATATTGAGAAAAACCCTCAAATAATTGTTAGGCCTAAGATCCCAAAATTGTGATAGCGACTCTATGAACTACCCACAAAGATTGAACGACTGCAAGGATCTTTATATGAAGCAATTGGTTGCAATGCCTTGAGATAGCGTTAAGAGTTTTTTAAAAGTGATTTTGATGTTTGATTGCAAATGCCGAGGGTTATAATTATATCGCTTCTGCCCTTATTGACGGAAAAAGCCGCAATTTTTTTAAACAAAACTACAGTCTAACTGCTTATCTTACGAATATTCTTTTGATAATCCGTGGCAGGCAGCATGTGGAATAGACCAATCTGGACACAGTCTGGAAAACGTGAATAAGTAGTTGCTTGAAGCAAGTTCTCTTGTCACGTGACGCCCCACAAGGTTCTGTACTCTGCTAACCGAATCACGTAGCTTTTATACAAATTTCCGGTTCGAAAGCGGAGAGAAAAAAATCACCTCGCTTGGTATTCTTTCACAGAAAGCTAATCAGGAACGGGACCGTCTAGAAATCTGCAAACCATTTACTTGTAATGAAGTAGAAATAAGTCTTGGATTCAAATAATGTGAAGTCTTGGATTCAAATAATGTGAAGTCTTGGATTCAAACAATATGAAGTCTTGGATTCAAATAATGTGAAGTCTTGGATTCAAATAATGTGAAGTCTTGGATTCAAACAATATGAAGTCTTGGATTCAAATAATGTGAAGTCTTGGATTCAAAAATGGGAAGTCTTGGATTCAAACAATGTGAAGTCTTGGATTCAAATAATGTGAAGTCTCGGATTCAAATAATGTGAAGTCTTGGATTCAAACAATGTGAAGTCTTGGATTCAAATAATGTAAAATCTTGGATTCAAATAATGCTTTGCGAAAGGGTTTCCCAAATTTTTGGCATTCCCATACACTTTTCAGACATTAATGTCTTCGGCATAACAGTGCTGTCGCCGAGGGGAGGGTTTTGGGAATCATAACTCACTCAATAGCCTATTAGAACCCATTGAAGTTCGAAGAAATAATATTCGGAAAAATGGGAAACAAAATATTTGGTTACCAAAACCCCACCCAAAATTATTTTCTAGCAACGCTACTGTGGCACAGCCCTATTTTTTAAACATACCATATTGGAACAATCTCTTATAAAAAATATTTTGAGCGGATAGAAGTTCTTTACATTAAAGAGGACATACATATAAAAATTGAATTTAAATGTAACCAACAACATTACCGAGCAGTCTGATCCAGCTCATTTTTGCGTTAAATCCAGAGCAAATAAGTGTTCACAGTTATATATAATTCAAGTAATAAGCAGTAATGACGTGTCCAGGAACATGATAATCTTACTCCAGATGACAATAAATATAACACAACATACCGGACAATATTCTTTATATTTGCTTAAACACATCCACATCCTTCCACTCTAAACAATCTAGAAGACCATTTAAGACATTTCGGTTCATGCTATCTATGATGGTTCAATTATCCCATTTTGGGAACTCAATGTCTATGTTTTCCGGAGATATATTCAATTCCCTGGGAACATGGTATCCATTTTTTTTCATCACAACCATTTTCAAGAACTCAAAGTTTTAATTTTCTCACGCTGCAGCTGGGGGAGGGTGGGGTGGGGTGGAGTGGGGTGGGGTAGGAATAACCACAGACTTGGTGGTAGTAAATAAATTTGCTGTTTTTACTAAAACAATGTTTTTGAAACATGTATTCCTCAGAATTTACTATATATAGAGAGCTTAGATGATGACTGATATGAATTTAGCATTGCATTTCGAAAGAAGTAGGGGTTCACTAAGGACTTCCACTTTCGGTTCTTTATCCATTTCTAATTCCTTGAAACATATATTTCTCAATATTATCTACAAAATAGAGCTTATAGGGTAACTGATATGGATTCAGCATCAAATTCTGGAGTAAGTAGGGAGATTCACTAAGAATTTCCACTTTCGGTTCCTTTTCCACTTCCGCTTCAAAAATACTCCTTGAAACATCTATTTTTCAGGATTGGAGCTTAGATAATGGCTGATATTGAATCAGCATTAAATTTTGAAGATGGTAGGATGACTTGCTTAAGATTTCCACTTAAGGTTTTCGAGGAATCAAAAATTTGCATTTTCCTTGCAACATTATTTTTTAGGATCGGCTGTAGAAAGAGCTTAGATGACAACTGATATGGATTCAGTATCAAATTTCAAGGGGTTGGAGGTTCTTTAAAAATATTCACTTTCGTTTTTTCCCCCTTTTTGTTCAAAAATATCCCCTTGAAACACCCATTTCTTAATATTAGCTATAGATAGAGCTAAGATGATGACCAATATCGATTCAGCATCAAATTCCAGAGGGGGTAGGGCATTACTGAAGATTTCCACTTCCGGTATTTTCCCGGTTAAAAAAAATTCCATTTTACTTGAAACATCTATTTCTCAGGATCGACTATATAGATAGAGCTAAAATGATGGCTGATATGGATTCAGCATCAAGTTTCTGAGGAGTTAGGGAGATTCATTACGGATTTTAACTTCGGTATATTTTCTTCTTCCTGACAAAACTTTCTTCTTGAAACATCTATTTTTTCAGAATCGGCTATAGATAAGAGTTCAGATGATGATTGATATGGATTCAGCATTGAATTCAATTCTATATTGGGAGTGGGAGGGAGGACTTCCGGTTCTATAAATGTTAGTTTCTATAAAAAGAATTACTTTCCTTGTAATATTTACTTCTCATGATTGGCTAATATATAGAAATTATATGATGACTCATACGGATACAACATCGAATTTCGGAACTCGTTTGCACACTTATATTGTATAGTCATACCAAATTTTCGAAAAACCGGAAGTGACATCTCCAGAACTGGAAGTGAAAATCCTTAGTGAGACCCCCTTTCCCCCTGCTGAATCCATATGTCATCATCCATATATCATCAACGAAATATCGAATTTTTTCAAATTTGCCATGGGAATTTGTGTACATTTGGTTGAATGGAAAGGTTTTTGTTGCGGAGGAAGTACACCACGGCCATGCCTGGAAAACAGGAGCACACGGTTCACTTCGATGGGATCGAATTTTATGAAAACTTATTAGCTTCTACGGAGAATAGCTCAATTTGGGGGAAATTATTTAAAAGACGGTTTTTTCATTGGGTTCAGCATCAGTGAGTTGACCGGCATGAGTCTTTTAAGCTCATGAAACGACCCAAAAATCGCGTTTCGAGAGCATTTTCTCACAAAATTAGCAAAAAATGCCAAACTTATTTCTCCAGAGATCCAGGGGTAATTTGAAAAACGGATTTCAGATCTGGATCCAGACTGGTCGAATTAGTATGCATGAGTTTTTTCAGCCATCGTGGTTGCAATTGGGACGACACGCTTTCAGAGAGGTGATATTCATATTCTGAATTTTTAACCTTTTGCTTACGGGTGGAACAGCGTCCATCCCAAACGAAGAATCTCTCAAAAGGACAGGTATTTGACATACCTGTCTCTTTCACATACCTGTCTTCTTGACATACCTGTCTTTTTGGCGTCCATGGACGCCAATGCCTGCAAAAGGGGATCGAACTGTTCGGGATAGGGTATGTCAAATACCTATCTCTTTGAGAAACTCTTCGTTTGGGATGGACGCTGTCGCACACGTAAGCAAAAGGTTAAATTGTACTGACTTTCCTGTTCGGCTGAATCAAATGACGGGCATACCTTCTAGTTATACTTTATATAGTGATATTACTGTATAAAAAGTATTTTTTTTTTCCTGAAAATTTTGAAATTCGACATTTTTTGATGAAAAGCATGTTTGAGAACTTCGGGAGCAAGCTTCGAGCAGTTTCGAAAAGTTGTATATAAGTCTGTGTGAATTTATATACGTATATGTGTCCACATTCGATACATTTACTAACATGTAATATCATGCGTTACATTTGTTGACATCATTCTTGGTCATAGTTCGTTCCACATACGAAAGAAGATACTTTAGGTAATAGTTTTGTATTTTGACGTCTAATGATTCGCCAACAGTCATTTATATATAAGAAAAGCTCTTTTCTTCGTTTGCCTGTAACGCTTGGCGATAAATTTGACAGCTTGGCGACTCATTTAGCAAAATATGGCCAACTTGGCAATATTTCACCCCAGATTGACGACAATATCGTTAAATTTGCAAAAACAACGCTACATTAATGAAAATGGCGCCAAATTGATAGATTTATTATTAAAATATATGAATATGTATATGGATTATATTGCCTATTGCGGATGCTATCAATATTGATAGTTGTCATTTCAGAGTTGCGTGGAATATAAGTTTACTGAGTACTTAGAAATTGCTTTAAATGTTGTCATCTATAAAAGCGCCCAATGTACAATTCAAAGTTAAAAACATTGTGCCGTGGATCTTATACATCATTTTTTCACTGCGAAAGAAGTAAATTCATTGCATTGTGTAGAGATAAGCATATGCTGCCCACATCAGATTTTTACTTTCCTTATATACAATAATGTATAAGGAAAGTATTGTGACGGGGTCGAAAATTCGAATCCGAGTTTTCGAAAGGAGAGCACGTTTCAAGCATCCCTGATCACGAATCAAACATTTTTGAGGTGATGTCTGTGTGTGTCAGTGAGTCTGTGGAGACGATATCTCGCGAACGAATGGAGCGATTCGAATGAAATTTGGTACAAAAATCACAATCTATAAACACTGGAAGCCTATTGTTTTCATACGCAATCGAATGTTCAGAACCCCCCTATATTTCCGAGTGAAATTTTGAAAAAATCGTCAAAAAATCAAAACCTCTAATAAAGTTACGCAAATAGACATTTCTTATGTAATGTTTCATTAGAAAACGATTGGCATAAATTTTAGAACGCTAACATGAACCGTTCTCGAGATATTGCACATTTTTAAAAAAAATTATCAAAAAATCATATAAAAAAACATAAAAATATTTCCTATTGAGAAACATGTTCACTTTTCATATGTAATACCATGCGATAAATTGGGTGACATCATTCTCGTGGATCGAGCTCGTTCCATTCATGTAAAAAGATACTTTGAGTAATACTTTTGTATTTGAACGCCAATAGTCATTTATCTGATGTAAGAATAACTTATTTATCCGTCCATAACGCTTGGCGAGATTTTGGCGGCGAATTTGGTAGAATGTCGCCAACTTGGCGACTTTTTCATATGTTGCTAAATTAACGAAAAACTCGCCAAATGGATGAAAATGACGCTAAATCAATGAAAATCACGACTTGTTGTCGAAAATTCAATATCTTGGAAATAATATAAATATCTGCTATAAAAATAATCTATTTTATTTTACTGTAAAAGTAGTAAATTCATTGCATTATATAAGGAAAGTCATGTGTTGGCCACATCAGATTTTTTTATATTACAGACAGCACGATTAAGTAGAAATGTTTAAAGGATTCTCTATCTCTGGAAATGATTGACGGCAGTAACTTCATAATAAAACTGGAAAATTCCGCGAATCATGAACAATAATTTATTTCATGCAGGTGAGGAAATGAAACAGGTGCTCCATATGCATGACGTTTCGTGAATTTTGACGTAGAGCAATACGAACATTTCGAATTTCGCGTGAGAGCATGCCGTTTACCGCAATAGGCAAAAGAAATGCACATTCATATAAGAAATGTGAAATATTACGGTAATCTTCTATATGGAAATTGAAAGTCGGTTTGTTTATTTGCTTGTTTGTTTGTTTCGTATCTGTAAGACTTTTTTTTTATGTTTTTCAAATCTGGTACAGTTCATTCTCTATTTCACTGGGGGTAGCCCCATCCAGGTTTCAAGTTTCTAGAACGAAGGGCTTTCGAGATATTGATTAAAAAAAACCCGTAAAATTGAATCTTTCATAGAAATAACATTATGCAGACGATATTTTTCTGTAAATTTATTTGAAAAAATAATTGTATTACAGTAAACTCCTTTTTATCCGGTACTCAAATAACCGGAGCTCTCAAGCAACCGGCACCCGAATGGTGGTTTAACAATCAGTCGCCAGGTGCCAGATGCGACCAGTCGATAGCGTGATTTTACCACCGGCCGCCATTCATTATACATTATTAGTTTATATGTTATATATTAGGTTAATAAAAATTCTTTACTTAAATTACACTTTTCGTCAATAGCAGCAGGCATATAGAAATTTAATGAGTTTTTAACACTTTCCAACATAGTTGTAAAGTGACTTTGTTCATTCTGTTTAACTGTTTGCACGATAACTGCTGTAAAAATGACTTAATCGAAATGAAATTTTAGTATGTTATTGAGACGGTCTGTGGGACATATGGGAATGTAAAAGAATAATGTCACCCAATTAGTTTCGGATTGAACCCGGGTTGAAAAAAGAAAATACAGTGAACCCTATGGGACCTAATTTTTCAAACATTTTTTAAGCAGAGTTAAAATTCACAAATTGATTCGAAAATTTTAGGAAATATTCAAATTATCACGTAAAATGTGTAAAAAAACTTCATCAGTATATATGAGGTAGTTTTTTAAATAAAAATTGAAATAATAATTACATCCATATATTATATGAAGAGATCATGTAACTCATTGCAAAATAAAATATGACATCCATTTTTTTTTCGCTGTGTGAAAATCGTGATTTTTAAGGAACTTTAACATTTATATTTAGTGTTGCATCCTTCCTAAAACCGCTTTATTTTTGCATATTATCAGTGTATATAAATTCTGTGCCTACGCAATTACAATAATTTTGATATTAAATTATCACTAAACTTTGATTATTTCTACAATAAAGCCTAATTTTAACGTATGTAGAATGTAAACAAATCAAGCGATTGTAAGGTGAGTTGTATAAGAATTGCTGAATGTTTTTAACGCAAAATTTATTTAGCTCTGGAGTCTGGAATATAAGTGATATGCATGAAATATTCATTAATTTTATATAGACAAGCAGGCAATTTTATAACATTGCCTTTTTTGATGAAGTTTTAAGTTTCCAAGTTTAATAAATTATTGCAGAAATGTGATATTTTAAAAAATGTTATCAGTGCTGAATGCATGATGTTTAAATAAAATTGCATTGCAGTTGGAAAGTGTTTCATAATTAACGCTTTATGCTTGATTAATCTTTCTTGTTTTATGGGGCTATGGTAATTTAAAAGGCAATGATCACATATCCGGAAAATTCTGTTTTCCGGCAATCTTCCTGTTGCTGGATAAAAAGGAATTTATATTGCTTTGTAGCAGAATGTAATCAAATGTGTTAAAACAGCAGACAGTTTTTATTTCATTTACTAGAACGAATTATTGAGTTTTGCCCCAGTCCTTAATAAGCGGGAATATGAAGCAGTCCTTACCTGCTACATAAGTTATATAGATGCAGGTAATACCACTCAATTTCATAATCGCCTGCTTTGAATCAAAATCATTTCCTCCTTTCGTTGCAATCTAAATCCTTTAGTTTCAGCGCATGTACAGTCGCGTGCAACTATTTGCCATCACGCATGGGCAAAAGCATTTACTTCGCCCCATATTAACGCCCAGTCCACTGCATATCGATTGTCGAAATAGTGAAATGAAGACCTTTGTCGTGATATCCATTGCTATTGTTATATGATTGTTATATAACATTAACTGCTTCATATAACAATTAAGGTTAAATATCAGAAAATTTTATTTTTTTACGCAGTTTTGTCCTCCTGATGTTCTTAGATTTCTTTATTACTTCTTAATTCACTCTCAGATTCGGTATGGCATAACCTGCTTTGGTGGTACTCATCTGAATACCCTTAGGCCTGTTATTTTGATTAAAAAAATATTTATTAGGATTGTCTTGCGTAAATCTCGTCAGACACCACCCTTTCCTCTTCTCCCCAATTCTATGATTATGCCATTTAGGCATCTTTATATTTACAAAGTTCTTAATACGTTTTATATTAGAAATAAGAATGCAGTGGTAATCAATGTAATTTCGAGCTTAGGCGGGGTATTATAAGACCTCTTCGAGCCAATTCTACAAAGTTTCAGAAATTTTATCTCTTTTTAGCTCCTCGATTTTACAATTTTCTGCTTCAATTTTTTAAAAGCATTGTTATCTATTGTTCCTTTTCCAGGTCTATCAAAGACTGGTTATTTACTTATAATTCAGCTGAAATTGAAAAAAATTTCCATATTGATATCTAATTACTTACTTTTATTGTCGTCTTTACTTTTTTTATTGTCTATGTTTATCTTTTTAGGTGTTATGTTGCAATGATTTATTATAATTGTTTTATCTGTAACTGTTTTATGTCATTTGATGCTCTATAATTGCCATGTTTACCCATCTCCTTCTATAAGGTTATCTTTTAGGAATGGGTATGCATGGATTCTGTAATCTCCTTGCTTTGAATATACGTATATTAAAAATATTGAAGTAGCTGCTGAGTTTGCTGTATTACACATAATTTGCAGTTTTAAATCAATTGTAGTTTTCATTGGGAGTAGTATCTCTCGAGAACGATTAGTGCTAGAGTTATGGGTTTGATCCTATTCTTTTCATCGTTAAAAATTACGTATAACACCATTTAATTGATACATTTGAACATATGCAATCTTTAATTTCAGGTTTTGACGATTTTTGTGAGCCATTTCGTAAAAAGAAAAAAGCAAATTTTGTTTTTTTAATCGTATAAAAATCTAATCAACACCAGGGTAAATTACAAGTGGGTCCCCTACCAAATTTTGGAAAATTTGGTAGATTAGTTTTTAAGCTAGAGAGGATACATTCATTGCACAGACAGACGTTACATTAAAAATACATTTTTTGGGTTCTAAAGTGCCCGAAACATGTAAATCCGCCGAAAACTTGATTTCCGATTTTCGACACGATTCCAAAACTTTCTCTATACATAACCATGTTATGTAGAGAAAGTAATAGTACCGGTATATCTTTTACGATTTTAGCGCATTTATTTTGGTGAATGTTAACAACATACTTTTTATAAATTTGGTCGATTCTAGGCTCTCGCTGATTGTTTTTCTAGCAGTTAAAATTAATTCTTAATACCATACAATGGTATCTACGCACAAATATAGTGTAGCGGTCGTAGGGGTTTTGTGATCCCCCCCCCCCCCCATGGGCTCCCATAAAACTTTTTCCAGGGGCCGTCAAGGATAAGACGAACAACATTGACTAGTTTGATGTCCGCCTTTGTGACCTTAAGTCCAGGAGGTCAAATGTTCTCCTTGCCCTCCCCTATGGGTGTCCATGTGCCCCTCCGGCCTTATTTAGTAAAAAGAAGTATGTAATATGCGTAATTCCAACAGGTTAACCCCCTATAGATACCGACATGTAAGGTAATTCCAGTAATTCTTTACATGACCAAAATGACGTACAGCAATCTCCCGATTACGCGATTGCATGAAAACACCGCTGGAAGCAAAATCGCGTTAATCCAATTTAATAAAATATTCTAATGCGTTTTAAGACCTTGAAAACACCAACAAATATTTTTACTACATTTTTAAAGCAATTTAATATATAGTAGAATATAAACAAAAGATAATAATTAGTATTTGCAGCAAAAGTTTATTGAAATTGACAAAACACTTTAGTATTTCCTTGAACCATATTTATAACTTACAACAGAGTAAGATACTTTACGTTTCAAAATATTTGATGCGTATGTCAGGAACGCAGGATCGATTGAGAATAATTGATCTACTACTTACGTAAATTGACTACGTAGGCTAATTGTGGCACGGCTGGTATGCAATTTTGCTCACTTTTTGCGTAATGTATCGAAAAATGGCATGTGGAAATGTTTTGAACCAACGTTTGACTTACTGTACTTTTTATTTTCCTTGCAATACATGGTAATGTATAGGGAAAGTATTGGAATCATGTCGAAATTCTCAACTCGAGTTTTCGACGGACCTACACGTTTCGGGACCTCTAGAATACGAAAAAAACTATTCTTAGCGTGACTCTGTGCGTCTGTCGGTGCAATGCATGTATCCACTCTAACTTAAACACTAATTGACCAAATTTCATAAAATTTGGGAGGTAAGTTCCTTGTGGGTGACCCAGGCGCTGATTAGATTTTGGTACGATTCGGGATAAAAAAAAAATACCTGCCTTTTTTGCGAAACGGCCCGCAAAAATTGCTTATATTCACTCTAACTGAAAAACTAATAGACCAAATTTTACAAAATTTAGTAGATAAGTCACTTGTGGTTACCCTGGTGCTGATTAGATTTTGGTGCAATTCTGAAAAAAATAACCTGCCTCTTCTGCGAAATGACCCTCAAATATCGTCAAAATCTAAAATAGAAGACTACGCATGATCAAATATATCCATTAAATGCTTATTTTATACTTAATTTTTGACGATGAAAAAAATAAGACCAACCCCATTACACCAGGACTAACCATTCTCGAGATATTTTAGTTTTTTCGCATTTTCGTTACGCCACCTTTGAAAATGAGTCCAGTTACCAAATGAAAACGAAAACTGAACTAAAAGTGAAAATTCAGTGTCATTTAAAATAATTATGGATGTTATTCTGTGCAATTAAACTCAATGAGTTATTGAAGAAATAAAGAGAACGTGAATATGAGTCTGCAGAGAAA
Organism: Amaurobius ferox; assembly: GCA_951213105.1. Classification (NCBI taxonomy): domain Eukaryota; kingdom Metazoa; phylum Arthropoda; class Arachnida; order Araneae; family Amaurobiidae; genus Amaurobius; species Amaurobius ferox. Next base: position 134,939,169 of record OX578136.1, read on the forward strand.
GTCATGTGCTGCCCACATCAAATTTTTTAAAATGTTTTAATGTACGGTACAGTATACACACACATACTATGTGGAAAACCCAGGCCGTCCGACTCATCCAGAGGACTTGAGCAACTATTTGGACGACCGGACACACATACTATGTGTGAAGCTTCAAGATATATATAAAATTTATTTATGTAGCTGAGCGTCATCGTTCTATGAATGCAACCTACATCTGAAATTTCAGTTCACTAGGCTTAGGCCTTAGCTAAATATCGCGCTAATCGAAATTTTGATTCGTACTAATCGAAATTTGGTTGCTAATTATAAACCGTGCTAAATCAATTTTCGCGTTAATTGAACTCGCGTCAGTAGGGGGATTTCTGATGTAGTAAGTAGCAGTAGTGTAGCGAGATATTTTCCACTGGGGAGGCTGAGCGATTGGCGTTTTAACTCGGAAAAAGGTTTTGTATCATAAGTGAAATTTTTATTGGAATTCGCACTTTCAATAAGTTTTATTTCCTTGGAGAGTAAAATAAAATAATTTAACATGAAGATGTTTAGAGTGAATGAAATGCACAATATTTTAAATATGTTACCTATTTAAGATATAAATACATACAAAATATAACATTTTAAATGTTTCCTTATTTCTAAATTAATTGAATTTTTACAACCATTTTATTAAACATGAAGCCATGGTCCCTCATAGGAGAGGACACCATCTCCATTGGATATTCAAAATAATAACAAGGGCAAGCATCAAACTAGACGATGTTGTACATTTTATTCTTGAGTATCCCCGCCTCCAGAAAATGTTCTACGGGCGCCCTTGTATGAAAAGTGCACTTAAAAATTTTAAAATTGGTCAGCAATCTGGAATATAAGCTTAGTTGAAAATCGCTGTAGTCAACAACGTCCTTCAGCATTATTGTATATTAATTATTTACAAATACTGTACTATGAAAATTTAAAAATATCTTATACAATATGCTAAGAATCTGCTAGAAAATTTCAACCACTTTTATCTAACTGAGATTCTCGTGTAACGGGATTTTTAAAGAAAAACAGATTTATTCTTTCTAAAACTCTCAAATACGCAAACGGATGCTTCGTCATATTGATGCCGATATAAAGAGCTAAGTCTACTTTCCATGTACTTAAGTTTAATGGAAGTCAATATTAGTATATTTCTTCGTCTTGATATTGTTTAAAGTTACGTATATGATAGGTTATTCGTGAAAAATGACTCAAATTCTTCAGTATTACAAATAATGATTCTTTTCTGCGAATATTAATTAATAGAATCACGTTTAACCCTAAATGGAGGATCTTTCAAACTACCCACCATTACCTGTCTATCACTGATGAAATGCCACGTCCCACATCCAATCATTGACTGTTTACTAAGGGTTGAAAATGGGGGAAACAATAGCCACCTTTCTATAAGCTAGCTTCCATGTTAGTTAATCAGCTAGGGAGGAGTTTGACAATTGGGTGGTTTTAATACCATGCTTCTCCTTATAGATCACGAAGGCTGGATGATTTCAACTCCTAAAACTCTAAAATAAGCGTTTTAATGGGAAAAATATATTGAAACGTGTCACTTTAAGCAAGTAAAATTTTTCTAAATAATACATAATATATTCGTAAAGTTATTAAAAAAATTATAATAAATAAAAGTATGTTTAAATAATTCGTTAAACCAGATTTTAAACAGTGGAGGCTCAGCTTTTTAGTCTCAATGAATGCTACGCCACTGGTAGGTAGCACGCCCGGGCGCATTCCAGGTGACCCGAGCTCGATCCCTAGCTTTGACCGATTACGTTTTATAGCGGTTACAATTAATTCTAATGCACAACGCCAGTTAATAAAACACATCATACATGGTGTTTAAGATGCATCAGAAATACTGCGAAACAATTTATTTAATTCGGGTTTATTTGTTATCCCGATAGAAGTAGTAAAGTTAAAAGACACTCTCAAGGCTAGGGCAATTTCATTTCATGTTTATTGTTAGATCAGGTGAAACTTCGGTGAAGAAAAGAAACCAACAGCTGGAATGACAGGTGGCTACTAGGTTTTTCAATCTAAATTAGATTGTGTACAAGGAACGGAATGCTGTGCATATTTCAGCTTTTATTCTCCGCAATATGTATCAGTTCTGTATCCATCATATTCAGATTGGAAATCTCAATGGTAAAATTTTCTGGATTAGTTAATTAATTGCAAAAACTTTAATTATATATATATATAAATCGTAATTTTTTACTTTCCCTTCAATACATTGTAATGTATAGGGAAAGTATTGGAATCATGTCGAAAATCGCAACAAGAGTTTTCGACGGATCTACACGTTTCGAGACCTCTAGAATACGAAAAAACTATTTTTAGCGTAACGTCTGTGTGTGTGTCTGTCTGTCTTTGTATCTGTCTGTGTGTCTGTCTGTGCAGATTTTGTATCCACTCTAACTAGAAAACTAATTGACTGAATTTCATAAAATTTGGTAGGTAAGTCACTTGTAGGCGAATCTGGTGTTGATTAGTTTTGGGTACAATTTGGGATAAAAGAACCCGCCTTTTTTTTGCGTAATGGCTTGCAAAAGCTTGTATCCACTCTGGCTGGAAATCTAATAGACCGAATTTCAAAAAAATTGGTAAATAAGTCGCTTGTGGGTCACCCTGGTGCTGATTAGATTTTGGTACGATTCGAGAAAAAAATAACCTGCCTTCTTTTGCAAAATGGCTCGCAAAAATCGACAAAATCTAAAATAAAAAACTACGTATGCTGAAATATATCCATTAAATGCTTGCTTTATACGTAATTTTTAACGAAGAAAAGAATAAGACCAACCCCATTACACTAGCACTAGCCGTTCTCGAGATATTTTTGTTTTTTCTCTACGCCACCTTTGAAAATGAGTCCAGTTACCAAATGAGAACGAAAATTGAATTAATAGTGAATTAAATTTAATTAAAATAAAGAGAATGCGTATATAAGTCTGCAGGGAAAGTCATGTGCTGCCCACATCAGATTTTTTATATGTACATAAATTTTTATCCCCTTGCAACTAAAATAGGAGGATGCGAAGTATTTTAAATCATCAATCATCATGTAAAATTGCAAATCATTTGATGCCATTCCGGCGCTACACTTGACAGAAAATCTCTCAATTAAAAAGACTTTAGTTGGCGGCAAAGTTTTTTTTTAATATAGAGGTTGTTTAAAATTGCGGTACGTAAAAAGTAGACTTGCTGTCAGTGCAGTTATTTGCCATTCCATTCTAAAAAGCGCTAGAAAAAGAAAAATCTGATGTGGGCAGCACATGACTTTCCCTGCAGACTTATATTCACGTTCTCTTTATTTTAATTACAATTAATTCACTTTTAATTCAATTTTCGTTCTCATTTGATAACTGGACTTATTTTCAAAGGTGGCGTAGAGAAAATGCGAAAAACTAAAATATCTCAAATATCTCGAGAACGGTTAGTCCTAGTGTAATGGGGTTGGTCTTATTCTTTTCTTCGTCAAACATTACGTATTAAACAAGTATTTAATGGATATATTTGAACATACGTAGTGTTTTATTTTAGATTTTGGCGATTTTTGCGGGTCATTTTGCAAAAAAAGGCAGGTTATTTTTCTCCGAATCCTACCAAAATCTAATCAGCACCAGATTGTCCCACAGGTAATTTATCTACCGAATTTTGTGAAATTCGGTCCATTAGTTTTTCCGCTAGAGTGGATACAAGCTTTTGCGGGCCATTTCGCAAAGAAAGGCGGGTTCTTTTATCCCGAATCGTACCCAAAATTAATCAGCATCAGAGTCGCCCACAAGTGACCTACCTACCAAATTTTATGAAATTCGGTCCATTAGTTTTTTAGTTAGAGTGGATACAAAATCTGCACAGACAGACACACAGACACACATACAGACGTCACGCTAAAAATAGTTTTTTCGTATTCTAGAGGTCTCGAAACGTGTAAATCCGTCGAAAACTCGAGTTGCGAGTTTCGCCATGATTCCAATACTTTTCCTATACATTACCATGTAATGCAGGGAAAGTAAAAAAGAAAAACCGATTAACGATTGCAGGTTCAGGCAGCAGGTTCTACCGGTTAGCACTGCCCTGGCAGCCCGATTTCACTGGTACGTATTTAGAACATGTCAATGTGACATTAGAGATTATGTAAATGCTGTCATTAACACAATAAAGATTTAGCAGAAAAGTCCATATCATCTTTTTTTACCTAAGTGCATGGCCCCTAAATCTATAAGCGACCAAGGTTAAAGGAACAAATTGCTATTTTTACATCAAGATGAAAAATTTTTTTGTTGAGCATTCGGTGTTGGCTTAATAACGGAATTTCTATTTTGGAGGAGCAAATATGTATTAACAGTATATAAAGCTTTCACAGTCATTGGGAAAAAAAAAAGATGATTAGGGATATTTTATGTAAACTTTCTAATACTTCCTTAAAGAAAGCGGATTGAAAAAATTAGGAGGCTACAATTTTTTAAGAGCATTGTAAGCCCGCTTCTTCAGGTTAAGAACAGTGTGCTTTTAATAAACGCTAAGGTACGTCAGCTGTATTAGGCTTTGTTGAGAGGAGGATTCGTATCATCCGTAACATCCTCGAAAAAAACTGCAAACCCCCAATTTTCTTGTACCTGCTTTCTACGAGAAAGTATTAGAAAGTTATTCATCGTGGCATTTTATATAAGCAAGGTTCACAATAGAATAGTACTTGCAAGCATGGGCGTAGCCAGGATCTTTGGCTAGGGGTTTGAATGAGGATTGCAGTAACAGATACCGTTTAGCCAGTGTAAATTCAATGATCCAGTAATGGGTAAGAGTGGTATGATCCCTAACCTTTACTGGCTACTCTGCAATTTTTAAGTATCTCCCTAACATTTGGAATAAGAAGATATTAATATATATAAACTTAATTGTTTTGGCTAACGAATAACAACTGTTCTAACTTATAAACGTCATCTAACAAATGACAGAATGACGAAACGTGAGAATATTTTTCTTTTAAATACAGAATATTTTGATCTTAGCTGCTGAATTTGGGCGCTTACAACTAACCATACGCCCCTTGCCATCTGCTAGCTTATAGTTTGTATGGCAGACGTAATAAAACTGCCGTGTTAAGAAATCGAATTGTCAAACTATTTTTTCTATACTTATAAGAGTACCACACAGTTACAACTTTATAAGAGCAGGTACTGCGATACTTAATTATGTTTCAAAGAATTCTACAAACTTGGACCATTTAAAAATTTAGAATATCTATAACGTTAGGAGCAGTCCAAGGGGAGAGCGCCAAATAAAACTTTCATGGAAAGTTTAAAATAAGAAGAAATGGGAATAAATCCATGATTTCTAACGATTAACTGAAGTCGTGTTTATGACTCATCATGGAAAGAACTTGCCATTGCCTCGTTACCAGGACATAGTTTCTAAATATAACAGCTCATGTGTCCGCTTTAGGTCATTGAGAAATATCCGCTAAGAAACTTCTGCTATTGAGAAAGAAGTGTCTGTGAAGAGAAATAAGTTTCATTGCGCTGGTTAAGTTTTACAGTTTAAGTTTTACACATTTAAGCTTGCAAATTAATAACTTTTACAGTATTGTTTAAAATACAAGGAAAGTTTTGTATCTTAAATTTCGTGCATCTTATGGAGGGATTATATCTACTATAGCTTCCGATTTGATTATAATTTGCTCTGCTTGTCACAGAACTATACAGAAGCAGTAGGAGTGTGATGTAAGATTGAAAAGCCGTAGTTTAATTTTAGGTCAACGCATCGCTCACTATTATTTATCTCGGCAACATGGTAATATTTTATTTTAAATTTTCATTCCTTTTGTTAATTTTCATTTTATCGTATTATATATAAGGAACATTGTTTAAAATCAAGATATTGCCGGAAGTACACGTTTGAAGACCTCTTGAAAACGTTACGAACATTTCTGGAATAATGTTCGTCAATGTCTGAAACGTTGGTACGATAACTCAAAAACGATTGCACGTATCAAAATAACATTTTTATATTGAGATTATGTAAAAGATAAAACTTTTTGTAATTCGCACGACAAGAACAAGCGTTATTGAAAGCTTATGATTTTATTGATATTGTTACAAATATCTAAAATGCTTTTACAACCGTCTGCCTTTCCCCAAGAAAAAACGACATTTACAGGCAACCATTGTTATTATTTGAAGGTACAGGTCACTTGACCTTAGCAACACATTTGATGACACTGGTGACAATTTTCTAAATATCGTCAACTTGGTCGGTTTTGGCGAATTCTGTAAGCATCTTGAATTTTGTAGATTGGATAAGAACTTCATTAGTTACATACTTTCTCCTGAATTATCTACACAAGGTATATGACACCTTACACCTTCGAGTAAGTTGGACGGGCCGGGTCGAAGTGTATATATAAACACAGTGTACATATAAACTGATACCTTACACCTTCCGATAGGTCGAATAACAACAAATAACAACACAAGGTATATAGGCTGGTTATCGTTCAGTTGGATTATAGAAGTGATAGGAGTTAAAGTGAATTTTGAATACGTGAGTATCTTGAAAATATAATCGTCTGTTTTGTGAATGAGTTAATTTAAGGGTCGTTTATTGTACCTGATAGTTGTTTTGTGACTTTAGAATAGATAGCTAGAGAGTTATCTGTATATCGTTCCTGTTTAATGCTGCTTACTGGTGCTTTTAATAGAGCGTTACTTATTCGAAAATTCGGACTCGACCTTGAGAATATATTCCAGAAGTCACGATTCAAGAATATACGTCGTAACGATATTATTCTTTATTGAAAAACAATACTAGTATCTAAAAATATCGATACTATATACTAGGAGTCTGTTATTAATGTTCATCGAACTATTTTTTATTTTAAAAAATTACAGTTTAGACTTTGTTATAAAATAATATTTATTAACATCCAAATCAACTTAAATGCATGCAATTCATCGATTTTATCTACTGGCTCAGAGTCGCCCATAGGGGGCACTACTTAATTAGGGAGGGCCTGGGCACCAGGGGGAGCGACCCCGATTTTAAATAAGCTTGGAAGATATAAAAGATTCCGAAGGAGGGGTAAATCAAATAAGGGGGGGGGGGCGCTGATAAATGTTTGTAGGGGTCTACAATTTGTATAGGGCCCTGGTCGACTGTCAACTTCGAAAAATGAACTTTTATTAATGACTTTAAAAATGAATTATTTGAGACCAAATATTGCGATCAAGATATCTATTTTTTATTCTGAACACGCGTGGACCCGAATAGAAAGAAATATGAATGTATGAGAAAGTAGAGTGTAGCCTCTCCCTTCAAATATTTTTCTTCAGAAAAAGATTTATCAGAGAATGCTGGATAAGTCGTATGCTCCAGATATTTTACCCCTTTTCCAAGCTTTTAACCTACTCTTTGGAGAAGGGTCTCATATTCTGCAAGCAAGATAAAGAGTTTAGAAAACAAAAGTTTATCAATTTGTAGAAAGGATAAGAACAACATTTGTTATATTTCTCACTTTGTCAAAATGCAAAAAAACAACAATTATCGCAGTTAAAATTTAAAGTAGTGAAATCGAAGGCACTTTCTTTTTACTTGTACAGAAAATTTAGATACTCTACTGCGAAAATAAATAAATAAATAAAAATAAACGATATGCCCTACACATGTCATACCCTACAGATTCATAAATTTTGATATTGCAAGAAAATAATATCTCAAACAAAAGTTTTCTTTAAACTGGATATCGTTGAAAATGAGTTGATTTATCGTCGATACTTTTGAAAATCAGCATACTTTCAAGGATACCACTTGATTCTTCTGAGAGATATAGCAAAGTGGAAAAATAAAATCTTGAATGCGACTTGTGGCGACTCCTAAACAATCATTTCTACTCACTTTTATTAAAAGTACTTAAAAATCATTTTTCATTAGATAATAATGAGCCTATTTGATATTTCAATTTAGATCAAAATCTGCACTATCTCGAGAGTGGCATATGTAACGCCCTACAGGTGGTGTTATTTGATTGTAAACAAAAAAAAATCTGATGTGGGCATCACATGACTTTTCTTATATAATGCAATTAATTTACTACTTTTACAGTAAAAAAAAAAGTCCATTCTTATAGTAGATACTACTTATATTCTTTCCAAGATATTGAATTTTCGTCAATTAGTCGTCATTTTCATTGATTTAGCGTCAGTTTTATCCATTTGGCAAGATTTTCATTAATTTGGCAGCATTTGAAAAAGTCGCCAAGTTGGCGACATTCCGCCAAATTCGTCGCCAAAATCACCAAACGTTATAGACTGAGAAATAAGTTATTCTTATAGTAGATACATGAATATTGGCTCAAGGCTCAAGGCGGGGGGGGGGGGGGGGGGGGGGTTAGTGAAGTGCCCATGAGAGGATAAAATCCTCCCTTTAAACTTCAGGCGAAAAGGAAGTTCAGAAAAGGGTACATGAATATTGGAGTTCAAATACAAAAGTATTACTCAAAGTATCTTTTCTCATGAATGGAAAGAACTAGATCCATGAGAATGGTGTTACCACATTTATCGCATGATATTACATATGAAAAGTGAACATATTTATCAACAGAACATATTTTTTTTTTAATTTATGGGATATTTTGATACATTTATTTGAAAAATGTGCAATATCTCGAGAACTGTTCGTGCTAGCGTTCTAAAGTTTATGCTAATCGTTTTCTAAAGAAACATTACATAAGAAATGTCTATTTGCGTAACTTTATTAAAAATTTTAATTTGTTGATGATTTTTTCAAAATTTCACTTGAAAATTTAGGAAGGTTCTGAACATTCGATTGCGTTTAAAAACAATATGCTTCCAGTATTTACGGATTGTAATTTTTGTAACAAATTTCGTTCGAATCGGTCCATTCGTTCATGAGTTATCGTATTCACAGTCTCACTGACACACACACACACACACACACATACACACACATCACCTCCCGGCCACACACGTAAGTACAGTAAGCCTTCGGGTCTGTCGTGTGGTCTGGGTTTTTCACACACATCACCTCAGAAACGTCTGATTCGTGTTCAGGGATGCTTGAAACGTGCTCTCCCGTCGAAAACTCGAATTCAAATTTTCGACCCCCGTCACAAATACTTACTTCCTAAGGAAAGTAATATGGGAATAAAATATAGCTTTGAATACTTTGTTGGACGTCCTCTTTCCTCCTTGCTATTTTACCGTTCATTTACTGTGTCCTACATTTTGTTCTTTTCTGCTTGGATTTGCACCTCTTTATTTTACTCTCGCCCTTGGTAACCCCCCTTTTTCTGCTTCAGTCATGTTTACTGTTCTTATATCAGTCGCCTATCTAACTCCCATGAGTGAAGGTTACGCTTCTTGTACATCCTGACGAAGAAGGCTGTTTCTTGCTTTCGAAACCGGTCAGTACTATTATTTTTGGGTTGCATTCTGCTTTTAACGGAGTTATTTTAATTTTAATATATTAAAGACTAGGCGCAACTAAAAACAGGCATTGTCACTTTCTTGTGAAATAGCAATATCATGTATCTCTTGCCAGAATATAGTTATTAAATTCAACAACATTCATGAATATAAGATGATGACATATTTATGACAAGATAGTGTTATCTAAATCTTCCTACTTTCAAGAAAGTGCTGTTAATATTTTGTAAATAATTTCCTCTTTATAAGAACTTGGGCGATGTTGGCAAGCTCTCAAAAAAGATACCACCTCCTCCACCCCTCCATAGATTCGGGATAAGCTTTCATAACACGTAAACATTACAGATGCCTGATAAGATGAGAAGAATGGGTTTGTTAGGAATTAGACCTGTGTTATAAAAGAAATTGAACTACAAGCAACAATGATAAAATCTTGCTGCGTTAATTGTGAAACTTGTTTATCGAGTTGTATGAGCCTCTCAAGATATTGTAAAGAAATAATCTCTATAAAATCCCTTTAGTTTAAAAAATAAATAAATAAAAACATTTAATTTGCCACTGTAATCTAGACATTCTGCAAAGGCACAGTCAGATTGTGGGTAATTAATATCTACTATGACTACTATGTGAAGAATTTAAATTTTAAAAGGCCTTAGTGCAGGACGGTTTGAGAACATTCTAAAAGCGGGGCTCTGGGACTTAAATTGAATGAAGGGTCTCATTCATTCCTCATTCTCAAGTTTCAAGGCTTCCTTAAAAAGAAATCGAAGCTTCTGAATCAGCATGAATATTTAGTGAAAGAGAACTGAAAATGCATTAGCAAACTGGAATTTTATACTGCTAGCGATTTCCATTAAATTCGCTAGAATTACAACATTCTCGCAAAAGGCGGTAGTGGCGACATCTAGGAATAGACAATGAAGTAAATTGCTTTAAAAGGTCATAGCGTTGACGTACGAAAGTGAACGATCGGACTCCTGTGTCGCAATCATCGTAATCTACGATGGTTGCGATTACGTTACAATAGCCGCGTCTGAGTCCTACTGGCATCTTAGACAGACCTTCGACGTGAGATATATCTTTATCTCACTTCGACGAGACCATCGAACTCTAACTATAAACTTGAGCCCTGCCCAGGCAGCACTCCTTTAAAGGGTATTCCACTATCCCGTTGGTGGTGGGACGTGGGAGGGAGGGGGGGGGGGGACCTGTCTCGGAATTTTTGTATTGAAATATTCCCTTTGATGAAAATAATTATTTTTCTGCCCGATATGTTCCTCCTACTTTCTACGTATTTTTACTAGACGAAATTAAGAGGGCTAGTGTATGGAGAGGGCTTTAGTCCTTAAAGTTTAGAAATGTAGTCCGAGTCTGCTGTGGTTATTTTATTTCCTAATTGAACCAGTGTTCCTTTCAGGACTTTTTGAGGGGGCGAATGAAACTTTAGGGGGGGGGGAGTTTTCTATTTGCCCTATATAAATATATCTAAATCCAGTCGCATAAATAGAAATTAGGTTAACATAACCTGAAAGAAACACTGGATTGATCCATTATTTTTTCCATTTTAGGGACGGACTGTTGTATTAAAATTTTATCTTTTTCGATTTTCATGCAATTCTGATTGAAAGTGCTATCAGCATATTTAGGGTTGTGATGGGTCGGTCACACGAATGCACTCTTTAACAAAAGGGGACCATTTTTTGTCTAGATTATTGATTTCTTCTCGTATTGACGATTTTATATATCTATGTTATTATATTCATATTTAATTAAGATTGAAAATGTCCGTTTGGAAGGACCTCGATAGCTTTGCTATGGGTCACATGCGTCCTTTAATAAAGATCACGTTTCTTTTTTCGCCTGAGCCCAAATCGATCTCCTTTCATATTATAATTATTTCCTCCCCCGATATTTGCATAATTATTCTTATAAGTGGCAGTTCGAAGAAACTGTAAGTTAGGATCATGGTACGAAATCTGTCGAAGGAGGCAATCCAAAGCAATGTATTTGATCAGATATTGGCTACGCCAGTATTTCATGTATCCGCTTTGTCATTTAAATATTTAACTTAAATACTGTGACTCCTAGATAACCACTTTGCTTACAGGCAACATCGATATTAAAAGAATGATCAACAATAGTTTTTATACCTTGTAAAGAACCTATTTACTCCTCACTTCCAAAGAAAAGTATGATTGGAGACAAAAATTTTGCAATGCCATTATTTTAAAGACTGATATGTATTCAGCATCAAATTCCAAAGGATTTTTTATTTCTGGTTCTTTTTGCATTTCCAATTGAGAAATTTTAATTTTCTTTGAAACGTCTATTTTTCAAGACTAGATATAAAAAAATCTGATGTGGGCAGTACATGACTTTCCCTGCAGACTCAAATTCATTTTTTCTTTATTTCTTTAATAAATCATTAAATTGAGTTTAATTGCACAAAATATCACCATATTTGCATTTTTAATTCAATTTTTGTTTTTACACAGCTCACAACTGAAATCGCAACACCATAAAGTTGTATAGCTTTGTGTAAATCTGGCAATAGAAACAGCAAGGCGAGATATGCAAATGATCACAGTTTCGTTACACATAGTGATGTAACACCTCGCCAAGCAGCATAAAAGCATCAGGTCAAGGAGGAGCGATATCACAGCCAAATTGTAACGTCATTGGTTTCAGGTTCTAAAAATCATCACAGTATGCCAAGAGTACGTTGACGTACCACATACGTTCAGTTGTCGTCAACGGAACGGCAACAAATCATTGTTTTTCGTGAGGGTGGATTGAGCTTTCGAAGGATCCCTGAACTATTGGATCGTGATGTGAGCACAGTTCAACGGTGTGTGTTGCGGTTCGTGAGAGACAACGAAACGACATGAAGATCAGGTAGTGGAGCTTCCAGGTGTACCACACCACGTGAAGATCGTATGCTTCTGAGAAACGTTGCGCGGGAACTGTTTACCGCAGCAACTGTGTTACAACGACATTTATCCCACACTACAGGCAACGTGGTTTTGACGCAAACAATTCGAAACCGTTTGCATGACGCAGGACTCCAAGGAAGACGACCTTTTTGATACCTACCGTTTCAACTTGTTACGTCGCCTCCAGTGGTGTCAAAGGAGACTCAATTGCTCGACAGAATGGCGAAACATTCTGTTCACGGATGAATCACGATTCTGTTTTGGCATGCCAGATGACCGTACTCGCGTATGGCGGCGCTTTTAACAACGCCACCAGGAATCTTTTTCTATCAGTCGCCACACAGCCCCCCCCCCCCACACACACCAAGTAGTACCATGGTTTGAGGTGGTATAACATTTGGTGGACGAGCATCTTTGGTCCACGTTTCTGGCAGTATCACGGCACAACGATCGTCCATGATAGTGTGAGATCTGTGGTGCAGCCATATCTGTCAACCAGGCCTGGGCTGTTTTTCAACAGTATAATGCCAGGCCACATACTGCAGGGTAACTATGAATAGTCTACAAGGTTTTGATATCCTTCCTTGGCCAGCATATGCTCCGGATTTGTCGCCAATTGAGCATATCTGGGACATCATGGTCGCCGATTAAGAGAACTTCCAATCCCAGCAAACCATGTTCGGTTACAAGCCCAATTGCATGCCGTGTGGAATTCCATCCCTCAGCACACTATTGACCATCTCATTGACGGTATGCCTCGTCGTATTCAATCCTGCATAGCCGCTCGCGGTGGGCCTATTCCATATTGATCTAATGCCAATAAAATACCATGCTTTCATTTTCCAGGTATGATGTTTTGATCCTTTGCACATCTTCATGTTACAATTATATTCTGTAAATTTTATAAGGATACATCAATTTCTTCATGGTGTTGCGATTTCAGTTGTGAGCAGTGTATTTGGTAATTGGACATTTTTCCAAAGGCGGCGTAACAAAAATGCAAGAAATCTCAAATACCTCGAGAACGGTTAATCCTATGGAGTTAGTCTTATTCTTTCCATCGTTAAACATTACGTATAAAACAAGCATTTAATTGATATATTTGAGGATACACAGTCTTTTAATTTAGATTTTGACGATTTTTGCGGGACATTTCGTGAAAAACGGCAGCTTGTTCTTCGAATCGTACCAAAATTGAATCAGAACCAGAGTATCACACAAATAACTTATTAACCAAATTTTGTGAAATTTGGTCAATTAAGCTGGAGTGGATACATGAGATTTTTGCGGGTCATTTCACAAAAAAAAGGCGGTTTCTGTTTTCCGAATCGTACCAAAACCTACTCAGCACCAGGGTCACACCCAAGTGACTTATCTACCAAATTTTATGAAATTTAGTCCATTAGTTTTTGGGTTAGAGTGGTTACATACATTGCACAGACAGGCACACAGACATATACAGACGTCACGCTAAAAACAGTTTTTTCGTATTCTAGAGGTTCCAATACGTGTAAATCCGTCGAAAACTCTAGTTGCGATTTTCGGCATGATTCCAATACTTTCCCTATACATTACCATTTATTGCAGGGAAAGTAAAAATCTAATGTGGGCAGCAGATGGCTTTCCCTGCAGAGTCATATTCACGTTCTCTTTATGTCTTCAATAATTCATTGAGTTTAATTGTACAATTATTTTAAATTGCACTAAATTTGCACTTTTGATACAATTTTCGTTTTCATTTGGTAACTAGACTTATTTTCAAACCAAATTTTGTGAAATTTGGGCTATTAGTTTTTCAGCTAGAGTAGATACAAGTAATTTTTGCGCCTAATAATTTTTGATAGCTCTATTTTGTTACTCAAACTGGCTATCTTTTACTGGAGAGATAAAATATATTCGACGTTAACAATTTCGAAATAATTACTGCAAAAATCCACTGTTGAAAAATTAATAAATAAAAATCATATTCCGAAAATAAAATAATAAATATATTTACTACCAAAATATTTTTTAACCTCTACAACTCTGGTATATATTCCGACAACAAAAATCTCATATTTGAGTCTGAAATTTGATTCCAAGAAAATCGACTGGAACCAGCAGGATAAGTCCCGCCCTAGTTCATTAGGTTGGTAGTGCCCCGCCGACAATATTCCAGGGAAATTAGTGGAAGAGATAGTTCAATTATTCCCTATAATGGGAATTATTATCAGTGTTAAAACTGCTGAAGGTTCAAATAAGATTGAAATAGAAATGATAACGTATAGAAAGTTATGCAATGGAAGAATGCCATTTCAGACTTTTCCGAGTACTAGAGGGTCTACTGGGAAGAACACTCGTATAATCCACTTGCGGCATATGTACCAGGTTGAACCTAGGGATGCCAAACAGAATGGGGAGGAACATGTAGTTTGTCAGTTCTACTAGAGGGACTACTGGGAAGAGCCGCTGGTTATACTCGTAATATCCATTTGCGGCATACGCACCATTTTGAGCTTAGAGATGCCAAACTGAATGGGGAGGAACATGTAGTTTGTCAGTTCTACTAGAGGGACTACTGGGAAGAGCCGCTGGTTATGCTCGTAAAATCCACTTGCGGCATACGTACCAGGTTGAGCCTAGGGATGCCAAACTGAATGGGGAGGAACATGTAGTTTGTTAATTCTATACTAGAGAGCCTACTGGGAAGAGCCGCTGGTTATACTCGTAAAATCCACTTGCGGCATACGCACCAGGATGAGCCTAGGGATGCCAAACTGAATGGGGAGGAACATGTAGTTTGTTAATTCTATACTAGAGAGCCTACTGGGAAGAGCCGCTGGTTATACTCGTAAAATCCACTTGCGGCATACGCACCAGGATGAGCCTAGAGATGCCAAACTGAATGGGGAGGAACATGTAGTTTGTTAATTCTATACTAGAGAGCCTACTGGGAAGAGCCGCTGGTTATACTCGTAAAATCCACTTGCGGCATACGCACCAGGATGAGCCTAGGGATGCCAAACTGAATGGGGAGGAACATGTAGTTTGTTAATTCTATACTAGAGAGCCTACTGGGAAGAGCCGCTGGTTATACTCGTAAAATCCACTTGCGGCATACGCACCAGGATGAGCCTAGAGATGCCAAACTGAATGGGGAGGAACATGTAGTTTGTTAATTCTATACTAGAGAGCCTACTGGGAAGAGCCGCTGGTTATACTCGTAAAATCCACTTGCGGCATACGCACCAGGATGAGCCTAGGGATGCCAAACTGAATGGGGAGGAACATGTAGTTTGTTAATTCTATACTAGAGAGCCTACTGGGAAGAGCCGCTGGTTATACTCGTAAAATCCACTTGCGGCATACGCACCAGGATGAGCCTAGGGATGCCAAACTGAATGGGGAGGAACATGTAGTTTGTTAATTCTATACTAGAGAGCCTACTGGGAAGAGCCGCTGGTTATACTCGTAAAATCCACTTGCGGCATACGCACCAGGATGAGCCTAGGGATGCCAAACTGAATGGGGAGGAACATGTAGTTTGTTAATTCTATACTAGAGAGCCTACTGGGAAGAGCCGCTGGTTATACTCGTAAAATCCACTTGCGGCATACGCACCAGGATGAGCCTAGGGATGCCAAACTGAATGAGGAGGAACATGTAGTTTGTTAATTCTATACTAGAGAGCCTACTGGGAAGAGCCGCTGGTTATACTCGTAAAATCCACTTGCGGCATACGCACCAGGTTGAGCCTAGGGATGCCAAACTGAATGAGGAGGAACATGTAGTTTGCTAATTCTATACTAGAGAGCCTACTGGGAAGAGCCGCTGGTTATACTCGTAAAATCCACTTGCGGCATACGCACCAGGATGAGCCTAGGGATGCCAAACTGAATGAGGAGGAACATGTAGTTTGTTAATTCTATACTAGAGAGCCTACTGGGAAGAGCCGCTGGTTATACTCGTAAAATCCACTTGCGGCATACGCACCAGGATGAGCCTAGGGATGCCAAACTGAATGAGGAGGAACATGTAGTTTGTTAATTCTATACTAGAGAGCCTACTGGGAAGAGCCGCTGGTTATACTCGTAAAATCCACTTGCGGCATACGCACCAGGTTGAGCCTAGGGATGCCAAACTGAATGGGGAGGAACATGTAGTTTGTTAATTCTTGTAGTGTAGAGGAAAGTGGAAAGCCTCTAGTACTTGAGCGTTAAAGTACGCAGTACATAGGCATTGTCTATGTATTGTTACGGTTTTGCATTTCATAATTGAGCGTTGGGATGCACCAGGATGCTTTGGCTTAATGCAAATCCTTTTTCAACACACAATATAAATTATCTAAATATATCTATCAACAATCTCTGCTCAACAGAAGCCAAAAAATAAATATAACAGCTTAAGTTTTCTCACACATTGTAAACAAAAGTTTATCAGTAGGTATTGTTGTTGATTTCGTACTTGTTTGTCGACTTATGTAACCAGTTCTGTAATCAAGTAATTCAGTTCAGTAGATAGGTCTAGGAATTTTGAGTTTCTATGAAACGAAAAATTAGATGCGGGCAGCACACAACTTCTCTTTATTTCTTTTATAATTCGTTAAATTGAGTTTAATTGCACAAAATAACCCACATAATTATATGAAATGACACTGATTTTGCACCTTTAATTCAGTTTTGGTTTTCATTTGGTAACTGTACGTATTTCTAAAACCGACGAAGCAAAAATGCATAAAACATTAAATATCTCGAGAACGACTAGTCGTAGAGCAATGGAGTTGATCTTATTATTTTTATTGTCAAAGGTTACGTATAAAACAAGCATTTAATTGATACATCTGAGCATACTTAGATTTTCAATTTAGATTTTGACGATTTTTGAGGGCCATTTCGCAAAAAAGACAGGCTATTTCATTCCGAATCGTACCAAAAGCTAATCAGCACCAGGGTAACGCACAAGTGACTTATCTATAAAATTTTATGAAATTCGGTAAATTAGATTTTGAGTTAGAATGGATACATACATCTCACAGACATACACAGACGTCACGCTAAAAATAGTTTTTTCGTGCTCTAGAAGTCCCAAAACGTGTAGATCCGTCGAAATCGAGTTGCGATTTTCGACACGATTCTAAAACTTTCCCTATACATTACCATTTATTGCAGGGAAAGTAAAAAAAAGTTTAAATAATAATTGATATGGATTCAGCATGAAATTTTGGAAGAGGTAGGGTGGTTTACTAAATATTTTGAGATGACGTATACACTATACTTAAAACTAAGTTGAAAATGTTATATTATGAGTAATATTTTATAAAAAAAATTTAACATTTTGTTATTATTTAATACAATAAGCACATTATATACGGGACAATAATTGTTGCAGATAACAGTAGTAATAGCAATATTTTTAATTATACAGGTATTCTTCTCTCTTCGACCCAGGCAGTCCGACCTAGCTAAAGGTGTAAGATATCTGTTTAGACGACCTAGAAGTGCTACCCAATTTAGACCAGAATCCAGTGGAAGGAGGGCATCCATGGGGACCGTACCCTCCTTCCCCTACCACCAACCTCTCGGAAGGACTTGCGGACTCACATGTTTAAAGTGATCGCACTCCGCGTGAACACGGTGACAGTTTAGGCAACGACGGGAACCGAACTCGGGTCGTCGGAGTGCAATCCCCGGCACTGGACTGTCGCGTCCTAATTATACAGGTATTGCATTAAATCAACAACATGTATATAAAAAAATCTAACACTGTGCTCTGATAAATAATCATCTAGGTACTATCCCACTAGGTAAAGATCCTCAGTGATAAAATTAAATGTTAAAAAACCGCAGACTTTTAAAAAAATAAATCTATCAATATTTGATTTTTTTCTTTTCTAAGAATGCCTTTTACATGACTACATTTTAAATTAAGCATTTCATTTGGTTTCTATAACATATTTTCCATTGAGAATTGATTCAAATTAAGTTTATGATTCAAGAAACGTAAGTTGCATTGAAATGAAATCTACATTTTCGTTTCTAAAATAGCATTCGTTTTTTAGCCGACACGGTGGTCGAGCGGTCAAGGCGAGCGTTTCCAAGCGATCATTCGACCGCCGCGTTGTGGGTTCGAGTCCCCCGTAAGACATGGATGCTGTGTTGTTGGATGCAGTGTGTTCCGCCCCCTCTGGTGCGCCTGGGGCAATGTCCTAGAACGGCTAAATGGTTCACGTTCCTGACCGATATATAGGCGAATGATGGAAGTCAAGTGCCTGGCCATTTGATTAAAAATATATATATATATATATATATATATATATATATATATATATATATATTTCCTTTTAAAATCTAATTTTAAGCAAGCAACTGTCGACTTGCTCTTTCTAGACATAACTTACAAAGAATCTGGGGCACTGATAACAATAAATAAGTTTATCTATTGTTAGACTTGTATGGGGTTCTTATCGTACTTATCTAACTCGTGTTGTTACGTCTCTGTGCTGTTACATCTCTAACTCGTGTTCGTTCACCAATGTTACCCTTGTGAACATGAGTATTGCTTAAAGAATATTTAACTTATATCCCTCACCTTGCATTTACTCACCTTACCATTTAACTCACACTGCCTGCATTATAGAGAGTGTTTCTTTCAGGACGTTTTAGTCGGAGGGAGGGGATAAATAAAACTTTATGGGGACAAATTTTCTATTTGCCCTATATAAATATACCTACATGCTGTCACATGAAAATAAACCAGGTTAACATAAAATGTATTTCGGGGGGCCTAAAAGAAACATTGATTATAGACACCTTCATTAAAGCTACGTTAATGGGCTTCGCCTGAGGAATGGGCAAAAACCCCATACGACTCGACTAGGTCTAGGGCTTACAGCAGCGGTTTGAGTGGCCAGCCCCGAGGAATTTACCACGAATCTCTGGGGCGAAGTCATCAAATATTTCTTCTGAAGAAAATTCAGTTCAACTCTATGCAAAACCACGTGTATATAAATATGTAAAATTGAAGATCGCATTCATCAAAACCTCTCTTTGATAAGCTATCACTTTATCTAAATAGGAAGCTGGGTTGCCATGGACACCACAGATTTGTGGTAAAAAATTCTTCGCCCATTGTTATGCAGTAGATACAATCTTTAAATTCGGCTTAATGAACCTTACCCAGATGTTCATTTTGTTTTTGTACGCCAGACTGTACAAAACAGATAATATAGGCCAACATTTTTATGTGAACATCTATGGTTGGGGTATCTGGGTGATATCGGAGTGCTATGAAAAATGCAAACACTTTGGACTTTTATATCTGCGAAACTAAGAGATAAAACAAGAAAAAATCAATCATACATAAAGCATTGATTATGAAATACTTTCCAACTGCAATGCAATTTTATTTAAACATCTCTAAAATGCGATACATTCAGCGGTAATATTTTTTAAATTATCACAATTTTACAATAATTTATATTTGAAAACTTCATCGATGGAAATGAACTTTATTCGAATGACGTCATTGAAATATAAAGTGCCTGGCTTTCTATGAAAAAGGAGTAAAAATTTCATTCATAAATATTTATTCTATTCCTTTCATTCTTCACAATACTACAATAATTTATTTTACTATTTTACTTTAAAGCTTAAAACCATGGAGGTAAAAGTAATTTAACTCTGTGCTTAAAACTTCACCGAAAAAGTCTACTATAAAATTGTGTGTTCTCTATGCAAAATCAACGACTGTTTCATCCATATCAACTATATTGCAAACACCAGCACTAAATAATTTTGCGTTAAAGAAATTCAGGAATTCTTATACAACTCATCGTACAGTTTGATGTGTTTACAATATCCATAAGTGGAAATTAGGTTTTGTTGTAGAAATAATCAAAGTTTGATGATCATTTCAACTTTAATATATTGTAATTGCTTTGTTTCAGAACAATGATGCGCAGAAATTAAGTAAAAACAAAGCGGCTTTAGGACGGATACAACACTAAATATAAATTAAAAAGAACTTTAAAAATCCCGATTTTGACACAAGATGGGTGCCATATTTTATTTTGAAGTGGGTCATGTGATTCTCTTCATATAATTGTCATGTGATCTCTTCATATAATGGATGTAATTATTATTTTAATTTTTATTTTAAAAACTACTGAATATATTTTTCTGTAATTTTTTTTATATATTTTATGTGGTAATTTGAATATTTTCTAAAATTTTCGAAGCAATGTGTGAATTTTAAATTTGCTTAAAAAATGTTTGAAAAATTAGGTCCCATACAGTTCAATGTATTTCATTTTTTCAACCCGAGTTCAATCCGAAACTAATTGGGTGATATTATTCCTTTATATTCCCATAGATCCCACAGACCGTCTAAACAACATACTAAAATTTCATTTTGATAAATTCATTTTTACGGTAGTTATCGTGCTAAGGGACAGACAGACAGACAACAGACAGAATGAACATAGTCATAAACACTCTTCAACTATGTTGTAAAGTGTTAAAAATATAAAAAAAATTAACTGTATTGTATAATAAATATGGTTCTATTTATGAATACAATAATTTCAATATTTTAATATCTTTCTTTAATCTTATATATATATATATATATATATATATATATATACGTATAAAAGTTTTTATCCGAGCGAGTTTTTGCCGCACTCTGCTACTTTTACTCGAAATATCTTAACTATAAAAGATAGATAGATATATATAGAAAGCAACAAGAATGCTTAGTAGGAAATCTAGTTTCTATATTAATAATTCATTTTTACAAAACTCTTATAGTTTAAGCAACCATCTTGACAGATAAAGAACAAAACTGAAAAATTTCCGTTTTTAAAGTTTGTAATTCATATATCTGAAAAGCTGAAAGTGCTAGTTATGAACTATAAGAAGTAATTTGTAGCTCTTTGAAAAAACCCTACACGGATATAAAATTTGATTTTGGATCAGGTTCATAGTTTTCGAAATATAGTGGTTATAATTTCGATATTTTAACATTTAAAACTCTTTCAGCTCCATTAGATTGGAGCCACTGCCTATTTTTTTAATGATGTCTGTAGTCTGAGTTTAAGCATTTATAGTAATGTACTATTGCTTAATCTGAAACAGGCATATGTTTGGGTTAATTAGAATTAAATACTCAGACCTGAAGAGGAATTTTATTCTGATTAATCATCGAATTTGGGAAGGTTCTGTTCTTTTCTCTTATCGGCATTATGGCTGTGAATTTGCTTCTATGGTGATGTTAATATTACTTGAATTGTATTTTTATTTTTATTTTTTTATTTTTTTTTATTTTTACATAATTCTTATTATTACATTTAAAAAAAAAAAAAAAAAAAAAAAAAAAAAATATATATATATATATATATATATATATATATATATATATATATATATACATATATATATATATATTAGTATTTATAATGACGGGTAATTCCTAAAATGTTATGAGTTTATACCTAGCTATGTTACGTTTGGGGACAGTATAGTATTGACATATTTTCCCTCTTACCTGTTAAGCGCTTTCGGTCCTCCGTGGTTTGCTCCTTTAGGATTATAGTGTGGCCCGGCTGATTGACATCCATTGCTGATATTTCCAAAGGCATGGATGTGAAATCCGTGTTTGTGGATCACCACCTCCTGAGGAGTTTCGTTGTTCTCTTCCTGCTGAATGGCCTGATGAGCTCCATGGTGTCCATGATGATCTCCCATTTGAAATCCTTGTAATCGGACATGGATGTTCAGGGGACCTCCGGTTTTCTGAACAGATAGTACATGAAATCTTTAATATCTTGTTTATTTCTTAAAGGCAGCATTATACTCAACAATTTCCTTGTGTGCTTTCTGGTGTGAACTTTCTGATGGGAAAGCAGTGCATGAAAAACCGCATTACACGTAGAAACTTTTCCATGTGGTCTTCTTTTCGTGGTTTTGTCAGTATTACAAGCTTTATTTCTCCCTTGGAAAGCCTTCGTCAGAAATTATTGCGGGTAATGCTGCCTTTATATAAACTTTTCGGACATTTTAGATAAATTTTAAAACATTTCTGTTTGAGAGAGAAATAGAGAGCATGGAAGTAATAACATTAGAGATGGGCGAATAACATTTTTCTCAAATTCGAATGTTAACCAGATCTCGAATATTCGAATACCCTGAATAGTTGCTTCTTAATAAATATTACTTATATTTATTAAACACTATTTATTAATTAATAGTAAAAATATTTAATAAAGTAAAATAAAAAGATAAAAAGTATAATAAAACCACATTAATTTAGAAATAATTTTTTTTTTTTACTTTAAATTTGAATTCTTTTACAATAGATTTTTATTTTAGGTACTCTCACTACAATAATTGAATAATTATAAATGCTTTTTACCTATACTGCAAATTTTTATTTAAGAAAATAAGCATTCAAACACTTCCAGGTTTACGTTCTGCCTCTCCCCCCCCCCCCCCTTTTGTTTTCATCGTAAATTAAACCAGAGGTGCTGAAGAGAACTAGGTGCTAAAAGAACTGTTGTGGGATCAAATACTTTAATAATGATTCATTCAAACGGTGATAAAGACTGTTCTTTTCCAATAGTTCATAAATGTTTTCAGTTGCGAATTTCTTGCGAATCTCTTCTTCTGCCCTGAGACTTTTTTTTATTCTAGAACCTGCTGTTAATCATGCTATGATGTACGATATATTTGAGTATCTTCTAGAGACGTTAGATTCGAGAACTCGAATGATTTTTAGAATTCGAGTATTCGCGGTTAGTTAGTTGCTCGCCATCTCTAAATAAAATACAAAGGTGAATGAATATACGCGTGATCATAATTTGAGTACCTTTATTTTCTGAAGAATTATAATGGTTAAAATTCAACCAAACATAGTAAAATTGTAAAATTTATCTTCTAAATATTTAAGAATGGTTTTACACTACAGTTTAAACACTCACTACCATAGTAAATTCGGCGCTGTACAGGGCAAAATGTATTTAAAAAAAAAAGAAAAGAAAAAAAGACGGTCTCTAACAATGCAATTTTGAGACAATTGAACCAAAAATTTGACTCTGTAGTCTGATCAATGCATTTTATTGTTTTATCTGAGGTAATTCATCTGGGGCAGTGACAGAATTACCATTTGTTATCGAAAAACAGCTCCACAAGAAAAACAAACACATTCTGCAAAGTACAATGTGAGAGTCGTCATTATATTTTTCTACAAGTATGAAAACGTAAAACGTGTAGTGTATTTTTTTATTTTCATCCATTTTCCGATCAAAAACTGCACATTGTGCTTTTACACATATTTGTGCTTCCGGGCGCGGTAGCCCATTGGTTAGCGCGCTGGAGTTGCACTCGGTAGGCCCGGGTTCGATTCCAGCCGCTGCCAAAACTGCCGCCGTGTTCACGCGGAGTACGATCACGTTAAACATGTGGGTCCGTAAGTCCTTCCGAGAGGTTGGTGGTAGGGGAAGGAGGGTACGGTCCCTGTGGATGCCTCCCCCACTGGGTTCCGGTCTAAATTGGGTGGCACATCCCGGCCGTCCAAACAGTTACCTTACACCTTTCTGGTAGGTCGGACGGTCTGGGTCTCAACAACAACAACATATTTGTGCTTCCGGCCGTCCAAACAGTTACCTTACACCTTTCTGGTAGGTCGGACGGTCTGGGTCTCAACAACATATTTATGCTTCTACTCATATTTACCTCTCGCATCACTAAATTAAGTACTACTGGGGGGGGGGGGGGAGAGTACAAATTAAATTACTTTTTGTGGAAATTTTTACAGCATAGTGTGGAAAGTATTCTTACGAAATTTAATTTACGTTTGGTTGATATCTTATTCGACTGCTTGATATCTTAGGCTAACGCTATGAGCAAGGCTACTTTATTGTAGGATCACAGCAGCGTTCAACCCCTCAGAGTCTTCATGTCCGAATCCGTAGATGGCAAATGCATATAATAAATGACGTGACAAATCCTGGTTTTCAGGGGTTTAAATCCCAGACTAGCTAAAGGCTTCTGTAATATGTTAATGTGACCACGAAGATAAGGGGGAAAAACTAAAATTGGTGCGGTAGCATCCGAGAAAAATGAACTTTAAAATATTTTTTTTTGAGGTTTTCGGTCTAGCTTGGATTGCATCCCCCCCCCCCCCAATGTTGATGGACCAACATCCTTAACTACTGAACCGACTTTAATGAATGATGGCTCATTTTGTGTGTTCTCATGGGAGGTACATAATTTTCTTTCACGACTTGAAGATACATTTAATTTAGAATTTCAAAAAATTGAAGAAACATGAATAAATGGTGCTTGGTGGTGAACGTATATACATATATATATATATATATATATATATATATATATATATATATATAATGTATATATATATAAACGCCACTTCATGATAAAAGATAATTTCCAGCAAAGTACAAAATACCGAAAACTTCCTTCCCAAAAAGTCATAAAATCTCAAATAGTTTGCGCTAAGTTCTGGCATACACCAGAACTGTACATTCAAGTCTAGGGTACTCTACTGAAAGGCCATAATGCTTCTTCAAATCTTAGTACGTAGCCATTTTTAGTCGTATTCAATTAAAACAAAATTGACTACGACTAAAATGGCTATTATTTGCAGGAAGATTAGGATCTTTTAACAGGATACCCTAGACCTGAAAGTACAGGTCCGATCCTGCGAGGACTTCCTGAAAACTATTTTGAGATTTCATAATTTTTTTGGAAGGAGGCTTTTGCTTTGTGGTATATTATTATGTAAACCATTATCATTACATTTATTCTTAGCATGACTTCTCTTACCTTCTGCCAGAATGTCACTTGTCCACCTACATTCTGTTGCTGGTCCTCTGGAATAGCTCTGTTTGGTTGTACGCTACACACGGCAAAATAGTATACATCGTAGTCAGAATCTGAAATTTCCATGTTATGATTAGAAAAAATAATTTATCGTCCTTAAAAATTTTACGGTAACATTAAATTTAAACGATTGACACCATTGTTTAAATTTATTATGGCTTTGTTATTTTTTTTTTTTACACACATTAGTCGAGAGCTGCATATAGTAAATTTCAAGTTTACCAATATAGCAGTCTAGATTTCATATTACTGGTAAAATATTCACTACTTAATTATTTAATTCAAATTGAAGCTCATTCCTACATTCTCATAAAAAAGAAAAGAAAAATCCAATTTATCTTTGGGCAAAATGTGTGATTAAAATTTCCTTTTGAGATTTCTCAGTTAAAGATTCTGGTAGTTACTGTGTTACTGATAGGAGAAATTCATATTTCGGGAATAATTTCAGAATTTGCTATCGTTTCAATCAATAACTCAAAATCATACGTGACAGTTTGGATTCAAGGAAATTACCAAAGTATCAAATCAAGTTCTAGGAAAATTTAAAAATTCTAATGTGTCCAACACATGACTTTCCCTGAAAATTGAGAATCTTTCCCTGGTTCGTTCATCGATTGAAATAATTGCAAGAGATATCGTCTCCACAAACATCACTGAAAAAAATGATCGAATTATATTCAGGTTGCTCAAAACGTGGAGATCCATCAAAAATTGCGAGAGTCAGACTTTTGACCCCATCACAATACTTTTCCTAAGGATAGTGAAAATGATAATGTCATCAAATTATTTGTCTTATATTTGTCTGCTACGGTAGGCAATAGGTACAAATAATATGTGTAGTGTATATTACAATATACAAACGGTTAACAAATTTTATCTGTTACAAATGAAAGATGCTCACATTTCGGAAGCTCGACTGTTCTGTTCCTTCTGCTAGTTGAGCTATGTTGATGGTGATGGTGATGGTGATGGAAACTGTTCTCGCTCAATAAGTCCATGTTTCCAGTACTACTGGAGCGGTTAGTTGGTTTCTGCTCACGATGGTGATGATGGTAATGTTCCTGTCGAGTTGTGGCAACCACCACAGGTTCGGCAACGGGGTCAACAGCAACTTGTTGAATCGTCTGTTGCAAGTCTTCGGTTTCGTGAGAGTCTCTGAAGAATCAAAAGGAGAAAATAGTTGTTAGAAGTAAAATAAAACTTCCTCTTCATTGGTCCTTTAACCCTGTCAAGAGCCCTAACTTCGTATAATATACCCTTTTTGAGATATATCTCAATCTCAAGAAGTGACTAGGGCATAAAAGTATTAAAAGGAGGGAGTAACTATAAATCTAAATTAAATCATTCAAACTGCTACAAAAATAACTGTAAAGACGTTGTGAAAAAAAAATACTGCATATAACAAACAAGTAACGATAGTAATCGGTTTCAGAGGCAAAAAAACAGCCTCCGTCTTCAGCGTAAAAAGTAACCATACCAGCAAATATAACTGACAAACGTCTTCTTGCTTTTCCTAATGTGGTTACTCGGTATATTTTTAACGAAGTTTTTACTTACAGTTAAATTATTGCATAACGTTTTTACAAGAACTTGATATCCACTCCAGATTCGCTACGATCACCAAATGTTATTCATGTGTATACATACAAAATTAAAACAACAATTTCACTCCAATTTGTAAAATATTTGTCGTTTTTAATAAAAATTTAACTATATATCATCGTGTCCTCGAAACAACAATATACAATGACAAATTGTTGTTCTCCTGCAATTAACTTACCACAAAGTTATCTCTTTTCATGTAACGATTCATCCATAAGCAGCGGCTAAAGTTAAAAGCACGTCAATTAAACCATTGTGAAAATAATCACCACGAACCTTCACGATTTACTACTTTTTAATAAATATTGAGAGAGAGAGGTAGTATCAATTTTCTTACTTGTGGTCAGGTTCGGGTGGGTGAGAATGACTGCTGTCTTCCTTGCTGTGGTCGTGGGAGGAATGGGAATGGGATTCTGAGTGAGTATCATGCCCGTGCTCTCCACTGTGCGAGTGCTGATCTCCAGAATGTGAGTGATGCTCGCCACTGTGGGAGTGCTGATGCTGATCTCCAGAATGTGAGTGATGCTCGCCACTGTGAGAGTGTTGATCATCAGAATGAGAATGATGCTCGCCACTGTGAGAGTGTTGATCGCCAGTGTGTGAATGATATTCGTTGTGGGAGTGTTGATCACCAGTGTGAGAATGATGCTCATCACTGTGGGAGTGTTGACCTTCTGTGTGAGAATGATGCTCATCACTGTGGGAGTGTTGACCTTCTGTGTGAGAATGATGTTCACCACTGTGAGAATGCTGACCACCAGCGTGTGAGTGATGTTCGCCACTGTGGGAATGCTGATCCCCAGTATGAGAGTGATGATCGGAACCATGATCACCGCTGTGAGAGTTGTCGCCTCCGTGGGAATGATGTTCACCGCTGTGATGGTGACTATCTCCATGACTATTATCATGAGAATGATAGCCACTCATAGCTGAAACATTGTGGAAAAATCAAAATTAAAGGAGTTAAAGTGTCTTTAAGGAAACAAATGAAGTGCTTTCTTATTTATAAAAAGATCTCAAATAAGACGTTATTATTCGGTATTAAATGTACAGTAGATTTCAAGCACAGTTAACTTAAATAAACTGCAGAACAAAGTAAGAGTGTCATAAACAAAGTAAGAGTGCTTATTTACTTCTTTTTTTCTTTTAATTCACTCATTTGGAGATTTTAAACATCCAATGACTATACATATACACTGGTGCCCAAAATAATCTTTACATATATAAATATAATGATATTTTATAAAATACCCAACCGATCAGATTTAATTTTTAAGGCAATGAGCAAAATGCAAACTTAATTATAATTATGATCAAACTGTTTCTGATATGCAAATAATGACGTTGCGTCATCCACAGGCGGCGCAAGCGCTGTACACGAAGTATGTTTCCCTGCGAACTTCTGCAATTAAGGATTTAATTTCGGTCTTTATCGGCTCGAAATAGTTTTTTATGACTTCGAGGTATCCTTTGGTAGAAGGTCTGAGGTGGCGAGCTGTCGACCGTTTAGAGTCTGGACAGACATTGATGGGAGTGTCAAGATGACTGTCTGTCGTAATTTCACGACAGACAGCCTCTGCCATCTGAAAACAATTTTAAAACTCTGGAACTGTTGCTAGGAGGATTGGAGGAGGCCGAATATGAATAACAACTATTTCTGAAGATCGGTATCTGTCCGTAACTGGTCGTTGCAACAGGGAGTCGACTGTTAGGCAGCTGAGTTTAGAGCTTGCAGTCGCCACTGGATCTTTAGTATCGCGACAAACTGAATATAGAAAGCGTAATAAGAAAGACATTTATGCCAGAAAGCCAATGGAATGTGTTTCACAGACCCCACAACATAAGAGGGCCCACCTGAATTGGTGCAGAGAACATCAGAGCTGAAATCAATAACATTGGACCTGTGTTTTTTTTTCAGTGAAGAATCGCAGTTCAGTTTAGCCAATAAAACCGTACCACCAATCGCACCACCAATATTATGGAATATGACCGTTACGACGGTTCAGATCTGATGGTATGGGCGGGGAGACATAATGATCAATAGGCCCACTTCCCTGCACGTGTTCGACAGAGGATCTATGTCTGGCTAGAGATATCGAGAGGGAGTCTTAAAACCCTACGTAAGGCTTTTTAGAGGTGCATGTGGATTTGACTTTATTTTTATGGGTGATAACGCGGCCCACATAGAGCAAACCTGGTTGATAAATTTCTTGAAAACGAAGGCATTGAGTGAATAAACTGGGTAGTTAAATCTCCTGATTTGAACCCGATTGAGAACTTATGGGACGCCCTTAAAAGAGCTAACTATTGCACGGCGAAATCCTCAAGACCGCATTACTAGAAGAATCCTTGAAGACCGCATTGCTAGAGGAGTGGAACGCCCAAAACTCTAACTGACCACCAATAGAGAGCATGAAATCGCGTTGTGATATGTGCATACGAGTTAGAGAAAATTACATTTCCTATTACGGTCAAAAGTCTACATTTGTTTCAAGTTATACAATTTTTACTAAAATCTCCTTGTCACACATTATTTCAATTTTAATTGTTTCATAACTGGTTTTGTAACGTATGCACTCTTATTCGATTTTTCAGTTTATATTTATATATTATGATGCTATGTATTATCTCAAATTCATTCAATTATA
Organism: Amaurobius ferox; assembly: GCA_951213105.1. Taxonomy (NCBI): domain Eukaryota; kingdom Metazoa; phylum Arthropoda; class Arachnida; order Araneae; family Amaurobiidae; genus Amaurobius; species Amaurobius ferox. Next base: position 134,968,709 of record OX578136.1, read on the forward strand.
TCTAACAATTGTCAAGAAATCAGTGTTTTTGTGCATGTAATGATAATTTTGGAGACCAGTTTAGTTGCCATAGTAATAGATTCACATTTGAAAATCAATTTAATAAATATTTTTATTGAAATATGAAAAAAATGTCAATAGCATTTTAATTTTAAGAATGGTTTAATGGAATTATGTAATAGAATTGTTGAATTTCATAACTAACAAATGTTAAACATTTTGTTTAGAAATGAAAAATAGACATATTTTTCGATTTGTTTTTTTTTTTATTCAGAGCTAAAATACAAAATAAAAATTAGTTTTCTAAAATGTTTATTTTCGAAGACAGTAAGAAAAACGAGCTAGATCCACAGGAATGATGTCACCAAATTTATTGCTTGATAATACATATGAAAAGTGAACACAATAGTTAATTTTTTTTTTCATTTTATGTGATTTATGTGATTTTTTTAATAAATGTATTTGAAAGATGTGCAATATCTCGAGAACGGTTCATGTTAGCGTTCTAAAGTTTGTGTCACTCGTTTTCTAGTGAAAAATTACACAAGAAATGACTATTCGAGTAACTTTATGAAAGGTTTAGATTTTGTGATTTTTTCAAAACTTCACTCAAAAATTTAGTGGGGTTCTGAACATTCGATTGCGTTTAAAAACAATAGGCTTTCAGTATACACGGATGGTAATTTTTGTACTAAAAATCGATCGCTCGAATTGCTTCATTCGTTCGTCAGATATCGTCACCAAGGACATCCACACACACATTACCTCAAAAACGTTTGATTTGTGTTCAGGGATGCTTGAAATGTGCTCTCCCGTCGAAAACTCGAATTCGAATTTTCGAACCCGCCACAATACTTTCCTTATACATTATACTATGTATATAAGGAAAGCAAAAATGGAATACTATTTAACACGAAGAACCCAAAATTTCAACAATCGTAACTTGCCAACGGCTTGAGTAAAATACATAAGATTTTTAATAATTTTATGTATTTTACTCAAGCATCAGACCTGGAAAATCAGATTCTATGATCAAAAATGGCTGATACACACACACTCACACACACATACATACACAAACACACACACGCATACGTAAAAAAAATGGAATTAAAGAAAAGTTAAATAAAGACAATTATTTACAAAAAATAGATAACGACTGGCTGTGACATGACTATTAAGTGGTGTTCTTAGATTTCAGCACAAAACACTTAAAACGCTAAAACTTACTCAATAAGAATTTGCATTGAAGATACTTCGTTACATCACAAAAGTAGAAAAAAAATGTATCAAACAGTTTCAGAGGCAGAAAAGAAAAAAGACAGTCTCTTTCTTCAGGATAACAAGACAAAACAACAGCAAAGGCAAGAAAAAGTTTATGACTTCAAATTTAAAAATAAAAGTTTTTGTTTCAAGAACAGTAGAGAGAAGACTCTTCATAAAAATATCTTTCAAGACGAAAAGACAAGGTCATTTTCCACAATGAGGCGTGTTATTTCTCCTGAAATTTGAAATTGAATTGGAATATTTTGATAATTTCAAGCTTTTCCCTGAGACGTGTGAAATCTGTTTTCTAAATCTACAGATTTATAATATCATTTCAAAAAAGTTCATTTAAAACTGTTAAGTGTGACTTCCCGATCATACGCTATTGCTGGTAAATACGGTTTTAAAGAAGACCCCACCCCCACCCCCCATTGCAGATAATAGTATCCATGTCTTCGCGCTTATTATGGGCTCATGAGTATGGAATAACAGTTAACGTGGCAGCAAGAAAACTTGCTATTTGCTGCAATTTTGCGAACTTCGGTGGGAACTGATAATTGCAGTCCTTCTACGTAGTCGGCATAAAATTAGCGTATAAGTGCGAAACCGGTCCATGGATATTGTTATCTACAATGGAAATGTCTTCCTTATTTTGGAGAACGCCCCTTTCTGGCGGGTTCTTGTGATTCTGATATATGGTCCTATTTGAGTTTCCAACTCACTCCTTGTAGTTACTCATGATTCAAAGATTAGTGGCATTACTAAACTAAGCAGTCGACGCAATTTGGATAATTACATGAAAACAGTCCAAAATGTGACTACACTTAAGATACGTGAATGTTTAAAAAATTCAGAATAAATAAATAGAAATATTTAAAAAATTCAGGAATTTGATTTCGAGTAGAATCTTTACCTTCGTGAGCATGTTCCAGCTTGTGAACGGAGGTCTCGAGTGCCTCCTGATGCAGCCTGAGGTGTTTCAGATGATGCGAGACAGCAGATCTCAGTTCGTGGATATAAGTCCAGATGTCCGTCATGTTGCGCTGCAATTCTCGAACTTGAGCCTGCAGGTCCTCATCAGCCGGCTGTTGAATTTCAGCATGCTCCGGCATCTGAACTGCAACATAGAGTGAGGCCATTTGATACGGACATCATACAATTTTCCACATTTTTTAAAACCAGCCCCATTTTCGCAGAGGCGGATTTACAGTTTCGAAGTTCTAATCTGCGTTACTCGTATGTTGCGGGTCCCCTTGACATACATTTTGCTATTGTGTGAAGTAGTTCACGGAACTCCCTTTTAACTGCCCTGTATTAAGTAACTTCTCAATTTCAGTAGAGGTAAATTCGCCCCTGATATGATCAAACTTGGAATAGAGATTTTTTTCAAAAATTTAAAAAGTTCTTATTAAATTTTATTGTGAGATGAAACAAACATATCGCATTTCATTTCGTTCTTTGGGAAGAGGTGCGCGTTAACGCTTGCATGTTATCGTTATTACATTCTTTTCATCAGTATTCATTAATTTTATTTTATCATATAGGTAGTATTGAGAAAGTATTGTTTACACGAACATTTTCGATTTCGCGATTTTGATGCCAGTATATGTGTTATGACCTCCCTGAACACGTTTTGACTATTCTTGAAGTGAAGTCCGTCTGTCTGTGGTCGATTTCTTATGTACACGATATCGGCCCCAAATATAAATGGTTTTTTACGAAACTTTAGATCCGGCTTTGTTATCAAAAATTCTAGAACTAGATAGAAATTTTTTTTAAATTCGAGCGAAAACTTCGAAATTTATTTGAAATTTTATTTTTTTTTTACATGACAGCACAGGACAAAATGTGACATAATTATGCATAAAAGGGTTTATCTATGGCTCAATAACCGCGATACTTTATAGTTTCAATCTTTGTTGCGAAAAATAGCCACGATACGATTTTTCTGTCCATGACGTCATTAGCCCCTCTCGGGTGGGAGAGGAGCAAGTTACCCCCCCCCCCCCGGGAGGTATATTATTAAGTATGGTATCAATTCAAAGATTCTCATTTCAAGCCCTTTAAAGTAAAGAGTAACACGCTATCATTGTAATCATTTGGACCCATAATATCGATTTGTCAATTTTTTTTTTGTAAAATCTGAAAAAAAAAAAGAAAAAGAAAAGCTACTAAAATGAATTTTAGTATGAGAAAGTCGAGTTGAGCCAATTTTTTATATTGGCATTCTGTGACGATCGGATAGTTAACAGGGTACCTAATTAACAAAATTAAAGAAATTATGAAACACTATAATAAAGGGATAGATTGTATACATTGGTTTTCAGGATTTCTTTCCATCTTTTACGGGGGGGGGGGGGAGGGGGACAGAAAGTACTTTGTATAAAAAGTACTTTTACCACACTCTATAGCTTTGTAATTAACTTTTCACCTCTATCTTTAGCAGAAAGCGAGATAGCCTCCGTACCTTCCAAGAAAGGGGGGAGGGGGCCACCCCTTAAAGTTGTCTCATCATTTAGCAACAACTTATGGTTTTCTATACACATGCAAAAAATTTATATACTATAACCCTAAAACTTGAGTTATTGGCCAGGTCCATGACTTTCCTTGACATCTTCTTTAAAGACTTAACACAATTTGATCCTGTCACCATCATTTGATTTTCAAATATGCGTAGGACAGAAAGGCCGACTTCTCATTGTTCTGTCTTAGAAAATCAATAGGTTTATAAAAAGATCGAATAAATTTAATTCTAATTGCTCAAATATTTTTACGATATGCTTCTCAAAAATAGAATGACAAACACCATAGGAAAATGCTTAATTCAGGAATGCCCAAAATGTGTAAATTTACAGAAATTTGAGTTCACTTTTCGACTCCATCACAATACTTTACGACTTTATGCATAAGTAGAACGAAAAGTAGAATTACCCGACTTGACCCTGGACCCAAATAAGTGAAAATACTTGTAGTCGCAAAATGTCAAGTAAAATAAAAAAAATATCTTGCTATCTCAGCAAGTTTTCATCCAATTTCTGTCAAATTTTAGCATAATGCTCATAACGATAATGTAATACCAAATTAAAAAGAAAAAAAAATAGAATGAAATCTCGTAAATTTGAAAATCGATAACTGTTTGGCTATCTTTTACAAAGTTTCAACATCGATAGCTGTTTGGCTATCCGGTTTACAGTTATTAGCTGTTTGGCAGGTATTTGATAAAATGTCTACCATTTACTCACATATTTTGTCAAACGAATATTGTCTGCAGTGGCAAGTAATTAATGGCTTTAATTTAACGAAATGGCGGAAAAATAGCCAACTTTTAGTTTTAAAAGTGTTGAAGACCCAGGCCGTCCGACTCATCCGAAGACTTGAGCAACTATTTGGACGGCCGGAGCTTTAAAACTGTGTAACTTTTAAACTAGTTCGAATTTTTTAAAAATCTCGCCGAGCCTTATTATCCGGGGAACTTAAATACCGTTTTACCGAATTTCGTCATTGTCCGAAGTTTCGATTTTCTGCTAAGATTGCGGATCATAAGAAAGTAAAAGGAGATAGTATGTAATCTTCCATTCATAAGAAATTGCTGACAGATTATGCGTTATCAGGTTTTGCCGCGAATAATTAATATAAAATAAACAAATATTTCTTACCTTGCACCGCTCCATAGCAATGGATTACGGTTACAGCGAATATAACGATGTGCACAGTTCGCCCCATCTTTTCAAAAGCAAACTTGGACTAAAACTTTCAAACCAGAACGTCGATTTTACGATTACGTCGTCCACTATTTTTAACGAAGTTCATAGGTCAAGAGTTCATAGATAAGTTCAAAAGTAACAGAGTTTAAGGCCCTTGTCGAGGTTAAAAGGTTGATCAGTAGCCAGTTATCAAATGCGTTGGAAAACACGCTGGGTGATAAGTATTTCGATTAACTAGCCCGATATTCGTGGAGTAATTTATTATTCAAAAGCCATATATGGGGAATTGAATGATTAACTTAGACAGAAATATCAGATAGGATCAACACTTATGAATGGATTCTTAGTATCCTGACGTAATATTGTAATTGCTTTCAAAGCACGACGTAATTAAACAAATTTTTGGTCTAGCTATCGCAGAAAATTCAAAGAAATGAAAACATGTTTTTTTTATATTTATAATTCAGAATGCGTTCGTTCAAAAATACAGCCGAACCTTTTTAATAGAATACTTATTTTCAAAACATGAATTCTTCTAATTTGTACGACCACTATATAAGTATGCGGTTGAGGACAATGGCAAATACATACAAGAAAGATCAATCATGCTTAAAGTATTGATTATGAAACACTTTCCAACTTCAATGCAATTTTATTTAAAAAAGTCTAAAATGCAATACATTCCTCGGTAATATTTTAAAACTTATCACAATACTACATTAATTTATTATATTTGAAAACTTAAACCTTCATTGAAAAAAATGAACTTCATTCAAATGACGGCATTGAAATATAAATTGCATGGTTTAAATATCTCTAAAATGTGATACATTCCACGGTAATATTTTTAAAACTATCATAATACTACGATTATTTATTATATTTGAAAACTTCATCGAAAAAACAACTGAAATTAATTCAAATGACGTCATAGAAAAAATAACACGCCTGGATCTCTCTATAAAAACAGAATTTCATTCATAACTTTCTCCGATTCATTTCATTCATCACAATACTATAATAATTTATTTTATTTAAAAATTAAGACTATGGAGCTACAAGTAATTAAACTCTATGATTAAAACTTCAACGAAAAAAATCGTCCTTCTCTTTATAAAATCAATTAATATTTCATTCATATCAGCCATGCAGACTCCATGGGCTAAATTATTTTGTGTTAAAGAAATACAGCAATTCTAATACAACTCATTCTACATATTTTGCTGTTTACATTTTACATAAGTGAAAAATAGGCTTCGTTGTAGAAATAATCAAATTTGGATAGTCATTTAAACTCAAATATATTATATTTGCGTTGTTTCAGTATGTAGATGCACAGAATTTAAGCAAAAATAAAGTAGTTTTAGGACGGATACAACACTCAATATGAATTAAAAAGAACTTAAAAAAATCACGATTTTGAAACAAGATGGATGCCATATATCATTTTGAAGTGGATCATGTGATCGTTTCATATCATGGTCACGTGATCGTTTCATATAAGAGGTGTAATTATTATTTTAATTTTTATTTTAAAAACTACTGAATATATTTCGCTGAATTTTTTTTTATATATTTTATGGAACAATTTGAATATTACCTAAAATTTTCGAAGCAATTTGTGAATTTTAAATCCGCTTAAAGAATGTTTGAAAAATTAGGTAGCTCATAGGGCTCAATGCATTACCCATAGGGCTCAATGCATTTCATTTTTTCAACCCGGGTTCAATCCAAAACTAATTGGGTGATATTATTCATTTATATTCCCATAGGTCCTACAGACCGTCTGAACAACATACTAAAATTTCATTTCGATTAAGTCATTTTTACGGCAGTTATCGTGCCAACGGACAGACAGACAGACAGACAGAATGAACAAAGTCACTTTTCAACTTTGTTGTAAAGTGTTAAAAAAGCTAAAATTTCCAGATTTATGGAATGAGACAACAGATACTTCTGAAAATACTCTATATTCGGGTATACGTTCCTGTACAAATAAAAAGGTAGGCAGCACATGACTTTCTCTACATAATGCAAAAACTTTACTTTTTTTACAGCGAAAGAATGGTGTACCTCGGCGCAATGTTTTAGGCGTTGAATTAACACAGTGTTTCCCAAACTTTTTTAACTCGCGGCGTACTTTACAATAAATGAAAATTTTGCGGCGCACTTAATATATATATATATATATATATATATAAAATAAATTATTAAATCCAAAGTTAGAATGTATGTAGTAACTCATAATACACTATTCTAAAATTTTCTACAAATACAAAGAAATTAAGACAAAAAGAGGAAATAATAAAGCATAATGCAAGTCATAAGGACAAAGACAATCAACAAATTTCAAAAATGAGGAATGAAAAAAAAAAAAAAAAAAAAAAAAAAAAAAAAAAATCAAGCAAAAAAAGCTTGCACATGGAGGAGATTTAGGCTTACGAGATTAGGCTTACGAAAAGTTCATTTCGAAAAAATTCTCATCGGGTCCATATATCTTTTCGAAATGAACACAAAAATGCTTGTTTCTGAAACACAAGATAGATTTTATCTATAAACTTGTGTTATATGGACGACAAGCATAAAGATTGGAACAATAAAGGAAACATAAATACCTCAAAACGCACCTCTTCAGCGCAACCATGACGAGCAAAATATGACTGGATCAACGTTGCCATATGCCAAAATGAAAAGATGTGATTTGCTGTTGCCAAAGAGAGTAATAAAAACAGTACTGCGCAAAAGCAATAAAATGAGTTATTCAACTGTTAAAGCTTCGAGATAAAAAGATGAAAATATAATTGCAGGAGAATGAAGAAGTACGGCTAAAATAAGATAATAAGGGGAGAATATGAGAATTTTAGGCTAATCGAAACTTATTAACTATACTATTGACTAAATATGCAGGATATTGATACATTTTACTGGTAATTTTGAGGTTATTAATGTGCAAAGCATGAAATTTTTTATCTGATAATCTATAAATTCTAAAAAGTTGATTAAGTATAATATTTCTAAACAATTGAATCGAGTTGCAGGAATTAAAAGGTAATAATTTATTAATATTAAATTTAAAAAAATCTTTTTTATCATATAATTTAGTAACTATCCCATGAGCAGGTTCTATAATTAGATTTAAATCCAAATAATAAACATTATTACTAATAGAAGTTTCATTAGGTATTAATTCCAAATTATCCGGATAGAAATCTATATCTATGACATAGTTATCAGTAAATACAAGACAAATCAGATCATCTACATATCTATAAATTTTATAATCAGTTGAAGTAAAGAATTTTTCATAATGATATAGGTATAAATTAGCTAACATACTGCTACTACAGCCACCTTGTGGAACACCTGAGACTTGTAAGTATAATTTATTACCTTGAAAGATATAATTATTGAAAAGAACAAAATGGAGAAGCTTAGGAAAATAGGTAAATTTTGTAAGATTAGAATGTTTAGTAATATAAGCATTATATAAAGCTAAAATGACATCATATAGATCAGTGATCTTAATATTATTAAATAGATCTTTAAAATCAAAAGTTTGAAATCCTATTATTTTACCATGCGTTTTTAATTTATTTTTTAATTCCTTACTGTTATTTAGAATAATGTAGCTATCACCAGAATCTAATAAATTGCTATTTAGTACATTTAAATAATTTAGTAATAATTTACTAGCAGTAGTAGAGTATGAATTATGACCACTAGTAACAGTTCTAAATTTAATAGGATTTTTATGAAATTTAGGTATAAGCACAATATATGGAAATGTCAAAAATTTATTATTAATATCTAAATCACTATACATATTGATAATTTTCAATTTGATACTATTAAGAGAGTGTGAATCAATTTTAAATAGACTATTATTTTTTAAATAATCTAGCAGATATTGAATATAGAATTTTTTACAAATAATAGCATAATTATTGGAGGCTTTATCTACATAAGTAATAACAAAAGATCTATGTAAATCATTAACAGAATGCTTTATATTATCCATATTATATATGGATCTAGATAAATTAATACTACAAATGGTATTTTTAATAGATCTTAAAATAGTAAATTTCCACATATTAAATGCCTCTAAAGGCTGAGCATATTTAGAAGCTAATCCATAAATAAATTTATCAAGGTCCAGATTGATTGACTTTAACACTTGTTTAGAATTATTACATGAAGGTAACCTGAATTTAGTGCCAAATGACATTATAGTTCTTAAAGATTTATCTTTTACAATGGCTAAGTCTCCAGTAACTATATGACCCAAGTGTGGATTTATAAATTCAGCATAATTATCAGCACTACAAATACATTCACCATCTAAATTTGTTGAGGAATCTATGTCGACTGAGAGAGATTTTGAAATTGCATTGTAATTAAAAATGGTTCTTCCAATAGGCTTGTTATATTTAAAAGTTTTAGTAACATTCAAATCCTTTACAGGCAATAAATGATGAAATTGATTAAATAAATTCTTAAAGTTTATGGAATTATAAATAGGATGCTTAAATGATATTACACAATAAGAATTGGAACAGTTATTATGATGAAATTGATTAAGTTTTATTTTTAAATATTTTGATCTAGTAATGAGCAAATCATAGAAAATATGATTAAAATGTTCATTAGTAAGATTTAACTTTAAGAAAATAGCATAAACTGTGTTTAATTGTTTTTTCTTAACTGCAAATACCCATGATTTAATAAATTTCCATTGATATGTGTTATTGAATTGTTGATGCATACTTTTAATCTCCGCTTTAATATCATATTGGGAGGAGCTTCCTTTACCGCGTTTAAATCTTTTGAGTTTAGCCAATTTACTATTATGTAAAAGAGGTTTAAAAAAAAGGTGATTAAAAATAGAATATTTATTATCTACAAAATTATTCTTAACAATATTACCATTGAGATATAACTGATTTAATCCATATTTAATATATATATCCAGATTTAATATATATATAGATATCCAAGATTTAATATATATATATATATATATATATATATATATATATATATATATATATATAATGAGTATTTATACATATGAACATAAAAAATGAAACTAAAGAAAATTATTAAGTACAGTACTTACTTTTTGTTCGGTAAATAAAAAAAAAATTATCACATGGGCTTTATGTTTTTTCGCCACATTTTCTATATTTGGACGTATTTGACAAACAGACCCTCATTTCATCTTCAATGCAATGAAGTCTCGCTCTGAAGTCTCGCTTTTACATGTAATGTTAACGAGTGAAGAAAATCCCAATTCACATAAATATGATGTTGAAGACCGTCCGACTCAACCTAAGGACTCGAGCAACCGCTTGGACGGCCGGGAAAGACATAAATATGATGTGGAAAACTGCATCGAAATGGATAATGCTTTTTTAGCTACCGAGGGATATACAAAATGCATTAATAGGTAATTCTGCTTGCTTGATTTTAAGTCCCTGACCACTGGAAATAGAAGTCAATTCTTCTTCTTTTAAGTTCAAACCAATATCAGGTAAAATTTTTATGAATGGATTTCGGAATAATCTTCTGTATTCAGTGATAGAAAATAATAGTTTAATTTTTCTTCTAGAATTGTCAAATGATCAACTACAATAGGAGTCATTTCTTTTATGTTGGTTTTACCAAGTAATGAAAACATTTCAAAGTTAGCATTTTTAGCTCTAGTTTTCCAAATTGCTATTTGTTTCTGAAATGCAATCTGTTTATCTGTCGAAGTAAGAATATTTTCATTTTTACCTTGCATGCTTGTGTTAAGACTATTAAGATGTGTAAATATCTCTGTTAAATATTCCAGTCTAGAAATCCAAAATTTCCATCTTAAATAGTCACAGAAACGTTGGATTTTTTCTCCTTCAAAAACAACAAGTAATTCTTTCTGGAGTTCTTGTATGCGACTTAAAACCTTTCCTCTTGATAGCCACCTGACTTCCGTGTGTAAAATTAAGCATTTATGCTGGGAATCCATATCTGCACAAATTTGTTCAAATAAGCGAGTTTTGAACGGTCTGCTTTTTATATAATTCACCCCTTCAACAACTTGATCCAATACGTCTTTTAATTCAACTGGTAATGTTTTCGCCGAAACTAGTACCTCTCTATGTAGAAAGCAATGAGTTCGGATAACATTTGGATTTTCTAGTTTTACTAATGATGCAAAACCTTTCATCGAGCCTACCATGGATGAAGCACCATCAGTGCATATTCCAACGCACTGATGGTGCTCCTATAATGGTGCACTGATGGTGATTTCTATGAAAAATTACATTTTTTAAGATAGCCAAATAAAATATAAAATATATCTTGACCTCTTGTAGTGCCTGACATTTCTTTACAGCAAAAAAAAGGATCTATGATTTGATCTCCATCAATAAATCAAATAAATGTAAGTACTTGGGCCTTATTGGTAATGTCAGTTAATTCATCAGCTTGCAAAGCAAATTCTGAGTTCTGAAATATATTCCACACATTTTCTTCTATATCAGCAGACAAATCCATAATTCGCCTATGAAATATATTATTAGAGAGAGAAATTTTGTTAATTTCTTGCTCTGCCTCATCCCCAAACATTGTTTCACCCATCTTTCTATCTACATGCGGGCTAGACTCGGGTAAAGTATGAGACTAAGATAGTAGACTCGGGTAAAGTATGAGACTTTATTTTTAATGCAATCATTTCGGCTATTTCAATAGAAGCGATTTGAACTTTTTCTGAAATTGTAAACTTTTTTTTAAATATTTACCCTGCTTTGATTGTTGTTCTGACAGTCTTTTGAAATAATTCAAATCTTTTCCTTGAAGATATTGGTGTTTAGTTGTAAAATGTCTTTTCAACTTGCTAGGTAACATGGCTTCGTTAGACATTTTCTCGCCACAGACAAGGCAAAGAAGGAATGGATATCGTCGTTTCCAGTCCAAGTAAAACCAAACTTTAAATAAGTATTGTAGTACTGACGATTAGGCCTTGCTTTTACCGTATTACTAGTACACGGCTTTGTTACTTTTGACAAACGTTCATGTTCACAATCGTCACTGTTATTTTCCCTCTTAATAAACCTATTCATTTTTATGGGAAATAAATTTTACCTAAAAAATAATTACAGAAAAATGAAATACTGCTATAAAACATTCACACTAAATAAATATTATTTGCACAAAAACAAAACAAAAAACACTTCCAATCTGATCAAAATCAATTATAAAACTAAGGTAAATGAGTCAACGATGTGTAGACAACATAATGCCGTATCAGCCAATGAGGATCTCGATCCACAAAGTGCAGACGCTACTCGCATACCAACAGCTGTTAATAATTCAATTTACAATTTTGCATTCGTATTTGCTTTTTCCATGAATTTTATTTTTAATGAGTAAGTAGAGTTCTTAATTAATTTATAACATCTTTACATAAATAAAATAAATATACCAGGAAATACCACATGAATTTTTTAATCAAAATTAATAAATATTAAAACGTGTGAGAATAATTGCCAGCGACACAGACAGGCGTACCAATTGTTATCACTAAAAACACTCGTGTACCCAAAATACCTTATAAGCGTAAATTAATTATATAATATGTTGGAGGAATTAACAAGCATAAGGGTATGTATTAATAATAATTATATATAATTCAACATTACAAGATTTTATATTATTGTAATATTAATGATTTATATTAAGAGTTTTATTTCATATTTTACTCATTTTTAATATAATTATAATTTTTTTGCGGCGCACGGTTTGGAAAACACTGAATTAACATCACGTAAATGGAAATTGGGTACTTATTAGGGCAACTTATTAATCTAAATAGACTCATGTTGTTGTTGAGACCCAGACCGTCCGACCTACCAGAAAAGGTGTCCAGCGTGCAAACCATCGAGCTACCGCGCCCGAAACGTGACAACAGCACGCGGTGTTCCCAGGTGGTCACCCACCCAAGTACTAACCGCGCCCGATGCTGCCTGACTTCGGTGATCTAACGAGAACCGGTGTTTTCAGCACGGTACGGCCGTTGGCCCAAACAGGCTCATGTTGTTGTTGTTACCCAGACCGTCCGACCTACCAGAAAGGTGTAAGGTAACTGTTTGGACGGCAGGGAAGTGCCACCCAATTTAGACCGGAACCCAGTGAGGGAGGCATCCACAGGGACCGTACCCTCCTTCCCCTACCACCAACCTCTCGGAAGGACTTACGGACCCACATGTTTAACGTGATCGTACTCCGCGTGAACACGGGGGCAGTTTTTTGGCAGTGGCTGGAATCGAACCCGGGCCTACCGAGTGCAACTCCAGCGCGCTAACCAATGGGCTACCGCGCCCTACAGGAGGGGGGTGGGGTGAACATTCGATTGTATATAAAAACAATAGGCTTCCAGTATTCAGAGATTGTAATTTTTGTACCAAATTTCATTTGAATCGCTCCATTCGTTCATGAGATATCGTCTCCACAGACTCACTGACACACACAGACATCACCTCAAAAATGTTCGATTCGTGATCAGGGATTCTTGAAACGTGCTCTCCCGTCGAAAACTCGACCTGTAACACCTTTCTGGTAGGTCGGACGGTCTAGGTTTCAACAACAACAACAATACTTTCCTTATACATTATATTATGTATGTAAGGAAAGTAAGACTTACAATATTCTAGCTTATGTAGTCATTAAAATGATTTTACATTACCTTCACCAATAGTTGGAATCTGATTGTATATAAAAACAATAGGCTTCCAGTATTCAGAGATTGTAATTTTTGTACCAAATTTCATTTGAATCGCTCCATTCGTTCATGAGATATCGTCTCAACAGACTCACTGACACACACAGACATCACCTCAAAAATGTTCGATTCGTTCATTAGATATCGTCTCCACAGACTCACTGACACACACAGACATCACCTCAAAAATGTTCAGATTCCAACTATTGGTGAAGGAATAAGATATATTTTTAAATGTTTCTTTTATAAATAAAATAAATTTGTTACCTTATAAAATAACATGAAATCCAAGTTTGGCTCGAATTATAAAAGCTGACCCAAACTATCTTCTACCTACAGCATGAGATACCAGTTTAAAATTGAAAAGCATAGAGTTGTCCGACATGACAGCACATTCAAGTAAAGAGGGATTTTCAAACGTCCATCTTTCATATTACATAAACATGTAATTTTGGCATTATAACTTTTGGAGTTGATTTAACAAATATATTCCTCTTTTTACAATCATCCAGACTATGCTGGAAATTTTGGAATGCTATTTACTATGATGGAATCCGTAAATAGAAAAAAAAGGGGGAAATATTATCGTCTGAGCCTTCAAATATTATATAAAGCGCGAATTCTTAAAGTCTTATCGTCTGCCTAAAATGTCACATGGATTTAGAAAAAGATAACTGGGTGGATGGACAATGCGCCATTCTAGGTGCCGAGAAAATTTCCAACCAGCAAAAGCAGACGAAATATCCCACAGTGGACGGAATTAGCGTCTAGTCCCTATAGATATTTCTCATTTATTTAATATAATACTTATTTATTTAATAAACATATCCATTCAAACGGCAAAATATGAAGCAGGTTGATTACTTTATTTTCTTACAAAATGATTAAAAAAAAACAATCAATATATTTAGAAAATATCGAAAATACAAAAAGCTGAATACATTTGAATAACTATATATTTTATGGAGTTTCGTCCACCGTTAGTTCAATTAAAGGCTCGGCCGCGTTCTTTTTAACATTGTGATATCCATTGAGTTCTCTTCTTCTAAATAAATGGTCTTCATTAAACATTTTCTCATCATTGAATCTTGCATCCTTGGAACTGTCAATTGCCTAATAAACTTGAATAACACAAAGTTTAACAAATGGATAAGTCCAGCTACTGATTGCATTTGCTAGAAAGTTAGAACGTGACTGTCGTCAGAAACTACAAATGCTTTATTTCTGCAATTCCTGATACCTAACGTAGATCAATCAAGGTCGTGAAAAGACGCAAAACTTGCAACCGGAAAGGCTATGAATAAAACTTGTAAGATATAATGGGAGCTAAGTTCAGATTTTTAATCGATATAACAAAAGTAGTTTAGAAAGATTTTTGTTTTCATGCGCAAACACTGACTTTATATAAGACTTTTACTTGCAATTAGTTCTTTTTCGGAAATAACAATTATTGAACATTTGTACTATTTCATTACCATTGACACATATCATTTGAGATTAAGAGTTCAATCATTGAGAGCTTGGCTTCTCTTTACTGTATAGTGCATATTTAAATCAACTATGATTGATTAGAACGGATTCAAAATTACAACATAGATCTAGGAACAATTGGCGCTTTACCGTATTTTGGAAAATTTAAGTTTTGTTGTAGCTTCCCATAACAGTGATCGCACCCGCTTAACAGCAATTTGATTAACCTGCTGCCTATAGAACTATCACAAGCACAAAACTTACTTAAGTACTATTTCCATTTCTGTGGAGTTTGCAAAGGTAAATATGCTTTAGGAATCGTTCTAAGGAGCTAGGACCACTAGAAGTCTAACACCTGTTTTCCTTCGTAGTCTTTGGTGGGAAAAGCACCAATAATGCACATAGAAGCAAGCCAACAAAGAACTCATCTACCTATCCAGAGACTGGCCTTCAAATCCGCTACCATCAACTTTAGTAATAAATTTGAATGGACTCTAGCAGACGAAATATAAAATTTCATTATGTCATTTTTAAAAATTTAAAGCCGATATTTTGAAACAGCTTTTTTGCAGTAACTGTCAACCACGTATACACATATATTACTAGTGCAATCAAAGTGAATCACAGAATCATAAAAAATCATTTATACACATAGCTTAAGTAATTTTGTAAAGTGCCATAAACTTCTTGTTAACGGTAATTTTATGGGGTTTATTATACACTTCCTACATAATAAAAAAATATGTCTGCGTGTGTTGCGCGTAGAGGAAAATGTAAGTTACTGACAACCACGAAATTCGGTACAGGAATAGCTAAATTTCCAGGACAATGGACGTTAGCAAGATTTTTTTAAAATTCCAATTAGTTCTTTTTAATATTTTTATGTTGAAGTGCTATATTAAAGTGAAGTTTTGATGTTGATCAGCTTTAAACCGAATTCGTTGGGCAATTTCTACATATTTATTTATTTTAAATATATCGAAATATGCGTGTTTTAGACAATTTCATTTTTATTTCATCACATCAGAGAATTGAAGGTTCACATAATTCCAAGCTTTAGCATGAATATGGAGACATGTCTTCGCATTTTAACATATATTACACACATATATATAGCACTATATTTCTGAATTTTTAATTGTGACTACAAAAGTTGACTTTTCCAATCTCAGTAAACAAGCATTTCCCCCCTTCCCCATGACAGAGCATATATGGTGGTTGCTATGCAAAACAGTAAGGAATTTTACCTGCAAGACATTTACTACCAATTTTAAGCAATGTAATCTGAATTGCTTTAAATATGAAAAATGCATTTGTGTATTTGTGCAGTGTTTGTTCTGATGAAGTTTTTACCATGTACCTGGATTGAACGTGCTCCGCATGCTTATTTCGGGAGTATTAGATTTGCACAGCATGTTATTTATTTCTTATTCTAAGTGGGCATATCATTAAAGCAGTTTGATTTCCGAGAATTTGCTGTTTGTTCCTGTGTCATTTTAATCAGAGGTTTGAATCTTAAATCCCTGGCAACACCAAGTATTTGTGCTAGTTGCTTCATAAACGACTATAGTATGACCGTAAATCAGCAACCATAGAATTTTATTGGTTTGTTGAGAAGACCAATTGCTTACATCATGTTTTTGAGGATCAAAAACTCAATTTTGTTATTTGTGTTGCAATTACATATTTTTTAATTCTTCAGTACTTACTGAATATTTCCTATGTACTGTTTTATTTATTTTTTTTCAAACTTTTAATTTTATTTTAAACCATTTTCATGCATTTGTACATTTATATTTCATAGAGTTTTGAAAATTTCCACAAAATAGATCCAACATTATATATTTTTTAATAGTGTTCTAATGTCAGTTTCATTTTGAAAATTAGCATGCTTCATTTTAAAATAACAAGGATGCAATATGATTATTTTCAAAATTCCAAAGTTAATAAAAATACTTTTTCAATTATTTTCACACCAAATTATTATAATAAGCAATGCACAAAATGTTTTAAAATGACATAAATTTCATCTAATGTTAGATGATGAGATATTATTTTTTTTCTTTTAATTCAGTCTTGTTTGAAATTCCCCAATTTTCAAGGTCATATATTTCCGGAATCAAAAAGTGTCTGGGGGCAATATTTGATATCTATGTTTTGCCAAATACCTGTAACCAATATATGAATTTTTTAAAAAGTTGGGTAGAAAATGTACATTTTATTCTTTGATTTCACATGTAATGACTCCTATGCAAGAAAACAAGGAAGTAGGCATTCAAAGTACAAACATTTGCCGGTAGCTGGTTCAAACCAACAACCTTTGATGCCTTCGAGTCACTGACCTGAAGCATTCAGTTGAAAAATAAATAAACAGTCTTTGGCTGGGATTGAATTAGTGTCGGAATAACTTTTTTTCAGGTACCTAAAGTTTGAAACAATTTTTGTGGTATATGTTATTAAGTAAAAATTGAGAAAATCATAAGCTTCTCTAAATATTTCTGAACATAAATGAAAAATTGAACGTATGAACGAAAATAACAAATTCAAAAGTCAATTTTAAAACCATATACATAAGGAGATGTTTTATCATGTAGCAAGGGGTATAGACAAAAATTTGTTTTGATAATCATTAAAAAAAAACTGATTCATTGTCATAAACTCATTTTAGGTTTCAGTATAGAATTCAGGAATTTTTCAGAACACGGGAGGAGGGAACCATACAAATCCTTATACATTTTATAAAATAGATGTAATATTGAATGGTAGATGCCTGTAATGGGGAAGGCAAATACCTGGTCTTCTTTGCTGTAATGAGTGAGCTCCTTTAAAAACATAAACCTTCTATCTCCTTAAGTAGACATCACAATCAAGCTCTGGAATGGGATGGAGGTGATCATGTCACTATCATACCTGCCAACCTGGGAAAATTGGAATGTGTAAAATTTTGCGTGAATGACATTTATAATGAGTTTTTTTAAACTACACGCGTAAATGACATTTCTAATGAATTTAAATATGTACAAGTACCTGCATTACAGAAATACTGCATTAAATATCAGGTGTAGTACTGGTAGAATATGAAAATTCAGGACACCAATTTTATAAAATTTCAGACAACAAACAAAAAATATATAAAGGCTTAATCCGGTGAGAATTACTTTATAATGAAAACAAATATTTATGTGTGGCAAAACACAGGTTTTCACTAAAGAGAGTAACAAATATTGATCTTTAATAATAATAAATATATATATATATATATATATATATATATATATATATAACACTGAATTATATTCCTGCCAAAATGGTTTCCTTTTTGTTTGCCTAAATCATTGCTTTAATACCACTTTTTGGAAAATATCCCTTCACAGAGTTCATACCTATTTTTTAAATAGAAAAATTTATATTATACAAATATAATTAAAAAATTAACCTTAATAATTAGTCATAATATGAAAATAAACTAGTTGAGTCGATCTAATATGCAACATTTAAATGATGGAAATGGATGGAAAAAGATACTAACGTACTCTCAGCAATTCCCGCGAAGAAACTGAATTGCGTAATCGCACTGTTTATGCGAAAATAATTAAGAAATTAACCGTAATAATTAATCAGAGTATGAAAATAAACTAGTTCAGTCGATATAATATGCAACATTTAAATGATGAAGATGGATGGAAAAAGATACTAACGTACTCTCGGCAATTCACACGAAGTAACTGAATTGCGTAATCGCACTGTTTATGCGAAAATATTTAAGAAATTAACCGTAATAATTAATTAGAATATAAAAATAAGCTAGTTTAGTCAATCAAAAATGCAATATTTAGAAGATTGAGATGGATGGAAAAAGATACTATTGTAACTTCGACGATTTATAAGAACAAACTGAATTGCGCAATCGCAGTGTTTATACGAAATTAATGTACAAAATAACATTTTAGCGATTTATGCTGAATTAGACAAACTTTGAATAAGTATAATGCTTTCATAAAATAAGCGATCGACATCTTAATTTACATTACACGCGGCAGTAAATCTCAATTTGATTGGCATTACCCTGCATTTTATTATGGATTTGCTACGATCCCGGGAATGGTAGAAATCAGTGCTAAAAAAGCGAAAAATCGGTGTTTCCGAGGAATTATACCATGTCTGGTTAATTGATAAATTTCAAACAAAAAAAGCCGGAAAACTTCGCCGGAGATTGATTTCCCAGTAATGTTAAAAATTTCAAATGAATGCGGAAATGCGTAAAATATAACAATATATGCGTAAAAGCGTAAAGAGCAACTAAAATGCGTAAATTTTACGCATAATGCGTAAAAGTTGGCAGGTATGCACTATGCCTAGAGAAATAGATTAGGTTGCATGAACTTTCTCCTTTGAAGGGAACTGAAGAAGGAACACATTACTATAGGAAAAACACCCATGTGTGCATGCCTTTCCTATGACATACATTAACCATTGTTTATCTACATCTATTGTTTATTTGAAGAATTATGGGAGATACTTCATAACCTGGCTTACATTCCAAAGTATAGCCACATGATCACCTCCATCATGTTCCAGAGTTTGAATATGTTATCTACTTAAGGAGTCTATGGAAATTATGGAGGGGGGGGGGGGAGGTCCCTGACATATTTTCATGGTCTCTTTCTTTGTACAATTATCAGTCATCTCACTCCTATATAAGGTCCTCTTTGACAAGGCCTGGCATTTGATAAGCATGTGTATTCCAAGGTATAGTCCTGGGGAAAGGGAAAGAAGTAAATGCTTGGTTATCAAAAATGAAATAGATGGGAGAGAAGTAAATGCTGGATCAAGAATAAATAATGTCTTAGTTATGACATTTTTCAGTTTAGAAACTGCTAATTGTTTTTACATACTCAGAAGGCAGGATTAAGATGAGCACCGAGGAAGCACCAGTGAAAAGGAATCTTGTAGTTTTTCATAAGAGTATTGCGAATTGGCTGACTTCCCTCTTAGAGAAGGAAAAAAAAAATATTTAGTGCTGCCAATTATGCTTGAAGTAATATTGCTGCAGCTATTTACAATAAAAAGTTAATGTTATTCCACAAAACCCACCTTCCTCTATTTTAAATTCTATGCAGAATAATTAGAACTGGCTGTTGTCAAAATGATGCAACATTTAATTACTTTTTACTAATTACTCTTTAGTTTCATGTTGTCTGTTACTTTTGAGAGAAAAGAAAATTCTTTTCTGTTTGAGCAGTGATGTTCAAAAATGTCCCTCTTCAGATATTTAAATAAAATAGTATCTCAACTATTCAACCTAAATGGGATTTCTGAGGCGTTGAATTATCAAAATGTCAGACAGTGAAAAAATATTAGAGGAGGAGAAACAATTAAAAAGAAAATGTGTTTAAACACATTCGCATAATACCCAAATAATATAGGCATTAGATTAATTCAATTTATAATTAACAATCGTTTTTTCGAGTTGCTTTTCTTATACTTGATAATGCCAAGCTTTTTCAACAGGGAACTAACTACATGATAATGCAGATATTAAGTCATTAAAAACATCATGTTGTATTCATAAATTAAACTCAACATATACTGATTTAAAGGTCAAAATGCTTTTTTTTTTAATCAAATGGCCAGCCACTTGATGTTCATCATTCGCCTATACATCAGCCAGAAACGTGAACCATTTAGCTGTCCTAGGATGTTGCCTCAGGCGCACCAGAGGGGGTGGAACACACTGAGCCCCAAAACACAACATCCATGCCTTATGTGGGACTCGAACCCACAACGCGGCAGTCGAACGATCGCTTGGAAACACTAGTCTTGACCGCTCGACCACTGCGTTGGCAGGTCAAAATGCTATTTATATAATAGTTGGCACAACATGATTATAATTACAGGATGCTAATAGAATCGATATAGTAGGAAGGCTAGCTAGAACTGAGCATACATCTGGTTTAATATTTTGATGACATTTATACCTTTTAAATAATTCACACTGTACCATGAAGATAAATCAATTTCTTTAAATGTCACCTTTCTTTTATCCAATAAAATAATAGATGAAAATGTTCATTTAATAACGGGAATCGCTTGAAATGTAGGTTTATCAAATAAGAATATTTGAATTTGAAAAAATTCTTTACAGATAATGGAAAATATAACATTTATTAACATTTCATAAATATTTACATAATATATTGAAATAAATTTCTCTTTTATACATGTTGATACAACTTTATGATGCACATATCATTTTTGCAACACAAATGTTAAAAATAATTCCATCAGTTTATTCGATATAAAATTAATCTGTATGTAAAATGTATACAGTCTCTTGAAAATGGTGCAGCAAAGAAGGATGTTAGAGAAAACTTATTAACAGCATAAGCTACTCAATTGCTATATTACTAATATTATGAATGTCAGCTAGCAGCAGTGTTATGAATTATAAATATGTTAGGAAGTGCTCAGTAATGAGAATGCGTGTTTATTTACCAAAGATCAAATATTTGCTATGTTGCCAAAGTGTGATGCATTTCATAAAAATTTAAACATATGCACGTTGCATGCTAAAGAGTTCACACAAAACTTAAATGAAACTGTCAGTTTTCTAGAAGAATTTTTGTAAGCTTCCAGAATCTGAATAACTTCTTTGTAGTATATAATCATTTCATTTAGCAAAATAATTTAAATTCTGTAACTGATAAAATTTAATAACAAAACCATGAAATAAACAACGTTTTTATTTCAAATACAACAGGAAAAAGAATCTTTATAAAGACAGTTCTAAACTTTCAAGATGACAAAACAAAAGATATTTACAGAAACTTACATTTTCCAGGTTCTGGATGAACAAATACCATAAGATTTCTGTGATTTAAATTTCCTGAGAATTTCATGTTTTCTTTGCTCTTCTTGAGGCATATGAACTCTTTCTAGGAAGTTACAAAACCCAATATGCAGGCTTTAACCAAATGTTAAGTTACTAAATATCTGTTTTACTCTCTGATTAAATTTTGACTATCTATTTTGTGGCCCATAGGTCAGCACCATCTGTTAGTAACGTCTGTCAGTAGTAAAACATAAATAATGTGCTGTAAAATATATCAATGTTAGTTACAGAACAAAATTTACAACCAATACTTGCCAAAGTATTTTTGATGCAAAAATAGCATTTTCCATTTAGAGAGAGAAGTAATCTTCAAAGTGTGATCTTAACTTTCAATCATGTTTTGATTAATATTCCATGATTGACTGGGAGATGGCATAGATCAGTGGTCCATTATTGGTTGGCATACAAGTTATATGAAACTCAAAAACATAAGTTTAAATATATAAATAAAATGAATAAATAATGAAATTTGTAAAAATATCTGCTGGAAAGTTTTTGATAGAGTAAATAAATACAAGGACAGCACACCTTGATGAAAATCATAGGTTATTGCCAGCAATTGGGGAGGGGGATAATCATGCTATTTTGTCATTTAAGAAAGACAACATGTAGCAGTTTAAACTTTTAGAAATGTTCAAAATTTAACATATGTATCTGTAATATTTGTGACTTTCTTACGGTTTTAGAAAATAGTTTTTGTTGTATAAAACCATGCCTAAATCAAAGTATGTTATATATAATATATATCAGCATTGTGTTCTACATGAACTGTTATTTGTTGAAAAGGTCTTAGTCAAGACAGCAGATCTGTTATGAGTAGACAATTGATGTAAAAATGGTTCTAGATACACTTTCTTTAGATATGCTGTTAACTACGGGCTTTTTAATAAATAAAGATTCACACATACATATATACAGGATGTCCCCAAAACATTGACCTTGGCTTTTATTCCTTAAATATTGATCTTTGACATATATAATAAATTACAAAGTTGCGTAAAAAAAGGTAGAGAATTTTATGAAATTGATTAAAATTTTTAAGGGAATTAAATTTCAAGAAATACAAAATTTAAATTTTTATACAGCCCCCATACAAAAACATTTCCAATGAGTAAAATGTGCCCCATACACTAATAAGGTGATGTACAAAATTTCAGCATTTTATCATAAGTTCCAGAGATATGAAAAGACAAAAATGCTGACTACCACTTTTCGATGCATCGACATTGGTTCTCAGAAGGGGAAAATCATGTCCGCAGATCATGTTTCAGGGGTCATACACAAATTACGAAAGGAAACAATGATTACATAAATAATAATTTTGCTATTTATTGGTACAGAAGTATCTACACTGTGTAGAAATAATAACTTTACACAAAGATTACAAAGCTTGTTTAAAAAGGTTTCCATCCATACCAATACAGAGCTGCATTCACTTGATAAGACTTCTGTGCACTCGATCAAGTTCTTGTTCAGTGATGTCATGACAACCATCTTGAATGCGTTGTTGCAACTCTGTTGTAAACATTTACATTTTAATTTGTGATTAATCCCTCACCAACTTTCTTTAAACATATATCTCTGGGACTTGTTATGATAAAATGTTGAAATTTTGTACATCACCTTAATTTATTATATATGTCTACGATCAATATTTAAGAAATAAAAACAGAGGTCAATGTTTTTGGGAGACCCTGTATATACATACCCATTTCAACTCCACAACATGGCTACAAGATATACAAGATACAAAAAAATCTGATGTGGGCAGCACATGACTTTCCCTGCAGACTTATATCCATGTTATCTTTATTTTAATTAAATTTAATTCACTTTTAATTCAATTTTCATTCTCATTGGGTAACTGGACTTATTTTCAAAGGTGGCGTGGAGAAATAGGTTAGGTCCTAGTGCAATGGGGTTGCTCTTATTCCTTTCATCATTAAAAATTACATATAAAACAAGTATTTAATGGATATATTTGAGCATACATAGTTTTTTATTTTAGATTTTGATGATTTTTGCGGGACATTTTGCAAAAAAAAAAAGGCAGGTTTTTTTTTTCGAATCGTACCAAAATCTAATCAGCACTAGGGTAACCCACAAAAGACATATCTACCGAATTTTGTGAAATTCGGTCCATTAGTTTTTCAGCTAGAGTGGATACAGACTTTTACGGGCCATTTCCCAAAAAAAGGCGGGTTCTTTTATCCCGAATCATACTAAAAACTAATCAGTACCAGATTGGCCCACAAGTGATTTACCTACCAAATTTTATGAAATTCGGTCAATTAGTTTTTTAGTTAGAGTGGATACAAAATCTGCACAGACAGACGTCACGCTAAAAATAGTTTTTTCGTATTCTAGAGGTATCGAAACGAGTAGATCCGTTGAAAACTCGAGTTGCGATTTTCGGCATGATTCCAATACTTTCCCTATACATTACCATGTATTGCAGGGAAAGTAATACTGAATTTATCTAACCCTCTAAACAAATTA
The DNA here is from genome assembly GCA_951213105.1 of Amaurobius ferox. Taxonomy (NCBI): domain Eukaryota; kingdom Metazoa; phylum Arthropoda; class Arachnida; order Araneae; family Amaurobiidae; genus Amaurobius; species Amaurobius ferox. The sequence goes on from OX578136.1 coordinate 134,993,301, forward strand.
TACTCATCCGGCCTATAAAAGAAAGTTGTTGCACACATTTGGCTCATGATATAAAGTAATTACCTATTACTGACATAGATGGACAAGCTTCATATAAATAAAATGAACAAACAGTGAAATTCACAAATTCATAAATATATCTGTTCATGAAAAAACATGTGGAGATTACACCATAATTCTGGAACATATGCTTGTGATTATTATAGACCAGTGAAGAACAGGAAGAGCAATAAGGCAGTTTTTAATTTAATTCAACCTGTTTTTCTCTTAAGATATTATAATAGATAAGATATATTATCAGTAAATATGACAGGAATACTTTAGAAGTATTACTTGGATTTGTGTGATGAGGTGGAGCAGAAAACATTTTATATGAATAGAAAAATGCACATTATGCAAACTTAGTCTATTTTAACAAAAATATTATTTTCAATATATTTGCTATTTTTTCTTTCAAATGTCAACCAAATTTTAAACCATCCATTTGAAAGTTAATTGTCAAATTATGAATGTTGAGTGCCAATTTGAATGCTGAATGTGTTGTGCAGCTTTAACAAAAGACAGCCCATACAGAAACAGTTGCATACAATAAAAAGCTAAGAAAGTGCAATTTTTACATGGAATGAATTTGGTTATATACTATAGGGATGTTATCTAAAGAAGAACAAGAAAACACACACACAAAATTGTAATACACAATTGTAACACCACACCAATATATATATTTTTTTCCATAAAAGCTCAACAACTTTCATAGAACAACATCTTGGGGCGGACAAAATTTATGGTTCCAAGAATGTTTGTTTAAGAGGGTTCATTGAATATGATTTGACAATCAAGGTATGTGCGTAACTCAGACTTTTAGGAGTCAGCTTTACTCACAAGTTTAAAAATCATGAGTCAAATAAGGTACAATGCAACTCGAATGAGGAAAAAATGCAAATATGTTTCATAAAGTGCTATTTTATAAACTTAAATTTTCAAGGGACTTGAATTTTGAAAAAAGCATTTTCAGGATAACACTTAAGCCATTAAAACATTCATTTTCAAATGATAAAGCTTTTTATTTTAAAATAATTTCATGTTATGGCTTCAGTGATATTTATAGAAGGAAATATATGTATCCATGCTACTTTTTTCTCTCATTCATATCTTCAAAACATCTAATGCATAGTTGAAAAGCTGATGGCATCAAATTTTAGTGAGTCAATTGTTGACACATTAAAAGGGGACTAAAGCTATGTAGAAAAAATAAATTATTTTAGCAAAATACAGGCAAGAGCGAGCTTTGATAATCATCTATACTGGTAGTAAAGAAAATATTGCTATGTTATCTTTAATAAATAGGTACTTAAAATCGTAAGAATTAACACAACTTTAAAATGACTAAAAATGTAGAAAAATCTAAGTATTTTATCATTTACTGTGACATTGTTAATCAAAGTTTAAAAATATTATAAATAATCTTTTGTTTTTAGAGTGGTCAAATCCACTTTAAATAAATATTTTCATTTCAACATATATAAATATGCAAAAATTTTCTATAGCTAATATCACAAATTTTCTAAATCTAAATCACTACTTGAACTGATGACAGGGCTGACTTTAGATGCTGCTTGTTCTTTGTTCCTTGTTTTCAGGGATCGTCTTCTAAGACGGAAGCTTTTTTTAGGTTGTAAAGTTGTATCTGTTACCTTGTCCTTCCCAAATTTAAGTGACTCAAAATGTGCATCCTATAAAATATTAATAAATACTAAAAACAGATACAAGTTAAAAAGAATGCAAAGACGTATGAGTCAGCAATTATATATTGCAACAAAGCGACATAAGTTTAAAAGATCAGATGTGTCTTTTCTCTACAGATTCCTAAAATTTTTTTCGATAATGTAGGAAATCAATAATACAAATTACAACTTTCTTAAAGTTCTATTATACTAAACATCTAATAGCTTTATTGACAATACCACATAAAATAAGCATTACAAATTTCAAGGAAATTGCTAGATTCTTTCCAGACATATCATGCTGGTATGAAATGCTTCTAAAAACATGACTGAATATGAAGGGAATTTGGAAGACATTCCCATTGCAGATAACAGTATCTGATATTGCATTTGTAAAGGTTTCAGTGGGTATCCTAGGTTTATTATTAAATAAACAGTCTTGTAAAGTGCAGAAATTAATTTAGCTGACACAATTCTGTTGAGTAAAAAATTGAATATAACCATGTGCATCTAAACTACAAGGAGATTGAAAAACTTCCAATGATAGAATACAATTTAAAAAAATGTTTGAAATACTCACTCCTGCTGATGGCAATCTTAATTGAAGATTTTTTATGTCCGTGAGCAGCTTATCAGACGTGGGGGCTGAAGTTCTGCTTGTAGGAAAATAAGGCTCAGCAGCAACTATTAAACGGTATTCTTCAAGGCGGCGCTGAAGTTCTGTTAGTTTGTTCATCACTTGTTGATAGACATCATATGGAACATTTTTTCTGAAATGACATTAACTGTGAATCTCGCAGTTTTTAAATAAAATCTTAAATAGAGTAATGACTGAAGTTTTTTAAACTAATAAAATATGTTTTAAATATTTTGTTTCAATTTATTGAATTTCAGTGTGTAAAATAAATTAAAATGCAGGTTTAGTAATGAACAATTTGCATTCATTGAAGAAATATGTGTATATTACTATCCTTATGTATAAGCAAAACTTAAAATTCTTTAGGTTCAAGGAGTATATGTTAATTATATAGAATCAACCTTTAAAACGTCTTGGCTGGAATTTAACTGGAAACTTAATGGTGAAATAAATACATAGGAAAGAAGAAAAAAAAGAGTTTAAAAATAGTTATAGGTAGATCTTGGATAAAAATATACACAGTAGCAAGCAAAATTAAGGCCTTTAATGCTTGCAGATGACTAACAGCTTCTTAAAAAGGTATACAAATAGGAAATGATACTGTAATAAGTAGAATATAACAAATATATAAAACATGACAAAATATAATAAATAAGAAAAGTAAAATAATTTATAACTGTACTCATAAAAATCAAGGCCATAAAAATACAAGTAATATATCTTGTAATAATAGAATATGTAAAGATAGTAATTCAGATAACATTAGTTGTTAAACAGGTGTACATTTTATGCAACATAAAACTTGCTTTATATTAGTCATTGAACTGCCCTATTCTTATTCAACACCATTTGCATCTATCGTGTTACATTAATTGCCGAGGGTTCCAGAAGACAAAAATTGCTGATTAGCTGGAAGCAAAATGTGTAACAACTGGGAGATCTACTTGATGCATATCATTTGATCACATGCCCATTTTGTGCAAAAAATCGAAAAGGACTGCGACCAGATAGAAAGTAAACTGACAACCTGGTGTTGATGTTTCTTTGTGAATTACTATGGAAAACATATTCACATATTTGATAACTCTTTTCTAATACACTGTTACACTGTTTTTATTATACATTTAAATGCAGTAACTTTTCACTGATATATTTCCAAAGAATAAATTTTTTTATTCTGAAACATGAAATGTTAATTAAAAATGATAGGAAATAAGTTTTATAGCCTACAATAATAGTATAGAAAATATAACTTACTCTAAAATTTCTTTTTGATTCTCCAACTCTTCATTTTTAACTTTTTGAGCATCAAGCCTTTCCTTCAATTTATTAACAATTTTTGAGTATTCTTGAATTTTCTGTAAAAGCAGTAATTAATATTATAAATGCATGAAGTAAAAGAATATGAATCAGTCTTTAATTTTTCGTATTTAAAGGAACAAATGCAAAAATTTTAGAAAAATAAGTTTCTTTGTTTTTATGTCAACTCAAAGTATTAAAATTTAAAATAACTCTTAATATTACTTTGATAATTATTTATCTTGGTTGCATGACAAAATATCTCAATTAAAAAGGATAATTCATTATGCAAACGATAGTAAGTGGATGGAGGAATTATGCTATGTATGCTGGGGCTAACTACATACCACAATTCTCTGATAAAATTATCCTGCTTTGTTCTCTAGCTTATTGGGGTTACTTTATTTTGTCAAATCAGCAGCAACCTTACACTAGTATCAGGGTTCCAACTCTTTTTCCTTAAAAATTCAAGAACATTTAAAGGACTGCTTTCAGAATTTATTTTATTCGGATTTCCAATATTCAAAAGTACAATATAGCAAAAGCACATAGTTAAAGTATTGTACAAATGCATACGAATTTCTGAATTTTGGGGCAAAATCAAATAGCTGGTGCAAAATTGTGAGTCACATCACGAAAATAGAAGATAAAAATAATATTAAAGATTTTCTTGCAAATTTAAGCACTTTTAAGAGTCTTGAAAACCAAAATATAAATCAAATACTTTCCAAAGATTTTCAAGGACCGTAGGAACCCTAGGTACATAAATAGCAAAAAATAATCATATTAAAGACTATTGGGGAAAAAAATCCTACAATGAAAAACCACATGCTTTTTTTGAAGGATTAGGATTTGTACAATAAACCCCCCCCCCCTAGTGATTACCTTTATATAAAAATTCCATGGCTACTTATAGAGAAGAGGCGAACAAAACCTAATAAATGGGTCAAACCAGGTACTAGTGTTTTAGGCTAAAGTAGTCCTGCTACCTTATAAAGGCTTTTAAAAATCATTGTATAAAAGACTTGAAATATTTGGATACAGTGACATATAGCCATTTGTTTGTAGAGATTCAGTGCAAGATTTTTGACAAAAAACTAACAATAGTTACTTTATCTTTAGAGTGGTCCTTCAACAAATCTGTTATAAACAATTTGTAAATATAATATTGCAATTTTTATTTAATCAGTGATAAATTATGTGTATAGTTTAACTCGTAATTAGCATATAGCATCAATGACATTATGTTTTCTTTAATAGAAAAAACAGAGGGGCATATCAGATACTTCTCATAAGCTGGTTCTTTACTCAAAGTTAGCTTATCAAATGCCACAATTAGACTCATAATACTTGCAGTAATGCACAAGACAATGACTTGTATTTCATTTGCTAGTTTTGCAACCAAAAATGAACTATCGATTATTAATTTAATGTCCACCGTAAATTTACTGTTATTACTTTTTGTGACAACTTATATAAAATATTAATTATGAAGACACTATAAAAGACCATATATAAGGCTTATGTTTTTTTTTTTTTTACAATTTATATAAAATAAAGATTCAGTCTTTTAAATACTATACAAAATATTAGTTACATTTTCAACAAATTTTGGACCCTATAATCATTATAAAACAGCTGAACTTCAAGGTGAGAAGAAATTAGCTTTGTTTTTCAATCCATTTTGAAGCAGCAGGTGAATAAGCAATAGTTACCCAGTTTTGTCTAACTCTCCCCTACTTGGAAGGGAATGTTCCCATAAAGATAGCATTAGTAAAAACCTCTGGAGAATGTTCTGTCAAAATTGCAGCTAATGGCCAGAAAAAATTATCAAATGTCTACTGCACATCTACCATTAAAATATGTCTGACCATGTGTGAATATGTGTCTTGGGATTTAAAATGTGAATTTGGGGGCATAGAAAGAGAGGTTTGTCTTATATGGGAGGTACAGATCTTGGGATGAAAGTTATACGCATGTACATATAAGAAAACTTAGTAGATTTTTAACTTCTTGTAAAAAAGCACTCTGAAACCTAAAATTTTGTAATATAGGGTTGTTCAGAGATTTAAAACATAAATTCTTATCGTAGAAAGACACAATTTCTCTACAACAGAAGGCACAGATCTTGGAATAAAAGATATATGCAAGAAAAAATTTAAAAATTCAATAGAGTTTTAATTATTTGCAATTAATTGGCAACTTTTTTCAGACTTCTGTTTAAAAAAAAATTTCGGCTCAAAGAATGCATATGGTTTGATCCAGTTAATGTGATAACAAGGTGTCTAATAAAACTACATATCGAACCAGAGGAAAAAATGCCAAATTTCCAAGGTAATTTTGTCATGTGTGTGCACAAAAAATGCTAGTGGTAAATGAGTATAGACGTGCACTTGGATGTATATACATATTCAATTTTTTTAAAAGTGAAAATGATTTATAGGATTACATGACAGTAAGAAAACATATTTGTCTAATATTTAAATAACAGCCCCATGGAAAATTTCGTAGGGCAATGAAACATTTTTCAGAATAAAGATGCTAAGAGTAGTTATATTTAAAACTAAAACTAAATGTTCAATATTAAAATTCAGAGTCAGTTATTAGTGATCTTAATTCTTTTCAATTGTTTAAATGCCACCATTAAAGACATCAAATTATTATAACATACACAATATCAAACAATTCACCGTTAATCTGTAAATTAATGTCAATAGTCTGGTCACATGTTCAATTATTTTTCAAGTCAATAGTGGAAGCACCAGTATCAATTTTTGAAAACTTCTTTCTCTTTCTTCTTAGAGAAGATACATCTTAATCATAATATTATATAGTGAAAAATTAATTAAATAATGCCAATTTTATAACTAATTTTCATCACTAGATTACAAACTTCCAAGGTGAAAAAAAAAAATCCTTGGTTTTCCATGAATATTCCATAGTGATAAAATTTCTTGGGTTTTCAAGGTTTTCCAGTAAGTTAGGCACTATAAATAACAGACAAATTGAAAAAATATTCCACCCTGCTATCAGCAAGCTTCCAAACTGTGTGGCAGAAGGTGATTCTAGGAGAGAGAGCCACGGATATAGGAAGACTAGGTTATAATTTCTAAAATTCTAACGTAGTCTGCTCTTGAATTTTTAAAATTGAAAAGATTAGAATTTCTAAAATTCTAATTTTTTCAATTACATAAATAACTTGAAATTGGATACGTAAGCATATTTCATTACTAATGGTAAAGTGTAAACAAATCCTGCAGTTTTTAATAAAAGTGAGCGAGTTGGGATTTTATTAAATACAGAAGGTCATTTGCACTTTATAGAAACGATTTTGATAATTAATTTTCATGCATAAAGGGTGTATTTCTTGCGGCAATTTGCTTTTATCTGATAGCCTTGATTCTTGACTATAGCTCTAGCTCGAATTTTCCATGAAAGTAAACTTTTTCTTAGCACCGTCATGTCAATTTTATCCCACTCCTCTTGGGTCGTTTTCCAAAGTTCGTTCAGTGTTCTTGGATGCCATTTTCCTAAGGCTCGTTTTAACAAACTAAAAGCACAAAAGTCCATAGGAGAAGCGTCAGGTGATTTTACAGGTATTTCATTAAATGGGATACATTTCATTCCTGTTTCTGATTCTTTATTGCTAAATATGCGGCAGTTGACTTAGACGTGTGACTAGAGGCTTTGTCCATATGAAACTCAACTTTATTGATGTCCTATCCATATAAGGCTGTAATTTCTTCTTCAAAAATTGGTTCTAAAATATTCTACTGATAATAGAGTGAGACTTTTTTGAGTTTTAATTTACCGTTGTAACAAAATCCTGCAACTATCACGAATCCCTTTGGGAACTTTTCTGTACATTGATGAAGCCATTTCGTATGGTCATTTTCATCAGTTGAGCAATAGAAAATTGCTCTTTTTTTTATACTTAGTTACAGTCACTTAAATACACTCATGTCTCATCAAGTGTTACGACAAATTTCCATTTATCAGCAGCTAAATGTTTTTCATACAATTTTCTACAATTTGTTTTTCTTTTTGCAATATAGATGAACTTTAGACGTAAACACCTTTTTTAACTTCAAATCTTTATGAATGATTTTACTTACAGTGCCAGAAGATATTCCCAGTTTTGATGCAATGGATCTTTGAGTCGGTGGATTTTCTTTTAGGATAAGAGATTTCACTTTCTTGATATTTATCCGCGTTCGAACAGTCTTAGGATGCAATTTTGCGGCCATCTTTTCATTTTTACTTTCAGCTAGACGCCTTTTCCCTTTAAATTTAATATATTAAAAATACTTTTCTTTGAAATGCAATAACCTCGATTTTTACACCACTTTACAGTTTGTTGATACGAATATTTTTCCTTGGAAAGAGCATTTACGTAACCTTAGTGCCATCTATCAATTTCAGGAGTCATTTTCAAAATAAATCTTTTATTCTACATTTCAATCAAAACAAAACAGTAGCAAACAATTATATTGAAAATGCCAAATCTTTATCTCAAACTGCTAACGAGAAACATAAATACAAATTAGTTTCCATAAAGTGCGAACGACCTCTGTAACAAATATTTTGGTTTCACTTTGTAAGATTCTTGCAAGAAGGAGGGAGGTAAGCATAGTTTTGCTCTAACTTCCAACAATTATGATGTTAGTCATGATGGAGCTAGAGTATATATGCTAAGGGCATACAGTCAATTATATTAGGAAGGGAAGGGTATATTATTTTTGTTTCATGAGTTGTGAAAGTGTAAAATGCAGCAGTATTTTCGGTTTTACTATCATTCATTCACCAGGACTGCTAAAAAAGTGGTCAATGGTTGTGGACACTGGAGCTAATCCTACATATTTATATGCAAAAGTTGTAACTGAATACAAGTTGTTCAGAAAATTTGGCAGATACCCTTTCATTCCTAACAAACTAGCTTGCATTACAAGATTAATTATGCAGAAGTGCTGACAAGCTTAAGATATGCAAAATCTTGCAATATCTGTAAAAAACATCAAAGTTTCAAACCTACTATGAGATTCTAATTATCAGTTTAGCAAAATTTTTTTCTTAACATACTGTAACTAAGCAGATTTTATAAAAAGTTTTTTAATGCAATGATAATTGATACCAATATGTTTACATGATACACAGAATTTCTTTTTATATATGAGATCTTGGTTTATAAAGCTTTAGGAACAATTATAATAGCTTCAGTTTTAATTATTATGTTTAATTTGTGTTATTTAGTATTACATCTATATGCACATTTATATTTTGTATATATTTCTTAGGAACACCTCAACAATCACCTCTAAAGTTTAAAACATATCTAATCCTTCATTAAGAGCATAATTAATGAAAATAGTCCTTTCAATAATGATTATCACTTGCTTACATATTTAAGTAGTATGTTGTCATTATATATATTGATTTCTTTAAAGTTCAATATATGTAATAAATAATATGCAGTAACCTAAATATTCATTTTTTAAAATTTAAAAAGAAAAACAATTTCAAATTCAAAACATAAATATTACAATTACAATGTTAAGAAATACATTTAGAATTATATAAAATAAGATGATTTAAATCACTTACTCGTTCTAATTCTTTCTTTTCAGCAACTGAAGTATTTTTCGTTTCTTTTAATTGTGATTCTAAACCTTCCAGTCGTTGATGGTACTGATGTTTTTGTTGTTCCCAGGTCAATTTCAGATGTAATATTTCCTTCTCATCATCATGATTGGGCTAAGATAAAATTGTCTATATATCTACCCCATAAAATTATATCCAATTAATTAATGCATAGAGAAATCTAAAAAATTCATTACACTTCAAAGCCTGCCCTTAACTTGTGTAATTAAAAACCCAATTGACTTTTACAACTTAAAAGTATAAGTCAAACTTTCAAATTTGCAAGCCATTTCTTGCTACTTTTAATTTTAAAACGTTAAAAAAAGTTGATGTCTCATTCATATATGCCACACACATTTATACTGAAAACAAGAGTGTAATAAATTTAGATTTTTGAATTGATGAACAATTTAAATGCTCATTAAAGATATTGCACTATAGCTAATGCCCGTTTCAAACATAAGTATAAAATAACCAGACATCAAAAAATCACACGAAAGAGAAAAAAAGAAAAGAAATACTGTGGGAGAATTGTCATTTTTGACTTGCAGTTTTTAAGTAGCAAGTTAATTTAGTTAAAAAGTACTGAATGATGTGGTAATAAAACACAATTTGAAAGCAAGTCTATAAATTTAAAGTAAATTATGAAACATATTCTTAATATTCAGATTGAGATAAATTAAATAAAAATACTTTGTCTTTATCATAGCAATGTGGATGTGAGCTTTAAAGAATAAAAACAATCTGTTCTTTCCCCTGAAAATACAATCAGTTATCATCCTAATATCATTTTCTTCAAATAAACTTTCAAGGCAAAATTCACCTGCTTAATCTTATGAAATTCTTTTATCCAATTTCAAGATAACCTCAGAGGCTATAAATTCAAAATATGAATATAAACCAAGGTTGTCTACAATAATGTAAATAATTGTTATATCAAATTTTAAATGAATGAGCAAAAAAATATGAGATTATATGAAGAACATGGACTTTTATTTACAGAAAAAGCCCCTATAATGAATTATTTGATTTAATGAAATAAAGCCGAATCTCAGTCAAAAAAGTAAATAACAGGTAAGTTAGGTTAATGTTAGGTTACATAAATATTTTAATTTTAATATAATAAAATTAATTTTACAAATATTTCACAACAAAAGCCAAGGGCGTGGTAGCCCAGTCGTTAGCGCACGGGAATTGCACTCGGTAGGCCCGGGTTCGATTTCCGCTACTGCCAAAACTGCCGCCATGTTCACGTGGAGTATGATCATGTTAAACATGTGGGTTCGTAAGTCCTTCCGAGAGGTTGGTGGTAGGGGAAGGAGGGTACGATCCTTGTGGATGCCTACTTCACTGGGTTGTGGTCTAAATTGGGTGGCACTTCCCGGCAGTCCAAACAGTTACCTTACACTTTTCTGGTAGGTCGGACGGTCTGAGTCTCAACAACGACAAAAGCCTACATCCATACATTAAAAATATTTATCATTTTAAATGTTTCATGCTCATTCAGAGATATGAAATGATTTGAAATCATTGTTGAAATCCATTACTGATGATACAGCCATTCCCAAAAATGAATAACTGGAAGGCATCTTGTTCACTGAAAATGATATGCTTACTTCGAAGTAACTGATATGTGAATCATCTAGTAAATGCATGGCAATGGAAATGGAGATATGTTGAAAGTAGTGATGAAGATGTTACAATGACATTGTGTTCCTCAGATCATTCACGTTTTTAAAATTTTTCCCATTTTGCATTATAGTTTAATGATTATAAAGATATACTTTCCCACATGAATTCTTTGCAGTATTTTAATATCTGCTTAGCTTACCACAAATTATTAACTTGTTTCATAAATCTACTGATTTTTAAAAAATATTTTTAACATGAAATTTTTTAATTTTGTATGGAAAATTTTTCTGATTAAAATTTTAATTTCTAATTATTAAAATAGATTACTAACATTTTTAAACTATATTTTATAAAGTTTCACTGCAACAAAATATTTTGAAAGTCCTGTAAAGTTTATTTTAATTAGATTTGACTGTATTAAAATATCCTTAAAATATATATATATATATATATATATATATATATATATTTGAAACATCTCAACTATGTAACTGAAGAGGGAGATACTTTTTCTTGTTATTTAAACAATACATTATAGTTTTGGGCCCTTTTTAATATATTATAATCACCATTCTTCAAATATTGTTCTCTCAATGTTCTTATACCAAAATGTTACAAAAATTAGCAATGAAATAAAATTAATACAATTCTTACATCTACTTTTTTTCTTGACAGTAAGTCATACAGCAATTTATCTTTCTCCTCCAAAAAAGAATTGCTAGATGCTTTTAAAAAACTAATTTGTTCTTTTAGCTGCATTATCTCATTTTCATAATTTAGATTTTGCTTTGATAGCGTTTCAACAGCAGTATTTTCTGCATTCTTTGAGGATCCTTCTAGTTTTTCCCTAAAAATATTTAAAAGAAGTTAGCAACTACTAAAATGATAGTTTATACATATATAAGTGGTAATATTCAATACAAAAGAGTGAAATTAAAAATATTTACTCTCCCTATTTATGGGGTATTCATTAATGTACTTACTAAATATGTTAATTATGCAGTATTGATGCTGTTATTATCTGACAATGTTTCATGCCATTTGGAATTATGAATTTGCAATAAAAATCTACTAACATTTAAAAATTTTAAATAGAAACTTAGTTACTAAAAAGCATGAAAGCAAATGAAACATATTGTAAAGCTCAAACAGTTATTAAAGCTTAGAAAGTTTATAAAACAGCATAAAACATAAAAATAATGCTGTCAACTGGTTTCAATGGGAGAAGGGGCAGGGGGCAGCCTTCTTTGTCAGGATTAGCAAGAAGTGTGACCTACATTCACTAGAGAAAGATCGGCATCTGTCAGTAGAATAACAAACATAGATGAAGTAAGAAAGGGGCTATCTGGCAAGAGGAATAAAAATGGAGGTAAAAACCATGGAGGAAGAAAAGAGTAGCAAGATATTATGAATGAACGCCAAAAACCAAGGAGCAATGTGGACATCCAGCAGCAAGATTCAAAGTACCTGTGTAGTGAGTAAAACTACACAGGTACAAAAATATAACTCTAAATAAAACAGAACAAAAGTATAACTCTAAAATAAAACAGAAACTAACTAGTTTTGGAAGTTACATGAGTCATTCAAACTAACTGTAAAAGTAACAATTTATAAACAACGATGAAAACAAGTAGAAGCAAATGGTTTTGAAAGTTAAACCAGAGATTTCCAATTGGAAGAGAAGAAGGGACAATTATTGTTAACAAGGGAGTTTAACTGAGAAATAATTGAGAATATTTAAAACAAAAAGTTCCATTTATAAATGGAATTAAGAGTAAAAATGATCACAATTTCTGAAAAATTAAAAGCAGGATTAGAGTTTTAAGATTGTCTAGCAATTGAAGGCTTGGACACTTCTTGTTTAAAAAAAAAAATTATGAGCACCTTAAATTCAATCACCATATTTGTTTGATCAACATAACCAAGACCACATTCACATCATCTGATAAACACCCCCAATCATTCAAAACAGAAATGGGTATCTTTTTTAAAAGGAGGAAAATGATTCTTGTTATGAGGTTTAAATGCACACCTATAATTAAAATGAGATGAAATATTAGTGACCTTTTAACTAACAGATGAATAAAAAGGTGAAATAGTAGAGTTACAAGGACATGCCTCTTAACATTGATGGTTAGAAACTAAATTTGGTTTGTTCAATTTGTGCAACGCCTTGTTAATAATATTGTAGTTATAACCTCTAAAAGCGGCCAAGAATTTATGATAGTCCATTTCACATTTTTTCTCTGTTTTCATGCCCCCGTATGCTCGTTCTAATCCTATTCAGAAAAATCTTCGGATTTTTATACTTATGTCTACTGTATTTTAAATTAATGTTCTCATTCTCAGACATTTTAATTATGCTTTTTAATATTTCAGACAAATTTCCTATTTAACAAAATGCCGATCTTACTATAGTGAGTGTAGATTGTACTTCTTACTAATCCTGACAAAGAAGGCTGTTTTTTTTTTCTTCTGCTTTTGATACCAGTTAGCACTCTTATTTTTATATTTTATGTTGTTTTATATGAAGTTTTAAAAACTTAAAAAAAATATTGGTCAATTTTGGGGGAAAAAATACCAGAATTCACTACACTAGAAAATTCTATATTTGAAGTGAACTCCAGAGTTTAATGAGAAATAAATGAATGTATTCATCTTCTTTGTTATAAATAAACATATTCCCTTTCTTTAAAACATAAGAAATAAACTGATTTTATTTAAAATATAAAGTGAGTTAAGCTTAATAAAATTTTGAAAATGTAAACTAAACTAAAAATAGAATATAGACAGAATTGAAATCAATAGGAAAAAAATAATAAAAATAATAATAATAATAATAATAATAATAAATAAATAAGTAAACAAATTAAAAAAAAATATTTGTTCCAATAAAGATAACTATATATTCTAAAAAGAAGAAATTTAACAATTGTTCTTCCTAATTATAAAGTATTTCCTACACATAATTAGTTAAAATTTAAATTAAGAGATCCGATATAATTTCATGTTTCATATAATGAAATTAAAAGTTATTAAATAATGCAAGGCTGCTTACTTGGCTACTACATACAATTTATACTACTTTTTATATAACTTGATTCATTGTTATAAATGCAGTGTTAACAATGGTCTTACTAAAGTTTAATACCTTTTATTCAGAAATTATTCTAACCCAAATACACTATTTGTAGTCTGTAAAATCACAAAGATATGCAAATCTTTGCTTGCATTGCAATTAAAGTGTTTTAAATGGCACCAAGTTATTATTAGAGTACACAGTTCTTTTGTTATGTACACCAGGTAACGCATAAATCACTGAAAAGACAGCTATGTACTGCACATAACACTTTTTTTCAAAACTAACAGGAAATATAAATATTACATCAACCTCATGATGCTACGACTTGGTTGAACGTATGTGCATAACAATTGCAAAGTGCCATCTAGGGGGCAAATGTGTACTAAAATTCAACATTATCCCACCCTTGAAATTCTCTGAGCGTTTCAAGAAAACAGAATTGTTAACAGATTGCACTAAAAACAAATACACAAAAAATACAATTCACAAATAAAAAAAGTACAAACAAATAAACATTAAATAAACAAAGTTATAGATAACAATACAAATTAGGTTATTCAAATGGCAATTGCAGAGTTTTGCAATTGGTCTTTTAAACTTCTCATTCTCAGTTCTTATAGTGACCAGTCTAACCAGAGCATCCTTTCTGGAATGAGTTTTCGGCACACATGCCAATTTTTCCCCCAATGAAGGTATTCAGAACAGGTTCATTTTATATACTAAGAACACACTTTAAATATTAAACCATCAAAGTTTGTCAACACACTTTTAATTATAAAAAAGATACAGCTGCATTTAAATGACAAAACTTTTTTACAAGACAGCAATGACCATTTATAACATACTTAAAAACTTACCAAATTAGAGCAACTCACATATATTTAAAACAGCTTGTGAAAAAAATATTACAATAAAATTCAATTTCAAGCAAAATAGTCTTTTTCCCTGAAAAATCAAGGCAACTTCAGATTAAATAAAACCAAACATTGATTTCAGTATTGTTATGACAACTCGTTTCATAGCTGCAACATCTAAGAGCTTGCTCTTAGTCCTGAACATATTGCATACATTAAATAAACAGAGCTATAGATAGCAATACAAATTCGATTATTCAAATGGCAATTTGAAAAGTTTTGCAATTAGTTTTGTAAACCTCCCAGTTTCAGGTTTTACTGATTATTTTAACCTTATTAACTTTTCCGAGATGCACTTTCTGTACACATACTAGTTTCCATCACAATGAAGGCATTAGTTCATTCTTTATCAAAACTAAAATTTAACAAATGTCAAATTTCTCTTACTTGATGATTATTAAAGTTTTTGAAGACATGATAGCGAGAAGAAAAAAAACCATGGATATATAATATATTTCCTTTGTTGAAGCCTTGTGAAAATAAATATTTAAAAATAAAAAGCTCTTTTATTTGAAAATAAATGTACTACTGGCCCCACTTTATCCTGTTAAATGATTCTTTCAAAATTCAGTAATTTAGATACCTTCAAAATTCAAATGAGCTATGCTTATAAAATAACATTTTGTGAAACTATCTTATTTCTCCTCACTTAAGAATCACATTAAATTTTTTATTTGACTAACATTTTTTTCACATTTGACGCATGATTTTTAAGCTTATGTGTGTAATGATTACTTTTAAAAATCTGTGTGAAACAAAAGTTACATTTATAATTTTTCTTACATTATTGCTTATGGGAAATATAGCAATCTGTACGGGAAATGATAATTTGCATGTTCCGTATTTGTAGGCCCCCAATATGTGTAATGTGATACAGTGGAACCTCCACTAATGGACACTTCTTATTTACAGACAATGTCTAAATCCCCAATCCCTTGAAATAGGATGCTAATGTATTTTGCTCCATATTAGTGAATACTTCCGATAGCGGATGGAGTTCGGGCTGATTAACACATTTTTGCCAAGAATTTGGTATGTTCTGAAATTTAAGATTGTTCAGAATAAATTTTATAGATTTACATGAATTCATGTGTTTTGGTATCTTTTAAGAAGTGCATTTATTTCATATTAAGTCTACATTTTAGTCACAAAACAACCTTTCATGTGTTGTGGATCTCGATTTCTTAAAAATCAGGAAAATACAACCATGACTTTGTAGAAATTAAACTAAAAAAAAATAGGTAAGGGAAATGCCAGTCATTCTTAGGGAGATCGGATTATTCCCAATGGTGTTTTCTCATCCAATTCTCAATGGTGTTCTCTCAATGGTGTTCTCCTAATGATGTTTTCTCATCCATTATTTTGTTCAAAATGATATGCTCTTAAAACAAGAACTTGGCAAAATCTGTCACAATTCTGGATGTGGCCATATGGACATCTGAAGCAATGAAAAGTGTTAGCTCCAGCTACATGCTGAAATGTTTCAAGAAGGCCAGATTCATTAAGAAACAAACTGAAATCCACAATGAAGAAAATGAAGATAATAGTTTCTCACTTTAGTAAAAAGTTTTGACTATTCTGTCAATATAGAGCAATACATTTCTGTGGACGACGGTTTATACACTGAAGAAACATAATAGCTATTGTTTCATAAAACAAAACCAAGAAGAAGAAACCGATGATGAGGAACACTGTGATGGTGAAAATTAAATAAAAACTGACGAGAAAAACATTGTGTGGAATGGTAACACTGCGCTAAGGGGTACAGAGGCACTACAAAAGTACTCCCTAGACACTGGAGACTACGAAGGGTTTAACATTGTCAGTAAATTGAAAATTCATATTGAGAAAAATGTTTTGTTAGAAAACACGCGAAGCAGACAGTTTTAAGTGATTTCTTTTAGTGATTCAATAAACAACATTAAAATTTATTTCTGTTCTGATCAATATTTAATGCAACTGGTAAGTTTTTAAAATTTAATTAATTTAAATATTTCAGTGTAAATATACTATACTACATATATAAAATGTAATTTAATTTAAGGTGAATATGCCGGACTCTTTTCGTGCTACTATGAGATACTTTGTATTGTTTCACTTAAATATATTACTTTCACAAAGTTACATTTATATTAGAATAGTTGAATAAGTAACCCTAAAACATTAGTTTACGGATACCTCCAAACACCCCATGGAGCTTTTGTCTAAGACACTCCCCATTAACAGATAAAAGCTCTGGTTCCGATGGTATCTGCTATCGGGGAGTTTGACTGTATATGTGATTTATATGTCTGACTGTGTCATTTTCAATTAAAAACAACATCTCAGACCAACTTTAAAATTTAGTTACTTGCAAATAAAAGTTTATATTTAAAACTTTAAATTTTCACACAGATTATAGCGAGAAAAAATTGCTTTTAAAAAGTTTTTAGTGCTTTTATGTACTAACAATAAGAAAAACTATCCAGAGTTTTGAAAAGATATTTAAAAAGAACTTTTTTTCTTTCAACTCTCTTTACACCCTCAATTGGGTCAGCTCTTTTTTTAGGATAAAAGAAAAAAAAAGTAAAGGCTTCAAGAATCTTGATCTAATAAATTAAATAATTTAATTACTTGCAAATAAAAGTTTATATCTAAAACTTAGACTTTTCACATAGATTACAGCGAGAGAAGAAATTGTTATTATTATTATTTTTTTTTATAATTTTTATGTACTAATAATAAGAAAAATTACTCAGTTTGGTCAGCCCTTTTTTGGGATAAAAGAAAAAAAAAAAGCAAATACTTCATAAATCTTGATCTAATAAATTATAACAATTAAAAATTCATATATAAGAATGATTTTTGAAAGATTGTTCCACAAGAGCTTTATTCAAAAATGAATTACCTCATAGATATATATTCTTTCTCCAAGTCTAACTTCGATTCGGAACATATTTTCAAATTTTGTTGAAGGACCTGAACTTCATGGTTTAATCCAACAATTATTTGGTCCTTGTGAGTTTTGAAGTCCAGGAACTTTCTTTCTATCTTCTCTCTGCAGTAATAAAAAATAATAGTTGAGTAATAATTTCAAAAAGTTGTCACTGCAATAAGTATGATTTAAACTAAATGATGGAAAAGATCCATTTTCTGTCATTCTATTCCCCCATCAAAACATTTGCAGCCTTTGGGCCAAAGTATAATATTATTATATCAGAGTGAAATTTTGACCACAAATTTCTAACATAATAAGACATTTCACTAATGAAGATCATACTTATAGCTTTTACTTCTTTTGATCCACCACACACACAATATATTTAAGAATTAAGCAAACAAAAATATGTAACAATTTACAGGTATATTACTTACAGGTATTTCGCACAATAGATTTAAGAATTAAGCAAACAAAAATGTGTAACAATTTACAGGTATATTATCATTATATGTTCTACATTTCTTTTGTTGCACATGCAATTGTCAAAATTTAATTTCACTTTGAATTGGAATATATATTTTTTCTTTTATATAAATTTTCATATTCCAAAGATTCTTAATAAGACAAAGCTTACAAATATCAGGATTGCATAAAGTTATAAGAACTATAAAAAAAGTAGCTTTATAGAATCCTGTTTGTCTTCCTGTATTTTTTTTTTTTTTAGAGTCTTTACTCATTGCATTGAAAAAATACAGTATGCTGCCTCTGATGGTTGTAAAACAATATAGAAAGTTTTTACAACTTTATTTGAATATCACAAAATGTAAGGTTATAAGGAGAAATTTGATTGTTTATTATTTTTTAAAGTTATATGAAACTTAATTACAATTTACAATTTTTGATTTAAACAGCAGAAATAATAATTGCAAAGATTGTCTTTTTACAATTTTTTAATAATTTAATCTTTTTATTATTTTGGATATGTTGCCAAATGTTATGTTGAAATTTAGTATATGTGAGCCTTTTAAATTATGTGAATTGAAACAAGTTGGTGCAAGCAAAAAGTTATATGGTAATAATAGAAAAGAAATTTAAAACATTAGAACATGCACATTCATACCGGTGACACACAAGTAAGGTACTAGGTACGGATAAAGAACATTTCAACACTGGCTATATTCTGATACAATTTGCAGTTATACTAGACATGTCTGATTCTCGAAGAAGATGAAAAGGAGTTCACTGAATGTAACTTGCAATAGCAAAAAGAATGTTCAGCGATAAATTTAGAAAACATTTATTTTTATTCATTTATCCATGTTCAAATTTTGTCGCACATGATTAAAATGTGGCTTTTTGGTGACATTCATCAAATAAATTACAATTAATTTATTTATTCTTACATGAAAAACATACATCGAAATGTCTTTCATATGTAATTAAAATTACATAAAAAAGTTAAATTTGGTGAATTAGCTAATGTGCCTTCTCTTGTAAGCAGAACAAACTTACCACATGAGAATGATGTTAATAAATGTGTTGCACAACATTGCATTTATTAAGATAACTCATTCAATTGCTTTTTATATTTCATGACTTTTTGGGCAATGAATTATTTTTTTTTTTTTAATTATTAAACATTCTATAATTAAAAAAGTCTAATCAAGCATTCTAAAAATAGTGGCATTCAATTTCAAATAAAAAGTTACATGTTTGTTTAACATATTTACCTATCCTAATTAAAAAATATAACAATAATAAATAAATAAAATAATTATTTTATTTATTGGGGCCTTCCAAATGTACAATCTCAATCGAAATCAAATGGGTTCCTGTTATCATAGATTCCAATGCACAACTGAACAAAATTTCATTTGAATTGCTCTATTCATTTCAGATATTACACCCAGACTCACATACACAAACATCACCCGAAAAACATTTGATTGAAGTTCAAGAATGGTCAAAATGTATAATATAAATCTGTCAAAAACATGAATTCAAAATTTTGGCCTCATACTTTTCTTACAATATGTGACAATCATTCAAGAACTAAATAAAAAATTATTTCTACTCACCTCTCTTGTTGAAATTCATTTGACTGCTTCCAAAGCTGCTGTCGAGCAATCATTTCATTTTGTTGAAACTCTTGCTCCTTAGTCATCATAACATGATGAGTATGATTTAATTCAGACACAGAATTTCGTAGTTCAGTTCTTAGTTCTAGAAACATATATAAATGAACAAAATTAATGATATCAAATTGCCTGAGACTAAAGCAAATATTCTGAATATATCTATAATATTGTCTATTTTAAAAATAATCTAAATTAATCATCAGATAGTTTTTCTTTCAGTATATGTTATTTAAGCAAAAATTGAAAATATCAAAACCAACAAGACACTGTTATGTAACAACATATGATATTTTAAAGCATGAGTAGCTGAAAGGAAGTCATGTTTGACTAAAAATTCTTATTTTTAAATTAGCATAACATTGAAGGAAAATAAGTAGGCATGACCTAATTTTTATTTTGCATAAGTATTTCAGGCACAAAACAATTAAACTATTGCTTTAAAGAGCTACAGAGGCTGTTCACACATTTTTTAGACGATGTATATTGTATTCACAAAACTAAATTACATAAAATTCTTGTGTTTTAAATGTTCTATTTGACATCCCTTATTCTGAACTATCTTTCGACACCGCAATTTCCAGGATAATAATGCCTTTTGAAGTGTCAGAAGAGGTATTCTATCCCATTCCTCCTGAACAGCTTTCCAGAGTCCTGTAAGAGTTTTGGGACGACGTTTGGATAATGCAGATTTTAAAAGTCCGAAAGCACAAAAATCCATAGGTGTTACATCGGGAGATTTAGTAGGGATATCAGTGAAGGGTATGGCCTTGATACCAGTTTTTTGTTCCATTTCTTTTAGGAAATTTACAGTGGATTTTGATGTGTGACTGCTAGCTTTGTCCTGATGGAGTCTCACAGATTGATGGCACTGTGGGTAAAGCGATGGTATTTCATTCAGAAAAATTGGCGATAAAATATGTTCCTGATAGTATTTGGAGTTAATCTTGACATTTTTTCCCACTCTCTTTATTTTTAACTTGCCATTATAAGAAAAACCAGCAACAATCATGAATCCCTTAGAAAAACTTTCTTTCGATTCTTTGAACCATGTACTTAAATTTTTTTTCTCCCCTCTTATGATAATAAATGGCTCTTTTTTTGTTGCAATCATTTAAATACACCCATGATTCATCTATTGTGACAATTATTTTCCATTTTTCTTTGGATAGGTGTTTCTCATATAGAATTCTGCAGCGTGTCCTGCGTTCAGTGATATGATTTGGAAGAAGACGATGCACATTGCGTTTTTTCGCTTTCTTAAGATTTAAATCAACGTTTATCATTTTGTTTACAGTGGACACCGAGCATTTTAATGATTTTGCAACTGTCCTTTGACTAGGGGGATTTTCTAATAACATTAAACAACGTACCTTTGCAATAGTCGAAGATGTGCATTTTTTCCTTGGATACTTGTTTGGAATTTTTGTCCCACTTGAGGCTCCAATTTGACGTTTTTTCCTTTCCTGTTGACGATATTACCTATCGACGCTTTAGATATCACAAAACCATGACTCTCACATCGTTTTTGGATAACAGAGTATGCATATTTCTCTTCGGAAAGAGCATAAATGTAGCCTTCGAACCACTGTTTTGTTACAAACGCCATTTTTGAATAAAAACAAAAGTTTCAAGCCGCAGACGATAATTTCGACTTTTAAAAACATAGTACAATTGGAATTATTTCTTTTGCAGCAAACGATTTTTTATTACCGCTTACCAAAATCGTCTAAAAAATGTGCGAACAGCCTCTGTATTACTTAACAGGCATTGCTTACAGGTATAACCTATTGTTTAACAGGTTTTCAACCTTTGAGATACAACAAACACTTTTTGAGTCAATGTCAATGCAAAGTTTCACAAATGCCCATCTAAATCAAAATACTTCTATATTCATTTATTAAACTAGTAAATAGGTAAATTTAGCATAAAGTATGCAGAGAAAAGCATGATAATATGAACCTCATATTAGATTTTTAATAATAATATGAAACACTAGTTAAAAATGCATCAAAATCAATGATGAGGTAAAACATTTGTTGTCAGCAAACTGGGCAATATTTTACACCTGAAATTCAACTACAGTCAATATTTTAGCAAAATGCTAGCAACTAATCCAAAATGCGAGGAAAAAAAAAATCAGTGTCTATTGCAAAATAACACTAGCTATTTAAATATCAACCCATCAGCAGATTATGAGTGCTGATAGGTTGATATTTATGCTCCACTAATATCATTTTCTTAGGTATTAAGGTATTTTCCTTATCGCACCTGTTGGCTCCCCCCATCCCCCTCTCCCTGCATACACTAGAGAATAAAAGTGGCTATTATCTTTAGCATTTTTCTACAACTTTTTTCTATTTTAGAATTTTTGCGATAGCATTTTTTAAACCTGTCTTACACATTATTACATATACACATAATATAATGCCAATTAATAATAATAGGATTAAAATTGGGTGTTTTAATTGACTTTTAAGTGTTATTATGTGACTGTAGTTTAAAAAATATTTCAATTTTTCCATCAATTTCAAAAATATGATGTCATTGATCTACTTTAACAATAATAACTCATTCGTCTGCAATACTTAATTTCCACATGTTAAATTTTTTTTATGTAAGGTAACATATGAAGAAATGACTGTTGGTTGCAATTCCATAAGTTGTTGCTATTAAGAGGCAAAATGTAAAAATTCATAAAACTTGGGGGGGGGGGGGGGGGGGAAATTCAATTTATGTTCTAATTAAAATATATATATATATACAGGGTTTCCCAAAAACATTGACCTCCACTTTTATTCCTTAAATATTGATCTTAAACATATATAATAAATTGCAAAGTTGCACAAAAAAAAAAAAGATACAGAATTTTATGAAATCGATTAAAATTTTCAAGGGAATTAAATTTTAAGAAATATAAAATTTAAATTTTTATATGACCCCTGAACAAAAACATTTCCAATGAGTAAAATGTGCTCCATACACTAATAAGGTGATGTACAAAATTTCAGCATTTTATTATAAAAAGTCCCAGAGATATGAAAAAACAAAAATACTGACTTTAACCACTTTTCGATGCATCAATATAGGTTCTCAGAGGGGGAAAAATCATGTCGGCAGATTGCGTTTCAGGGGTTATACACAAATTACGAAAGAAAACAATGATTACATAAATAAATAATAACTTTTCTGTTTATTGGTACAAAATTATCTACACTGTGTAGAAATAATAACTTTACACAAAGATTACAAAGCTCGTTCAAAATGTTTTCCATCCATGCCAATACAGAGCTGCATTCCCCTGATAACACTTCTGTGTACTCGATCAAGTTCTTGTTCGGTGATGTTATGACAACCATATTGAATGCATTATTGCAACTCTGCTTTATTTATGGGAGGTGACAGATAAATAGTTGTGCATAAATGGCCCTACAAATAAAAATCCATAGGCATTAAATCAGGTGATCTAGGGGAAATTCGACTGACCCATGCAAGTCAATCCACTTGTCTGGAAACTAATTATTTAACCAGGGTTCTACAACTGTAGTATGGTGAGCTGGAGATCCGTTCTTGTGAAGCCATACATGTGGAAGTACTGTTAGGGGCAGTTCATCCATAAAATCAGGAATACTGCATTCAAAATCTCATTATAATATCTGTCACCCGTCAAAGTACCATCATACAGTATGGGTCTAAGCAAACAGTTTCTGAAAATACTACACCATACATTCACAGAAAATTGCTTCTGATGATGAATATAACGTACCACGAATGGATTTGTGTCAGACCAGAAGTGCTCATTTTAAGGATTTATGCATCCATCTTGTTCAAAACAGCATTCGTCAGTCCAAATTACGTTTTTCAGGAAACAGGGATTTGCATCTTCCTGATTTAGAGCCCAATTACAAAAATCTAGACGACATTGAAAATCTGTTGGCTCCTGTCCTTGCACACCATGAATGTTAAATGAATGCCATTTATTCAGTTTCAGTATTCTCCACACTGTTGCATGTGGTATGTTCATTTCTGAAGCAGTGGTACGAACACTACTATGTGGATGACTTCAAAAGTAAGCCAAAATATCAATTCCTACATCAGTTGAGTGAAGTCTGGGCCTACCTAGTCCACCTACACGATGTACGCTTCCTCTTTCACGCACTCGTTGCACCAATCGCGAAATAAATCTCCCAGAAGGATGTCGAGAATTAAAGTACGTTGATATTCCCGTGCAGTTTCATTAGCATTGCGATTGCATTAACTGTACAGCATAAGCATTTGAAACAGTTCCTCGTTGCTGTATTGCGACATACTGTTGGTACAGGCTAACTGCACTCTCAAAATGTAGCAGAACTGTGAAATACTTAAGGGTCGCTCAAACTACCGGGCTGCGCGTATTACGCTTGAGTAAGTGAGGCGACTGATCAATGGCAGAGCAAAAGCAACTTTCTCATATGATGCATCTGTTACGATTGTGTGATGCACCGAAGGCAGATATTTGCATATGCATACATTTCTAAGCTGTTTTAATGTTCATTTTGATTGTGCCATTTCAAAGTTTTATTCTGTAATTACTCATGTAAAATTTCAAGGTATTTTTCAGGAAAACATATTTTTGAAAAATTATAAATAAATCTAAAGATAAGAGGCAGATATTATGTGCATATGATGCATTTCTTATTGCGTTATTTGCATTCTTACTACAAACATTTACATTTTAATTTGTGATTAATCCCTCACCAACTTTGTTTAAATATATCTCTGGGACTTTTTATGATAAAATGCTGAAATTTTGTACATCACCTTATTAGTGTATGGGGCATATTTTACTTATTGGAAATGTTTTTGTACGGGGGCCGTAAAAAATTTAAATTTTGTATTTCTTCAAATTTAATCCCCTGAAAACTTTTATTGATTTCATAAAATTATGTACCTTGTTTTACGCAACTTTGTAATTTATTATATATGTCTAAGATCAATATTTAAGGAATAAAAGCAGAGGTCAATGTTTTTGGGACACCCTGTATGTATATATATATATATATATATATAATATTTAAACCCTATAGACTTTGATCTTTTATTTGACATGTGGTTTGCACTTTTATGTTGAGTTTTAGCCAAGGTCTCAAATGCACAGTAAAAAAAAAAAAGCTTGGAGAAATGATATATTGATAATAGAGGTCCAAGAAAACAGAACCCAAAAGATATGGGTATTTAATCTGGATATTAAAATATAAAATTAATGAATAGTCCCATTTTTTGATAACATTTTATTTAATTATTTTACTGTTTAACTGAGGTAAACAGCTTATTATATTCAAACATAATGAACAATCCATAAAAAAAATTTTTTTTGCACAAAGGAGGAAAATATTGAGAAATGAAAAGAAAAGGATATATTTTTTTAATTTGTGAACCATACAAAATTAAAATCATAAATCGAAAGTGGTTTTGTCAAAAATTCTTACATAATAAAAAGATGTTTTTTTTCTGTGTGTCATCGTCGCTTGTAGCAGAATATCAAAGCACTCGGCAGTGGTAAAATTTGCTACAGAAATGCGTCCGGTCCCCGTAATGTGCATCTTGGTGATATTTTTTTAACATTCGAATTTGCAGTTAAAAAATTGTAAGTTTAAAAATCACTATTTTCACCATTTTGTCAAATTAAATCTATTCTTTTTTTTTTGCCATTTCAAGCAATATTTGAGAGAAGGTGTTTTGATTAAATTACAGACATTTTGTCTCATTCAAAACTGCTGATTGCAAACTAACTGCATTTAATTTACTTTCTAGTTTTACAAATGTAAAAGATTTTCTCTGTTTCTTTCATTTGGTATTATATTATCATTATGAGTATTGTGTTAAAATTTAACTTAATTTTTACAAAAATTTCACTAGACAGCAATACTTTGGCTGTTTTCCTTATTATGACTTCAAATATTTTCATTGTGTCATTTTGCTAAAGACTGATCAGTGACTTAGTGCTTATTTACAACGTATTACACTTCTTGTATAATTGGCACGGTTGCGATTGAAAAAATTGAGTATGGAAATGATTTCAGTTAAAAACAGATGAATTTAAAATTGAGGTGTTATCTGTATTATTTAAGCAGTGGGTGCTTCTTTCAAACTCAAGCAATGCTGAGTCAAGTAATGCAATTAAGCAAATAAATAAAATAAAAAGTAAAACATGAAGAAAATTGAATATGCGGGAAACTCTCCAAGTGCAAAAAGGTAGAAATACAACCATGAATGTGTAAAGATCTCCAAGAGTAAAAATGGGAAATAAAATGGAAAATAATTGACAAATTCTGTACACATAAGAATCAAGAATAAAATGCCAAATTGCCAGAAATTTTATTAAGCACAAAAAAAGCAGACTTTTCAACCTTCAAAATCTAAAATTCAAAACACTTTTCAATTAAAAAAATATGCAATGTATTATCAATTATGTAGATTTCTCAGATTTCCTCAGTGCAGTGATACTCTTTATGCATAACAGTTTTGTTGGTGAAACAAAATATTCGAAAGTTGCTTATCTGTAAATATTTTACAAAGTCCTTAGAAATTTTTTTCATTAATTATATCATTTTCATTAATGATATCATTAATTAATAACAATAATTAATTCAGCATGATGATCAATAATTTATAATTATTAGTATTTTTTATTAATGTATAAATTGACAATTATTTATGAACGATTAATCAATTATATCAGTATCGTAAAAGTGTTGAAGAAATTGGAAGCAAGTTCTATTATAAATATAAAAATAATTCGTTCCTTGATTTTAAAATATTTTCTGTGTATGCTAATGTAATGTTATCATATTTCCAATACATAATAAATATGCAGATCAAATCCATTCTTTCAATACAAATGAAATTGGTACAAAATGTATGCAAATGTGCAAGACTTGAGAAATAAGTAATACAAATAAAAAGGATAAGAATAAAGTAATATTTTCACTTATTTATAGAAAAAAAATTTAAAATAAACTCCATGTCTCAACTTAAAAAAATATTTAAATAAATAAACATTAAATTAAGTAAAATTGAAGATTTATTTAAAATTGCCATCCTTTTCAATAATTTATATTATTAGGAGAAAATTGGGAAGTACACTTGCACTTTCTTTGGGTATGACATTGGTTTCAGCAAAAAACAAAGTAAAATCTCTAATGGAAACATAACAATTTTAGAAACTAACTAAATTTTATGTATCCATTATGGAAACTAAAACAACCTATTAAATTATTATTACATTACGAATAAATTAAGATTATGAATAAATTAATACATTTACAAATAAATAGTTACTTGAGATTCCATCCATCAATTGCTCTCGTTCAGATTCATGTTCCATCCTAAGATGATCATTTTCAACTTGGAGATCTGTAGTAATCATGTGGCACCTATGTTCATTCTCTTCTAGTTTATTCTTAAGGGAGAGTATTTCTCTTCTAGAAGCTTGCAGATCATTATTCATTATCCTCCTTTGCTCTTGAAAATTGGATAGTTCTTTTTCTAAAAGTTCCTTTTGCATAACAGCCTTTTGCTTTTCTGACTAAAAAAAATTAAAGACATAAAATTAATTATCTGTATTATTAACACTTTACAACATAGTTGAAAAGTGTTTAACTTTGTTCATTCTATCTGTCTGTCTGTCCGTTAGCACGATAACTGCAATAAAAATGACTTTATCAAAATGAAATTTTAGCATGTTGTTCAGAAGGTCTGTGGGACCTATTGGAATATAAATGAATAATAACACCCAATGAGTTTTGGATTGAACCCGGGTTGAAAAAATGAAATACATTGAACCCTATGGGACCTAAATTTTCAAGCATTAAGTGAATTTAAAATTCACAAATTGCTTCGAAAGTTTTATGAAATATTCAAATTATCCTATAAAATATGTAAAAATAAATGTCAGCAAAATATATTCAGTAGTTTTTAAAATAAAAATTAAAATAATAATTACACCCTTTATATGGAGAGATCATGTGACCATTATATGAAAAGATCACGTGACCCATTTCAAAATAAAATATGGCATCCACCTTGTGTCAAAATCGTGGTTTTTAAAGTTCTCTTTAATTCAAATTTAGTGTTGCATCCGTCCTAAAACCGCTTTATTTTTACTTAAATTCTGTGCATCTACATATTGAAACAACGTAATTACAATCTAGTTGAGTTTAAAAGATCATCCAACTTTGATTATTTCTACAATGAAGCCTAATATTCACTTATGGAGAATGTAAACACCAAAAGATGTAGCATGAGTTGTATAAGAATTCCTGCATTTCTTTAATGCAAAATTATTTAACTCATGGAGTCTGCAATATAGCTGATATGAAAGAAACATTCATTGATTTTACACAGAGAAGAAGACGATTTTTTCGATGAAGTTTTAAGCATAGAGTTAAATTACTTGTACTTCCATGGTTTTAAGTTTTTAAATAAAATAAATTATTACAGTATTGTGTTGAATGAATGGAATAGAAAAAGTTTATGAATGATATGCTGCTGTTATATAGAGGCGATTTATATTTCAATGGCGTCATTTGAATAAAATTCATTTGTTTTCGACGAAGTTTTCAAATATAAGAAATTATTGTAGTATTATGATAATTCTAAAAATATTACTGAGGAATGTATTGCATTCTAGAAATGTTTAAATCAGGCAATTTATATTTCAATGCTGTCATTTGAATAAAGTTCATTTTTTTGGATGAAGTTTTAAGTTTACAAATATAATAAATTAATTTAGTATTGCGATAATTTTAAAAATATTACTGAGGAATGTATCGCATTTTAGAGATGTTTAAATAAAATTTCATTAAATTTGGAAAGTGTTTCATAATCGATGCTTTATGCATGATTGTTCTTTCTTGTATATTATAAAATTGCATATCAGTATGAGTGCCTGGTTGATCATTGTTACAACATTGGTGTGATTACATTAAATATAACTGCTGCTTGTGGGAATATAATTTTTAACACTTCCTTAAAGTATTGAATAAAACTGAACTTCCCTAAAGAATCGAACATTCAATATATCCTAATTTTTCTATACCTGCTTTCTTCAAGGAATTATTGAAAGTTATATTGGTTTAATTATTGGGGTTTTGCAGGAAATGTTACATAAAAGAACAAACTTTCATATGACAATTCATCCTCCCCCCCCCCACCTCTTAAAATCAGAGATCATAATTATTAAAGTGCATATTAAGTGGTATTTCTAAGAAACAATAGAAGCCACATATGTAGGTACATATAGGACCGTGCAACAGACACTTGCCACCGCACATAATTGTGAATTTTAAGTTTCTTTATATTATACATTCTAAGAACGGGTATACTACTAGTTAAAATATAAGAAACTAATTTACACACCAAGCTATCTGCATACAGAAAAATATAAATTATTTTAATCTATGAAAACTGAAAACATTTTTTTGCACAAATCATCTATTGTTTGTTTTCTTATCGTTTTACAAACATATGTAAATTAGAACAAAGTTACATTTTTTTCACTTATTATTTACGTGTGAATAATGCTTGTTCTATTAAATTGAAATGAATTAAGATTGTCTTTCCTTATACATTCAGCATAAAAAACAATACACAGATTAATTAAACCAAGATGAAATTAATTTGTTACTATGTTTTATTAATAAGTGAAATCATCATTCTCACATGTCAAAATCTGAACGGAGGAAGTGATATCAGCAAAAATGCTGATGATAATATCTCCACAACACAGGTTCAATACAAAATTATAAACTGTTTCTACACATACAGATGTCACCTATTACTACTCAAGTACTGTAACAGTTACATACAGCTCAAACTACTGCTAATGTAATAAAACTAAAATAACTTCATTAAAAGCAACATACAACAAAAAATTAATAGTGTTGATTGGTTTTGAAGGCAAGAAACAGTCTTTTTGTCAGAACACACAAACACAACCTTCACACGTGATAATTAGATTGGCAACTGTAGTTAACCCAGTAAACATGACTGAAGCAGGGAAAGGGGGTTGCCAAAGGTGAAAGAAAAAAAATGAGGTAAACATCCATGAGGAGAAAGGAAGGAATAAGAGCTTAGACACTAGTATGAATGAAAGGTAAAATATCAAAGAGGAAAATGAACATCCAACAAAAGATTCAAAGCACTTGTTCAATGAGTAAAAACATGATGTGAAATGAACTATGAACATAAGTGTCCTGTTAAATTAAAAAAGGCAACTGAACCTGTTTCGAAAACTATATGAGTCCTCCAAACCAATGGTAAAATAACAGTCTCTAAATAGAAACAAAAAATAACTAGAACAGAAAATGAAGGAAATAGTAGATTTTGGAAGCCAAGTGAAAGTTATGCTTCTTTGTGTCCTGATGAAGAAGGCTGTTTCTTGCCTTCAAAACCAGTCAACACTATTAATTTTATGTTGTATGTTGCTTTTAACAAAGTTATTTTAGTTTTACTATAACAGTTATTAAAAAAACCCTGTATAAGATAATTAATAATGAATAATGCTGGCATCAATAACCTCCAGTGCTCTGTTGTTGCTTATACTATCTGCAATTTGTTTCGAATGTGTTCTGCTAACACTGTTTAACTGAAGAGTCAAATTTTCATTCTGAGCCCGTAGTTCTTCACATTCAGCAAGCAATCCCCTGAGCTTGGAATTTAGCTGCAGAACTTCATGTTTAGCAGATTTCAGTTCAACTGCACAGGAATCATCTGGAAAAGACGTCTCTTTCTCTAATAGTTCTATTTTACTTTGCAATTGTTCAACCTACATAAAAAATAAATATACAAAAGTAAATAAAAAAATACTATAATGTAGTATGTATCAAGGCTATTTAAATGGTAGCATGCAGGTAATCTAAGGAAATGCTTTGATTTCTCACAATCATAATGATCATTAAATGAAACATTTTAAACAAATTAAATGAACTATCTAAATTTTATTTAAAATGAGCAAATGTTGTTATTTAATCCTAATAAAGAACTTCTTCTTCGACCCAGGTTGTCTGACCTACTTAAAAGTGTAAGGGATCTGTTTGGATAGACGAGAAGTGCCACCCAATTTAAATTGGAACCCAGTGGGGGCAGCATATACAGGGACCATATCCTCCTTCGCCTATAACCAACCACTCAAAAAGACTTATAATCCCACATATCCCATACTCCATGTGAACATATGCGACATTTTGGGCAGAGCTGGAATCGAACTTGGGTCGTCTTAGTGCAATCCTTGCACATTAACACTGGGCTGTTCCACTCCCAATAAAGCACTTGACCAACATAAATTATGAAACATCATTCCAATAAAATCATATATTATCAATCTTAGAACTTCTTAAATTATTCTGTAATACCAATTTAAAATATCTCACTTGCAGCAATTCTTCCACTTAAATACTAAGATCTAGATAGGTTACAAATATTCAGTCTTCTATATAACTGATAGTTTTGACTGACAATATTGCTGCAAAATATAGCCATTCATTTAATTAACAATACATTTGAAAAATAGCTTTTTTATATAGAACACGTAATCATTACTGTTTATTTTAGTCACAGTAAACCAGGGTGGCCACTCTTCGGACATATTGAAATTCCCTGACTTTTCCAGGTGAATTGAAAAGAAATTCCAGACCAGTAATTTTAACATAAATGTGCTTACGTCGCTATTTAGTTACAAATTTGATTAAAGAATCTTAACAATTTAACTCCACTATCCAAAAAAAGTTATATTAAATCAGGAGAAAAAAATACACATTTTTTTGTTTTACAAATAAATGTTGACATTTTTAATAAAAAATACACGTAAATGCAGTAAAATTGGACTACTGAAATATTTAAAATAATTTAATGGTTTTCATTGAAGACAATAAAAAGAAATAGTTCAAACTGATGTCCTTAAATATGGGCATTGCAAATTGCTCACAATGACAGAGATCATTAAAGATATGCAATAACTACACTATAACAAATCACAGCCATTGAATAATTAATGTCAATTCAGCAATGTCAAAAGAATGTCATTAAAATAGAAAAAAATATAGCAAAATGTATATAATATATATACAGAGATGCCAACCTCTGAAAAGGGTCATCAGTAAGAAAAATCAGGCGTATTCAGTAAAACGGCATCGACCATCAGTAAGATTTTACGTATATTGACAATATATATTTTAAAACCTTAGAATAAGTTCAAAATGTAGTTTTGCTAACTTAACTGAGTTAATTACAACTAAATGGCAATATTTATGTGAAAATAATTAGGAAATTAACCAAAATATG
Source organism: Amaurobius ferox (assembly GCA_951213105.1). NCBI lineage: Eukaryota > Metazoa > Arthropoda > Arachnida > Araneae > Amaurobiidae > Amaurobius > Amaurobius ferox. Next base: position 135,025,602 of record OX578136.1, read on the forward strand.
AAAATAAGCTAGTTTAGTCAAGTTAATGTGCAACAATAGGGAGATTGAGATCCATGGCAAAGGATAATTTCGTACGAGGGGGAAAAAACTGAATTTCACGATCATACTATTTATATGAAAATAATTAAGAGATTAGACTTTATAATTAACCAAAATATCAAAATATGTTAGTTTAGTCAAGTTAATGTGCAAAAATAGGGAAATGGAGATCGATGGAAAAGGATAACTGCGTACTCTCGGCAACGCCCGTGAAAAAAAAAACTGAATTTCACGATCGGACTATATATGTGAAAATAATTAAAAAATTAGCCTTTATAATCAACCAAAATATGAAAATAAGCTAGTTTAGTTAAGCTAATGTACAATAATAAGGGGATGGAGATGGATGGAAAAAGACAATTGTGCACTCTCAGCAAAGCCCGAAAAGAAGGACTGAATTGCGCAATCTTATAATTTAAGCAAAATATAATTTGTTTAGCAAAATATTTCTTTATTTTTACGCGCACTATAAAAATAAATTAGGTCTATTGTTCTGATATCAAATCATTAGAAGAAGAAAATGGATGCAAACTGATCATTTTGGACTCTAAGCAAAGCAGGGAATATGAACTGAATGGCAGGATGCATGGATTTCACGGGATTTTCCGTAGTTTTGGGAGTAATGTCTGTAAAACGGTAAGATGAAGTAAAAATCCGTACAAACTACGGAAAATCCGTAAAAGTTGGCATCTCTGTACTTGGCGACATTTGTCCAAAATGGCGCACAAACTCCGCATTTTTGCTTTTATACGGAATCAAATGGATACAGGCAACCTTTATTTGGCGGTTACGAATACAGCGTAATACTTGGCGAAATTTTTCGAAAATGGCATACAAACTGGGCAGTTCTGTTTTTATATGGACTAGTGAAAAAAAAAAAAAAATCCAGAATTTTCACAAAATTCCCTGACTTTTCCCAGTTTTCCCTGACCATTCTAAAATTCCCTGACTTTTCCCGGTTTCCAGGCTGAGTGGCCACCCTGTAAACAGATTGCATAAGTGAAAACTATTTTCACAATCAAATAAAATATACCGAGTATTACGTACAAATACAGTTTTTCATGATACTGCTGCTAAATAGTCCTTCATTTATATTAATAGTATGTTTACTCAATGTAAACAGATTGCTTAAATGGAATATATTTTCACGATTAAATGAAATATATTGAAGATCACATACAAATGCAGTTCTTTTGGATACTGTGGCATAATAGTTCATTTCATTAATGGTATATGTCTGAAAAATAGCTTTTTTGTATGCAGTACACAATAATTATAAATATTTTAGTTGATACAAATAGATTGCATAGGTGGAAAATATTTTCACAATTAAACAAAATATGACAAGGATTGCATACAAATGTAGTTTTCCGCAATACTGTTGATAGCCTTTTACTTAATTAATATTACATTTGAGACAGTTTTTTATTTGTATATAACGCGAAATATTTATGAAAATTTTAGTTGATGCAAAAATATAGCAAAAATAGGAGAAAGATAATCACTGGTCATCTCTCCCGTGATGTGAAAGAAATTGTCACTTGGACGTGCCAATTTCAGATTTGTGGGGAAACAAATTTCCAGATGTAAGAATGAAAAAATTACAATATCAAAATTCATGACTGCTTTTATTTCTGTGAGGAAATATTTTTGCCCTCAGAAAGAAGAAAATTCCTGGGTTAAAAACAAAGGCACTTGGAAGAAACAAAAGGCAGAAATTCTTAGCTCCATGGAAGAATCTCATGCCTGGTATTCTACAAGGATCACTGATATTTTTATACTAAAATATCATTGAGTTTTTAGGTGCAATAAAAGCAGAGGCAATCTCCAGATATACATACAGAATGGAAGAATCTCATGCCTGGTATTCTACAAGGATCACTGATATTTTTATACTAAAATATCATTGAGTTTTTAGGTGCAATATAAGCAGAGGTAATCTCCAGATATACATACAGAGATAAATACACTTACAACTCTTAATAATAAGATAGTAGGGAAAGTTGGTATTTTGGGACATGGAGCCAGGTCTCTGGAGTCAGTTATGTTGAGTCGTTCGCCCTCCTCTCCTTACGGTCCGACTCCGACTCCTTCATAATAAGCAAATGCATTAACTAGTAGTTTTTCTGGGATCTTTAATTTTTCGATTCATTTTGCCAAAATTGTAAAAATTGATGAATATTATGCAATATTGGTAACATTTTGTATTGTTTTGTGTTAAACAGACTGATTTTGGAGTCTCATATACTACTCTGAATTTAGAAACATCGATTTCATCCATATTAAATTATAAATTACTTAATTTCAGACAAGCATAACAATTAATCATCAAAATATGTTTCTGTATTAATCCCTATTTTATTATAATATTAATTTTTCAAATCAATAGTTTCTTAATTGGTAGACATTGAACTTTTAAGTTATTGCTTACCTATTTAAAAAATATTTAAAAAATTAAATATTCCAGAGAAAAATTATTTTTAAATAATTTTATTTTGGAGCTGAAGTTGGTAAAAAATATATTGATTCCCAAACTGCTGCCGATTATAACTCTGATTTCACAGCCCTGCATAGGACATCCCAGGACACCTTGTTATTTTAAACTCAACTTGAGATTAACATAAATTATTTTCAGATTAAGGTAGATGTTTTATTTGACGGTGTATTTTAAAAGCACTGGATTAGAGAAAGAAATAAGTTACTTTTATTTGTGTCTCAAGTAGTTTTAGATTGCATTATATAGGTATTGCTTTAGTCTAAATGTCACAGCTATTGAACTATAATTCTGCAGTTAAATAAACACAATTATTAAGTATGGAAAAATTATGCATTTTAATAACTAAACCTAAGAGCATGATTGCTCACAGAAGAATTTTGATTATGTAGCACTTTGGGACACATGCCGTTGGGTTAGTACTCTAGATAGTATCTCTATAACAACACTAGAAAATGTACCTGGCATTGCGGCCACACAACAGTTTATTTATGTATTTTTTGTTATAAGTGGGCATTTTGATAACACTTTCTTTGGTTGTTGAGAATTCTGGTGAATGAAGTTTAAAGAATGCTTTAATAATACTCCCACTTATAGCAACCATAATGGCAACAAAAAAAAAAAATCTCACCGAGGCACATTTTCCCAGGTCCTGATGTACCTGTGCACTAAATTTCGTACAACACTTAGATTTCCTGGTACAGACAGCACATATACAGAGAAAAGCATCTTCTTTTATTGTGTATAACCGTACCCATGCAAAGCATCTGCGTTCTAGGTAAATGTGAAATGTTTAACAACAGAACTCTGAAAATAACAATTTAATTGGCTCTAAGTTTTGCATTTCTTCTTTGGCTGATACTTTTTCCAATATTTTCTTCTACCTGTCGAAATCTATCAACTTCAATTTATTTCTCATTCAATAGCTTCATAAACAGTTTCATTGACAGTCCATGCTCTTCTACGTGTATTATAACGAACTATGCCATTACAATCATTTTGCCTTTAATTATATATATCTACAAAAATAAGCTGTTAGTTACAAAAATAAAGCTAGCTGTATATTGGACTCTTTTTTAACTATCTTACAACAATGGATATTATATAACATTGTCACATGCAAAAGGATGTCTACCAAGGAAAAAATATTTTCCTTATTGTTCATGGAAAACGGTTGATTTTTTTAACACTTTGAAAAAGTTTTAAAATTTAAATTAAAAATTCAGTAAAAGGCCTTCGAGGTGCCTTAATTCAGGTATTTCAGGTATAATATGTGCAAAACTTCAGACCTTTAAGTTAGGTAGATATTGTGCAGCATCACGAACAAACAGATTCTTTCATTTGTTAATTATAGATTACCCATATATCAATATTGATTTAATATATTACACAATATATTGATAAGTATTAATATAAATATGGTTAAATAATGGCTTAGACTTAATTGACATCAATAAGTATTTAATTTAAAAAGTAAATATTTAATTACATATACTAATATTTAATATAAAAGTTAAATTAATTTAAAAATTAAATAGTTAATAATGAAACTGCAACTTTGTGCAAAATATCCTTTCTGTAATGGAAATTAAATTTTATTATGCATATTTGATGAAAAATAATAATTATAATCAATTTCAAATAATAATTTTACACAATGAATGTTTTTCCTATGAATATTGAGCTAAAATTTCACACAATCTTCTTAGCAGTGGAACTTCTAATTTTGCCCTGGTAATATCTTTTGGCAAGGGTCACCTTCTTAGTACAATATTTATATTTGAGCAATTCTTATATAATTAAAAACAATATTCTAAATTGAAGGTCAAATTTTGTATTTTATAAAGTAAGAAATATATTCTGTGCTCTGTAGCATGTGAAATATTATTCTTATTCTTATGAAATCAAAAATAAATAGAACGAGGCTACCAAATGCATCATTTGAATTTCAAGCCAAATTCAAAAGAGTTCTCCAAGTTTGAAAAACAGGAGTAGATATATAATTTTACAGGGATCAGAAATTCTTTAATCGGCAATTGTTTCCCAGATGTGCATTGATGGAAATATACAAACCAGAGCCATCTTTATGATTTGAGGATTCAAGAGACCACAATTTTTCAGAGGGTACCTTAAATATTAACATAATTTTTTTCCATTTCAATTATTATGATTAAAATTGTATGTTCTAGGGCCATGTTAAAGTCAAGGCCTATGGGTCAGGTCCCACAATATTTAAGAGAAAACAGTTCTATCTGCAATTTCAGTAGCAAAAGTCCTTTGCTAATCTAGATAAAAATACATTTTTTCACTTCTTAAGGTCAGAAATGTTTAAATACACAATTGATAGCACTATGTATGGCTGATAACAAAAACAATTGATTAAATATTGTGAGCTAATAAATTTAAACAATTTAATGATGCAATATGTTATGTAAATGACATACAAAATGGGTAGGTAAGAGTTATTGAATAAGGGATTCCCCAGTTTTTCAATGCCCACTACTGGGGAATTCCCTTATTCGATAAGGTAGTTCCCCAGTAGGGATAGGGGATAAGGGGGTCCCCTTATTTGATATGGGGAAATCCCTTTGAATAAGGGGATTCCCCAGTAATTACTGGGGAATCCCCTTATTCAATAACATTATAGCAGTGTGCAGTACTGCCTAATTTCTGAAGTGTGGTAAAAATGTGAATTTTTTTTATACATTTGTACCAAAGACTGCAATTTATACTAGACCACTCATGGTCACGTACATAAGTATAAGACAATGACTTTGAAATCGTGTTAGATCAAATAAATTTTTCAAAAAAGGAAGACTTTTTTTAACTGTGTAACTTCAAATTTGCGTGTAAAAAAAGAGTTGGGTGTATATATATATATATATACATTGGGCTCTCATTAAAACAGGACCCGTTTAAGATCGATTTCTCATTATTACATAGTACAAATACAGATTCCCCGCTTAAGGTCTATGGACCTTGCATGTTACAAACATCGCTTAATACATTTGTTAAGATAGACAAATTTTTTCAATTTTTCTATCACTAAAAAATGTTCCAAAACATACTTTTGAGCAATTGACTAAAATTGCTAGATTCCATTTATTCAATTTCCAAACTTCTTGCATAGCTCATCGTGCTAAACTAGGCTTCTGATTTGCAAAAACCTTCAGTTTACAAGCAATTTTCATTAGTATTTCTCGGGTATATATATTACAAGTAATCATAAAAATCTTCAATTATATATATATATATATATATATATATCATATATATATATATATAATGCTTATATTACTAATCAATCTATTCATACAATATTTATCAATTTTCCAAAACTTCTTCACTTTGTTCTTTTCAATAATTATATATTTCAAGATAATAAATTATACTTACAAGTCTCAGGGGTTCCACAAGGTGGTTGCAGTAGCAGTATATTAGCTAATTTATATCTTTATCATTATGAACAGTTCATTTTATTTTTATTCTTATAGGAGAATTGCATTTAATATAATTTTAATTCTCAGAAAATATTTTAAACTATACACAAGGCATTAGAATTGAAGCTATATAAAGAGAAATAACAAATATTATAATTGTATCTGTCCCAAGGTGTTTCACTATGCCTTATTGATCTCACATTAAGTGAAATAAATATATTCAAATTTCTTGGAGTTTGATTCATAAATCACAATTTCAAAGAAAAAATCCTTGATGCTTAGAGGTTTAAAAAATATTTTACCATGCACGGCTCCCCATCTACATACACAAAGATTTTATATTTTGACCATTATAATAGTCAAATCAAAATGACCAAAATCATAAGCAGGACCAAAAGTGTCTGGGAAAAAGCACTAGATGTTAATTAGTATTTATTTTCAAAAATTCAGTTGATCAGCAATTCAACTTAACACAATTGGATCACAGAATGACAGTAAATATTATTTAGTTTAACTTTAGCATTTATGTTCCTCTATTCTTTCTTTGAAAATCTTTTAACTGCAACCCTTCTTCCAGACATTAGTCATAGAAACAAAGTTAAATAATTTTTAAACGGCACTTCATGATCGTGTACGTGTTCTTAATTTTTAATTGACAGCCAAAACATTATTGCACACATATATATGCATTATGCATATATAATAAATTTAATTTAAATATAGTCTGTTAGCATTGATAATCAAATTTATTGATGTCAAAATGTAAAAAGAAGGTTTACCTCTTCTGAGTGTTGCATCTTAAGTCTATCTAGCCCATAAGAATACTCTGAATCTTTGCTTTCAAACCTATATTGAAGAACAACATATTCAGAATGCAAACTGTTGTACTGTTCCCTTGCTTTGTCAACTTCAGCATGAAGCTCATTTATTTTTACTTCATAGTGACTTGTTGCTTCTTCTACGACAGAATCTCTAATCTGTTTAGGATCAAAAGATCTAACCTAAAACAAAGTCGATGAAAAATTTATTTAAACATATTAAATATTATTCTATAAGATTGTATGTAGAGATGTGGATTTTTCAGAAAATTTTCCGCAGTGGAAAATTTTGAAATTATTCTCTATATTACATTTTAGTTAAAATAATATGTTCAGTGACTTTGTATTTATTCGTATATTACAGTTACAGTCAAACATATATTATATAACAAGGCTAAAAAAAAGTTTAAATCTAGAAATATATAAAAAAATTCAATGCATGAAAATTTCTTACATCTGTATACAGATGTAAGAAAGTTGCCATCTGTTGGCAGCTACAATTTATTGTTTTCCTTAAATATGCTTGCTTTTTAAAACTTTAAAAAGAATTCTATTACATTTACAATAATGTTTTTTTAATCTTCAAAATTCCAATTTAAAAGCATTGCACAAAAAGAATGATAAGGTATGCAAAAGGCATGAGAAATAATTTAAAATTGTTAAACCGTATCAAAATCATAAATAATGTACTATTTATTATTATAAAAAGTATATTATAAAATATAATAATAAAGAAGTAAAAACTGATTATAATTGAAAAATACATTAAATATTGTATTGCCTTTCTTTTAACACCTACTGATAATTCAAGGGAAACATTCTACCATCTTCTTAAAAAATAACAAAAATAAAAAATATATTACTATTTTATTACAAGTATAAAAAAATTATGAAATATATATAAACACATTATACAGCAAAAATAAATATAAAAAATATTTATAATTAAGCACTTTTAAAAATAACTTATTTCATATAATATTGAAAATTAAAAAAAATACCTGCTTGTAATTGAAGGAGTATCATGAAAAAGAAGAAACAATTTGCAACATGAGTTAAACATATATTTAGTAAAGCATTTTCCTTCAGCAGAACTTGCAGACACATTCCATTTTTTTAATATTTTTATAAATTTTGGAGAACTTAATACCAAAAAATAGGCTTCCTACAACTTTATTTGCTTTTTTCTGAAAATGAGTAAAATGTCACTTGTACCCTTTTAGTTGCCATTCATTCTCTTTAAAATAAAGTGCATATACATACATTTGCCCCCCCCCCCTCCTTTATTTTCCTTTCCAAAATTAGAAAAATCAATCAAAAACTTATTATAAAACTATTTGCTTTTCAGAAAAATAGTTTGGAAAGAGTATTATATTCTATTTACAAATTAATTAAAAAGAAAAAAAAAAAAAAGAGCGGAATAATTTCTGACCCACATCTTTAATTGTATGTATACAAAAGTATAAATATTGATATACAAATTTAAAAATCTGGCATCACCAGGATCAAGAGTCAGGTAGATCTCTAAAATGCTGCAAAATAGCTATCTATATTTGAAACAGATTATTTTATCAAAATTTTGAAGAATCAGTTTAAATAATGGCAAGTATTTAAGCTAATAAAAATTAAAATACATAAATAAACTTTTTAAGTTATATGGTGTTAGTAAAATGCACTGAAAAGTAAAAAATAATTTTTAGCTATAATATTTTTAGCAGCATTCTTGGTCATATGTGAATAAAAAGAAAATTGTGGGTTGCCCATAAAATAATACATATTATTTAGTAAAGAGTAGTGATGAATATCTTTTGAAATGAAATTGATTTAGGTAATTGTCAGTATATTTATCTATACATATTTTTTAACTTATATATATGTATATATAAATATACTGATGGATTTTTAAATCAAAATTATTAAAGAGAAATTTAAATGAATTAAATGTGATCATTCTTATAAATGTCATTTTTATGTTATCACTTCTATTGTTCTTTAAAATTCTGTTAATGCCCAAATACAATTTTTTCATGTGTCCCCTGATTTTATTTTTAGTTACATATTACCAAGAATATTTTGATAGTTAAAAATTATTTTTTCACTTTTCAGTGCATTTTACTAACACTGTGTAACCTAAAAAGTTATATGTATTTTATTTTATACTTTTTAGTCTTGGAGCAAGTTGTTGAAGTGTTTATTCAGAGCAATTTTGCAATCAATTTTTCATCAGATATCAAATCAAACCTTTTTATGTTAAATTTATAAAGGTTCTTTATATATAAAACATCAATTCATAACTAGCCATAAGCAGTATCATGTGTTAAAGTTTTTTGTCTTATATAGTATATATAAAAGCAAAGTTGAATGTTAGATTCTCTTTTAACTATCTTACAACAATGAAATTATATATGTAGAGAGAGAGAGAAAATTGTATATTGGACATATTACACTTTGCTTGCATATTGTATTTTAATTATCTTACAAAAATGGGATTTTTGTAGGCCATTACGGGCATCACAATGGGGAGAAGTACTCAAATTTGATAAAATATTGTATTGTCATCGCAAATACATTTGTGCGTAAAATATTGATTTCAAGATTCAACCCAAACAGAGAAACTAACCTAAATAAAACTGTGTAAAAATGTATTGCGAAATGCTGAAAAAAATAAGTGTACTTAACGCTAAAAAAAAAAAAAATTATTACACACCATGTAAAATATGATCTGGGTATAGACACCTTGAGGGCTGTTACAAACTTATTAGAATATAAAATTGAATGCTTTTATTTCAATTGTGCATCATTTTGACATGCAAATAAAGAAATCTGCTTCCTTGAAAAGGTGAGGCCAAGAGGATGGCCTTGACCATATGGCACATGTGCATGCTCTTTCGCAACATGATGAAGCAAGAGTGATTTGAGCAAGAGTGATGCTCATATGACATTGTGATCAAAATTAAACTGTTCCATTCTTTATTTCGAAGAGTTTGTAACAAACCCCTTTAGACCAATGCTTATGATATAGCACATGCCATATTAATTTACAAGGTTAATATTTACTGTTCTTTAAATTTTGAAAACAAATCAACATCACTTTCCAAACAACAAATATATGCAAGAATATGTTTGTAGCCTTTGTTGGAGTTGATTCTCTGTCTTTTTATCCTGAAGAAAGAGGCTGCTCTTTACCTCCGAAACTGGTTGATATTTTTTAATTAACCTTGTATGCTGTTAAACTAATGAAATATTTATTTTTCAAATTGATTCATATAATAATTTGAGCAAATTTTTACATAATATTTATGATTTTAATTTATAAGGATTTTTGTTGTATGAACTAGATATACAGACTAACCATTAGGGGAATTACTTATATGTTTATTAGGAAATGCATATTTGAGAATGCGGAAAATGTTACTGTCAAAATATGCACCCAGCCGTCTTGAAGGATGAAGAAATTTAGTTACAAACTATTTTGATACCATTAACATTCATAACTTTGTTCAAATTATCAATCCCCTCCCCCCTGCTCCTATAAACTAAGTTATATATACTTTCCCCTGAATTATTATTATTTTCCATAAGAAATAATGATACGAAAATCTTAAGTGCATTCATTCTTCATGTGTTTGATCATGGCATATACACAGGCATATACACAGAGCTATTCGAAAGAATTTGAAAATGATTAGCAAAACTGCTAAGCAAAATCAAGATTAGCAGAGTATTAAAAATAAAATTAGAAGCTAGCTAATTTTCATAAAATTCTCTTAAACATGTTCTATGACTTATTTGATGAAAACAGTGTGTTATAAACAAATGTTCCTGTAAATCAGAGGTCTGTAACCTAGTGCCTGCAAGCACCAGTACTCTCATAAGTGTAAAAATATATAACTTTTTTGTCTGGTGCTCCTGCAGATTTTTTTTTATACGTGAGTACTTACTGGTTAAGAGTAAAAGATCTCTAATCTGGAAAGCAAAATAAAAATATTAAATAAAATCTAGCAAAAGGACATGAAAAATGACAAATTTTGTAATTAACCCATTTATTAATTCAAGTTTGATAATTTTTATATAGTTCTTCAGAGCTTTTCGAAAAATATTTCCATGGCATCAAAGGAATTGTACTGTTTTGGAGGAGTTTTTATGTGGACTACATTTTTTTTTTTTATTAATGTCACTTTTCCAATTTTGAAAAGCCAGTAATTTTATTTAATCTGGAGAAGCACCTATTTTGGCATTTTATGTGTGAAAATCTACAATCTCAGTACAATTCTATAAGCAAGGTGGGATATCTACTAGATAGTCACTAATTAATATCACCTATTTGCTCATGGAAAGATGATGTTGTGAGACATCTCTCCATACATCACTATGAACAAACCAAGATGGTTCGAATCAAAGAACACTAATCAGGCTCATTTTAGTCACAGCCAACTTTATAAAATCGGCTTTGGTTCTAAAAGAGTGCAAAAAACACCGCTTGAGGAGGAGTGCACATTGAAAGAGGAACACGAAGAACATAAAATTCTTGTATTGAGCATTCTTGCATTGAGAATTCTTGTATTAATGCATCCATTCATACTTCCACATTGGTTTACTATTCCACACTGACTTGATATCGTGCATTGAGGTATAAGTTCACAATAAAGTAGGAGGATGTTCAGCTGTAAAATGTTTTAATAATTCCTGAAAAGAATATGAATGTTTAGATTTCCAAAATAACAAGAAAAAAAATGGATTAATTGCAGAAGAGATGAATGCAAGAATATTTTTTTTTTGCTGCTATCGGTGATAAGTGAACCCAAAACAGGTTGCATTCCACTGAGAAGCAAGGGTATTTTGAAGGTCAGTGGTTCTGGTTTTCACGCCCTGTTTCCAAGACATTTTTCACTAGGATTCAACATAGAAGCCATGAGTTAGCCTATGCTATAGGAGCTCTAACAGGATACTGGGGAGGAGTAACACACAGTTGCTGTGAGTGAAGTGCTTTATGGTAACCAAGATTTGAAACTAACCATAATCAGTGCAGCTGTAGCATTTTTTGAAAATCAAAATCTACATAAATAACGAGATTTGCAATTGGTATTTCAATTTTTCTTCTTTTTTTAGGTGAGATTTTTCTTGCATCGTACTTTTTCTATGCATTTTAAAAGTTTATTTGCAAAAGAGCAGTTTCATAAATCTGGCAATAAAAAAAAGTGACCAAGTTTGCTATATCCCACAAAAATTTTTTACGGACAGACAGAGAAATGGGTTTTTCTTATATGTTTATTATGTTCTTTCCAAGATATTGAAATTTCATAATTTTCATTAATTTATCATTTTTATCAATTTGGCAACATTTAAAAAAGCTCACCAAGTTGGCGATATGTCACCGAAATTTTGCCTAACGTTACAGACAGAGAAATAGGTTATTTCTATAGTAGATTCTTTTCAAGATATTGAATTTTTATCAATTTGTTGTCATTTTCATTGATTTAGTGTCATTTTTATCAATTTGGCACCATTTAAAAATACTCGCCAAGTTGGCGATATTCAGCCAAAAATTTTGCCAAGTGTTATAGATGGAGAAATAGGTTATTCTTATATAGATAAATGACTAATGGCATCCAAATACAAAACTATTACCCAACGTATCTTCTCTGATATAGTAGATTCTTATATTCTTTCCAAGATATTGAATTTTCATCAATTAGTTGTTATTTTCATTGATTTAGCATAATTTTCATCAATTTGGCAACATTTTTGTTAATTTGGCAACATTTAAAAACCTGTCAAGTCGACGATATTCCACCAAATTTGTTGCCAAAATTTTGCCAAACATTATGGATGGAGAAATAAGTTATTCCTATAATAGATAAATGGTTAATGGTGTCCAAATACAAAACTATTACTCAAAATATCTTCTCTCGTGAATAGAATGAGCTAGATACATGTGAATGATGATAACAAATTTACCGTATAATATTACATATGAAAAGTGAACATATTTTACAATAGTTAATATTTTTTTTTAATTTTATGTGATTTTCTGATAAATTTACTTGGAAAATGTGCAATATCTCAAGAACAGTTCATGATAGCATTCTAAAGTCTGTGTCAATTGTTTTCTAATAAAACATTGCATAAGAAATTATTATTTACATAACTTTATTGAGGGTTTCGATTTATTGATGATTTTTATCAAAATTTTATTTTAACATTTGGGGTGGGTGGAGGGTATTCAGTGATTGTCATTTTTGTACCAAATTTTGTTTGAATCACTTTATTTGCTCATGAGATATTGTCTTCACACACACACACATACATCCCCTCAAAAATGTTTGATTAGCATTCAGAATAAGGGATGTTTGAAACATGGTCTTTCTTTGAAAACTAGAATACGAATTTTGGACCCCATTACAATACTTTCCTTTTACATTATAATATATATAAGGAAAGTAAAAAGTAAGAAAGATACTCCACTTTGAATAGAAAAATATTTTTCTGAAAAGAAAATTTTCATAAACATCAATCTTATTTGAATGATGTTACATCCCATAAAAAATTGCCAATTATACCAGATTTTTAGGAAAATTGAATTTTGATAACAGAGATATATGTATTACAGCTTTGCTATTATTTTCAATATACTGTCATACATGTTTGAAGATGAAAAATGGGATAAGAATATTTAAAAAAATATATGTTTTAAATTTATATAATACTTCTTCTAATAGTTTAGATATATCTCTTTGTTTCTCCCGTAATTGTTCTTCTAGTTTTTTAATACATATATCTTTAGAGATTTTCATCTGTTCATTTTTGGAAATTACTTCTTTCAGTTCTTGATACACTAATGTCAAATCTTCTTTTAATCTAAAAATGAAAAATATGTAATCTAAATTTAGGTTCAACAATAAATATTTAAAACATACTTAAATGGATAATTCCAAGAGTACTACAGTATGGTCATGAATAAGACAATGATCAAAGCTAAATGTGGAAGTCCTGTTATGTAAGTCACAATAACCTCTTCAGGGACAGCAGTCAAATTTTCTAAAAAATAGTAAAGAAAATAGGAAGGTCGTACCTAAAAAATAGGAGCGATAAACTTCTAAAAATAAGAAAAAAATGCTACAAACCCTACACAGTAGGTAACATTAGAAGAATATACAAAATTCTAAAATTCCAGGATCCAGAAATTTAAAACTAGGTTCTACAAGAAGTGTGTGTGTGTGTGTGGGGGGGGGGGGGGGGGGGGGGGTGCTACTAATCTTGGAAGAAAAACCAGTAAATTTTAATAACACTTTTAAAAGGAAAAATAAGATGGAAAAAGTTCAAGTTAAAAAAATGGAGAATTTCCCCCACCCCACCCCCAATTAATTGATATATTAAAACATAATCTAACTTTTCTATATAAGAATAAATAAATCTCAAGTTACCTCAAGACAAACTTAAAAGGGTCTTTCAGTAAAAAATAAAATATGCTCATTATTCCATGAAATTCTCATAAAAAAATAAAATAATACATTCATATAGATATAATTACCTTTTAAGTGTGTAACTGGAAATTTACTTGTTTAAAAATGTCATTCAAGTGGCAGTAAACCCAGTTTTTTGCATGTATATATTTTCCATATATTTTTAGTGAGAGGGCATATCTTTCAAAACTAATGAATACATCTAGAAGGTTCCAGTGCCTTCGGTAACTTGCCAAAAGTCACAAAGTTGGTGATATTTTGCCAAATATGGCACCAAGGTCACAAAAAATGTTGCCATGGCTATGCAACCATATCTTCCCATAAGAGCAATTGCTGTCCGTAAACATGTTTTCTCCTTGTTGAGAGATGGCATTTTAGTAACAATTACCTTATTTCTATCATAATTAACTCTCATATTAAGTTAATTATACAAAATATTTCTTTAAAATTAACCAAAATATGAAAATAAGAAAGTTTAATCAGCTTATTGTGCAATAATTAAAGTATGGAGATAGAAAAAAATGCTTGTGGACGAAAACACAAAATGTATTGAGCAATCGCACTATATATGTCCCGCTATAATTTCCCGACCGAATATATGTCGACGAATATGTTTCCCGACGAATATATGTCGCACTATAATTTCCCGACCATTCAAATGGTTGCTCTTAGTCCTCGGACGAGTCGGATGGTCTGGGTTTTCGACGTTTTCGACTATATATGTAAAAAATTATCTAGTTCCGTAAAATATTTATTAACTTATACCCTTATACTAGGGCACTATAAAAAAAATAAAAATAACCATATAATGATACTCAAAATGAGTCCCTTTAAAGATATCAGGGTAATTAATGCATATAGTAAGCATAAACAGCCCAACATTTTAATCTCATTATGATACTTGAGTTTTCTTTAATCCCATCAATTGCTCTCCCACATTGCAAACCACAGAACTTTCACTCTCCTTCAGTGTTTTGATGCATGATTCAACTTAAACACTTCCTGAAAGTCAGGCACTTAATTAACTTTAGAAAATACTGTTTACACAGATCATGAGAGAAGAGCAAAGGAATTCTAGTTCGAATAATTATATTTAGGAACATTGGTTGTAAAGCAAAAATTCTTAAAGTGTTCAAATTTTCAGAACATTTTACCTTAAATTAACACCAAACAAAGGGTAATTTAGCAAAATGTAAACATTGTAAAGACAAAGTAACTTAAGGGAGCACTAATTCAACAATTTTTCTGTCCCTTTTTACTTTATTTACTTTAGGAGAGAGGTGAAAGGGGATGTTTTGCTTGGTTTTTTTTTACTTTTCATTCTGCTAATAAAATACAGATTTGGGAGCAAAATATTTTTTCTTGTTCACCTTTTAATAATGAAAAATTTTTACTTATTTTAATTTAAAAACTTTTGTTTCATTATAATAATTTAAATTAATGAAAAATTTTATTTATTTATCAAATTTAAAATATATCAGTAAATTTATCCTCTGAATTTTTTTTTAAAATCATTTAGATTTAAACTTCAAATTTTTTTTTTAACTTTTAAAAGTAAATATTTGTGATGGCCACCAAACACAGAGCTACTTATGAGGAATGTTACTATTAACAATTTTCTTTATTTCTAGCCACTTCTGAAATCATATTTGTAATCTGCTAGTTTCCTAGCGCAATGCTCAGCAAATTTCTCCTGAATCTAGGAGCCAGCTTTTAATTTTAAGGTATTTTGCATTTTGATGACGTTTGTTATAAAGAAATTATGATAAATTATTACACTGGTACAATTACACATAGAGGTTAACACTATCTCTTAAAATATTTTAATTTCATTTTGATTATTTCAAATTTAAAAGGAAAGCAAAAAAATAATATATTTATTAACAGAATATAAAAATATTCAATTTCAAAGTATTATTTTTAAATTAGCAGTTTTATGGTGTACATATGAAATCATACTGAACTTTATCTGCACTGACCATGTAGGTACATGTCTTTTGGTTTTTGAAGCAAATTACTATTTGCCTATAGTTTTTAAAGACTTAAAATCTTTCACAGACCATTCATCAAGTCATTTAGACTTTCAATTTTTACTGATGATCGGAATTTCATTTTTATTAGGTTCATAAGACTGAAGCCTCTTTCACAATATAGGTACACTAGAAACATGCAACCCTGATACAATTTATAATAATAAAATAAAGATGCCTGTATGTGTTGTCTGTAGCAGAAAATCTAAATGTCGTACGGACTTAAAATTTGGTACACAGGTACTTCAGGACCTGGGACAATACACCTGTGTTATTTTTTTTTTAATCAAATTAATTTTTGTTAATTTACATTTTAGTACTATTTTCACACAAATGTGTTCCTTAGTGACCAAAAATATTACTTCAGAGTTTCCATCTTAACGGTCCAGTGTTCTCGATAGTGAGGGCGAAATGTGAGTAAAAAATTCAAATCCCCTTTTATACTATAAACAGAGTGTGAAATGCGCCCCTTGAATTGCTTAAAAAATAAAAATAAAACAATAAAATATATCACAATGGAGCATTTTCTGCACTTACATGTCATATTGCATATCAAGTTGTGCAGATTGTGCACGCTTCGCGAGTTCCAGATAGCATGCGTGGATGTGTGTTTGGAACCGTGCTTTTCATGACTGAAAAGTGAATATTGCAATGTTATGTATTGCTGCTCCACTTCCACCTATATAATGTATATTCTTCACCACATATGTATGGTCTATAAAAGAGGTTATAGAAAATACGAAGGAGAATGAACGTAGCTAAATAGCTAAAATACAAAAGAACTCTATAGAATAATTAAAAGTTCATAAATTATCGTTGATGTTTAGTAATCTTATTAAACATCAAATATTCACTAACGAAACAACATTTTTGTCTGGAGTGCATATGGGACATCTACTATACGTTTCTACTATACGTTCTACTACAAGTTTCCACAATTATTATGGTTCAGTTATGGGCATAGTCAGACTGAAGGGGGATCATACCTCCCATTTCCTTCTGCTTATGCCCATGACTGAAAACAACATTTAGCATTGTAAACTTCTCTCATTGGGTCGTAAAATCTCTTCTAACAAGCTTCTTATGCCTGTGGTTCCAGTAGCGACAGCATCTTAAATTTAAACTACAAAATATATTTTATATTAAGTTGTGACAATTTTATTACCTATTTAATAGCATAAAGAAATATGAAATGTTTGCATATTAGTACAAAATAGCCCAAATAATGTTGTTCCTTTGTCACAAAAAAATAAAAATAAAATATGCCCAATTATGAAATCTGGTGAAACAGAATTATAAATTACTTGAACGAAATAACTGGCGTCACCTGGCTTTTAAATATTAATGACTCAGCACTCTTATGAAGAGGAGTGACTTTTCTTAAATAGTCAATCGCGTCGTTTCTTAGAATTAACCATCCAAATTTAAAGAATATAATTTAATAACCTGATCATCTTACTTGACATGCTCTTCTTTCAATGTTTGATATAACTCTTTGTGCTGATTGCACCGTTCTCTTTCGTCAGTCAATAAAGTCTGTAATTCCGATTCTTTTGAAGCATTTTGTTGAGCCATTTTTATGTTTTACTCAGTAAGAAAACATATTACGATATAAATAGATATTTTGCAGTAAAAATTATAATACGATTACATTGTATCATATAATTACAATACACATTTAAAAACATGAGACAATTTTCCCAATAAACACTGTCATATTCATAAAAAATGTCAACAAACAGAATTTAAAAGTTGTTGCCAACAATATTTTAAATTTATCGCATTATATCTAAAAGTTTTTATCAAACTTTTATGTACGAATTTCACTATAAACTAAAGTCCCTATATATAGAAACTTGGCAAGATTAATTAAGAAAATATAAAAAGTAAGTGAAATAATTATAGTTCGATTCAATAATTTAGAAGTCACTACATTTGTAATCGAAAAAATAGTCGAATGTTGTAAACAAGCCCCGTCCAAGGATGTATTTTGCGTAAAAATTTGAAAGATTCTCTTTCCTGCTGCTGATCGAATCGTCATTTTTATCAGAAGACTGGCATTGAGATAAGCTGAAGAGCTGAATGTTATCGTTACAGAGAAACCCACTTTTCTGTTTATTTGTGTAAAATTCCACTGTGTTATTTTCAATAATTGCCAAGGGTAACTATGGCTAAATTTACCAATCTCTATTTTAGGTTCGTGAAAAATCGTTTAATTTTCAATTGTACGCGCTATTATACTTCTCAATCAGATAGCAAAAAAGTATGCATAGTTGGAAGTGGCCCAGGAGGGTTTTATACAGCGAGCCAGATTTTGAAAGTAAGTGCAGATAGTAGTATTCATTGTGACTAAATGAATAACATGAAAATTTTAATACTCTCAGAAAGAGCACTAATAACCAAACAATCAAGACTGGTTTTCTTTCTTTTTTTTTTCATTTACATATAAAATTAAAAGCAAAAAAATGTGTGACCATGAATTACCTTGCATTGGGGTGATTATTGGGCACAGTATGTATAATCAATTATTAATATTTTAATCATTGTAAACTATAATGCATTTTTACATAAGGTATATTTTTGGCCGCTCAATTAGCTGCTCATACCCTCGGGTGAGTGAGGCGGTCTGGGTTTTCAACATAAGACATATTTGGATTAATTTTATTACTAATAAGGTCTTTATATTGTAAATCAGAGTCAAGAAGTGAAATCTCAAATAAACTACACTACTACAGAAGTAAAATATAATTGCGTTACATGATAATACACTTTTTAGAAAATAGTAGAGATTATGTTATTTATTTTAGAATTATTAGATTTTATATTATTGGTACTCTTCCGTTAGCTGGGTATCAGAGAAAAACCACCAAATTACAGCGATAACTCATCCAAACTAATAACTTTTAAGGAGTTTATCTTTTAACATGTATAGCAACCCTAAAACAAACCGTTTTTTAAAAAATAAGTTTCTTTTTAGAAAAACTAGCCACTTTTTAAAATGCTAAGATGGACTACACAATTCGGCAATTGCCTAAAGACGAAGAGGCAAGCATTCAATTTTTCCAAAAAAAAAATGGAATTCTTCATAAAGAAAATTGATGTTCAAATGATCATCCGATGAGGTTATCCCAAACAATAGAGTGGTTGTGGGGTTCTGCCAAATGGCGGAATAAACGTCAATGTGGAACTGCAGGAAACCATTTAGAATCTTATTTAATTGAATTTATGTGGCGACGTTTGCATGCTAAAACAAATTTATTTTCAGCAATTGTAAACAAAATTTACAATTTCATGCCTGCTATATAAATTGATCTTTTTTTACTGCATATAAAAATAAAAGTGCACCCAAATGAACATTTAGGCTTGTCGATGACAACGTCAACTTTAAAGCTCGGCGGTTTTGGTCTGGTACCCAGCTAACGGAAGAGTACCATATTATTATTGAAGAATTAAGATATAATTTTGTATTTCTTGTAGATAGTTTGCATCTCTTCTTCATTCATTTGGAATGGACTTGTGCAATTGGGTACAGATTTGATATAAAGAATTTGGATTTTTCAACTTTTTTTCACGAGCCAATTGTGGCGCCAAATGGCCAAATGTGGCGCGCCTGCTTTGCACAACATTTTGCTTTTTCTGGAAATTCTGGCAACCCTACCCCTTTTAGCTTTCTGATATAGTCGGCTGCGGCCATTTTATTTTTGTTTTGTTGTTGGTGTGTGTTGAAGACCCAGACCGTCCGGCTCGTCCTGAGGACATGAGCAGCCATTTGGACGGCCGGGTTGTTGGTGTGTGTGTAAAAACGTGTTTGAGTGTGTTAAAAACGTAAATATCATACAGGAATTAAAGATAGCACATCATATTAGATAAAATAATGTAGAAGCAGAAAATTTACATAGAAATAATGAGAGTTTTTTTATGACCGTAGTGTGGAAACAATTATTTGTGCAATTTGGATATTTACACGTGTTTTTCTTTGAAAAGTTTTGGATTTCATTAAACCAGGTACTGTGTTTTGATTTTGTTGTCCACGTAATGTATCGTTTCTTTTAAATTTCTTTAAAGTACAAACTTTTTTCTAAGTATTGTTTTTTCTTAAATTTAGTTAAAGTACAAACTTTTTTCTAAGTATCGTTTTCTCTTAAATTTAGTTAAAGTACAAACTTTTTTCTAAGTATTGTTTTTTCTTAAATTTAGTTAAAGTACAAACTTTTTTCTAAGTATCGTTTTTCTTAAATTTAGTTAAAGTACAAACTTTTTTCACGAATTTATAAACACCGTACGCGTTGGCGCCAGTCTTGGCGACAAAAAAAAAATGGCGGATTTAGCCAAATTCTTTATATCCAATCTGTTCCCAACAATGATTCCCTCTTGTCTTTTCAAGAAATTTGTTGTATAAAAAATCTCTCCCAACTCTTATTACACATCCAATACATGACTGTTATTCAAACTACATAATATTTTGCAATTCTTATGGCTTTATATATTTTGTTTAACTTCTCTAAAACTATAATTTCAGAATCACTGCTTTGAAGTTACTCTATGTCTTCAAGTTTATTGGATTCCTCTTCCATTTCACTGTTGAAATTGCTGTATCTTTCTGTTTTTTTAACACTTTCCAACATAGTTGAAAAGTGTTTATGACTTTGGTCATTCTGTCTGTTTGTCTGTTCACACGATAACTGCTTTAAAAAGAACTTTAGCAAAATGAAAGTTTATATGTTGTTGAGATGATTTGTGGGACATATGAGAATAAAAATGAATAATATCACCCAATTAGTTTCGGATTTAACCCAAGTTGAAAAAATGAATTACATTGAATCCTATGGAACCTAATTTTTCAAACATGTTGAAATTCACTAATTGCTTCAAATATTTTTGGAAATATTCAAATTATCACATCAAATGTAGAAAAAAAATTTCAGCAAAATATGTTAGGTATTTTTTTAAATAAAAATTGAAATAATAATTACACCTGTGATATATGAAGAGATCCTGTGACTCATTGCAAAATAAAATGTGGCATCCATTTTTTCCCCTGTGTGTACAGATTGTGATATTTAAGGATATTTAAACTTAGTGTTGCATCCGTCACAAAACTGCTTTATTTTTGTATACTATTTGTGTATCTAAATCCGTGCCGATGCAATTACACTATTTTTTATTTTAAGTGATCACTAAATTTTGATTATTTCAACAATGAAGCCTAATTTTAACTTATGCAGAATGTAAGCAAATCAACCGATTGTAAAGTGAGTTGTATAAAAATTGCTAGATTTTTTTCATGCAAAATTATTTAGCTCTGGAGTCTGGAATATAAGTGATATAAATGAAATATTCATTGATTTTACACAAAGAAATATAAATTGATGTAATTCCATTACCACTCTTTTAATTGATTTTACACAAAGAAATATAAATTGATGTAATTCCATTACCACACTTTTAATTACAATTAAAACTATTGGCTGTGAGTATTTTTTTTAATGAATAATGGATAATTCCTTAAGGAATGGTATATTGTTAATCCTGTTGTGAAGATTAAAATTACAAAAAGCAGTAGATTTACAGAATTATAAATTGAAAATAATATCAATTGTTTTGACAAAAACAACCCATCGTAAAATAGATTAGACAACAACTTGTCCTTTTCCTGAAATTCTGTTACCAAGCATGTAAAGTATTCTAAATATTTTTTTTTAATTATTGCAAATGCGAAGTTTGATTTCTCAGTGTGCACTTATTGTGCTTGCAGAAAATGAACTCGCAAAAAAAGAATAACTTCATGTAATTCCATAATATTACGTAAAGTAAACAAGAAAGATCAATCATGCATAAGCAATGATTATGAAACACTTTCCAACTGAAATGCAATTTTATTTAAACATCTCTAAAATGTGATACATTCAGCACTGATATTTTTTTAATTATCACAGTACTATAGTAGTAATTTATTATGTTTGAAAACTTAAAATTTCATGAAATGTAATCGATGATTCTCTAAATAAAATAGACATTAGCATATTTGTGGTATTGGAATTACACTTTGTGTTTCCTTTATTATCATTTATTAATTTATATAATTGTAGTACATATATTTCTCAAATTCTATCAATGTTACAGTAAAATTTACTCTATGCAGAAATCATCAATGCAAAAACAAATTGAAATGTGATAAATTTTATATTTTATTCTTGATCTGAAATATTTAGTTGAATTGAAATTAGTTGCTGCACCAGAGCAGGTATAACATCATTGTAAGAACAGTTTTTGCTCTTATTCCTTCATCAGCATGACACATGGATAACATGAACTTGTATAAATATAAATTATCTGACCCTACTTTTTTGTTGTTTTTGCATCATTTCTGTTTTTCTAATTCAATAATATAACCTCAAATTTTATTAATAAATAAAAGATCTGCACATTTTACTCAAAAAGTGCAAAATTTGTTAAAAATCATTGTTTAAATTTTTGTTACCCATGTCCTGTTTTCAAAGAATCACCCAGATAGCATGTATAATATGAAACATGTAAAACATATTATACATACATATAATATTATACACACTAATTTTATACATTTTATAAAATTTTAAAAAATTTACACTTAAAGTAAATTTGACTCTTAGTGTTATGTGTTAAAGTTAACGTATTGCTTAGAGCTTTATGAGTGGCCATGAATTTAATATGGTGCATTGCGGAAGTGATATCCTGCCAATTAATTTTCTGTGTTGCCCGCTGTTTATCAGAAATTCAAAATAGATTAATATTAATATACATAATTATCTTCACTTACATCAATGAAGAGACATAATTGGTCAAATCAAAATTTAATTACCATTGCATCACACTTAGTAGTCTGAAGAAATAAAGTTGATTAAAAACCCCTTCAAAATATGAAATAAATAAAAGTAGGAGGGAGGTCAAGTGGAAGGACTTTCATTTGTTTTATATTTTATGTACATTTTAATTTTCTTTACTTTTACAGTACAACAATAGATATAGTGGAGTATTAAAAATAAGTAAATAAAAAAAGTACAATGTATAAAAGTTTAAATTGAGCAAAGATAAATGATAGGCCTAAACTTGGATTATAAAAATTGAGTAGAACATATAAATTCTGAAAGGGAAAATTAAAATATAGTAAATTATGAAATGAAATCTTGCTGGACGACTTGAACTGAATCCAATATTCTTCTGCTTATAACTATTCTAATGTGAACTTTCTAAAGAATATGAATACATTTTTCTGTTCAGTGACAGTAAGTGATGTGCATGTTTATAATAAAGTTATACACATTAAATGCAGTAAAAAATTTTGAACAGAAATATTTTTCTAGAAGAAATATCATTTTGCTGCAGTTAGTATTGGCCTGTATTTTTATGATGAGCAAAATGTTATACGCTTCAAATCACTGTATTAAATTCCTGCTGCATTGGTGTACTAATGCTCCTAAATATACAGTGACCTTCTTGATTCCCAATTGATGCGATGACTGTACATGTTGAAAAGAGGGTTATTTTCTTATTTGTTTTTTTCTCGGGATTTCAAAATAAAAAAGTTCTAAGTTACTTTCTTGAATGATTGGTACAATTTTTTGAAAGCAGAAGTACATATTTTACAGCTAAATTGAATATCAAATATCAGCCGCCATGTAACATACATGCATGATTAAAATAGCACTGGCAGACGATAACTAACTAGACTGGTTGGAGTCAAAATGGCGGTTGTTTCGGTCTGTATATTCAGGAGTCCTAGTGTATGCTATAGCAATGTAATTGCATTTAAAAAACAGTTACAAACATGTTTAAGCAAAGACATGAATGTGTCCAGTTAACTTCAAGTTTTGTGTATGTACAATTTTGTCCGAGCCTTGTATGAATTGACATACACATATCCTATTTTAATTTATCCTCATGTTTCACAATATTCTGGTAAATATTTTCGGACCAATGAAAACACTTAAATTGATAAAATCTAATTTACTTTAATTGTTCCTTTTTATTTATAGAATTGTAATGCTGAAATCGATATCTATGAGAAACTTCCTGTGCCGTTTGGTCTCATAAGATATGGAGTTGCACCCGATCATCCAGATATTAAGGTATGTATACAATTTAGTAAAAAAAATTTTGTTCTTTAAATGCTGTTATCACAAAAAAAGGTGGGAGGAGCAATCTGAAACAGTTAATGATGTCTATATTTTCTCTGTGTGATAAATATATGTCTTTTTAATATAGTTTGATAAAGCAGCCTATACTTGTAATATGACTCAAAGAGCAGTATTTGATTTCCCTCACTTTTTAACTCAAGGACCCATAAATAAATTGGTAGATTTTGACTTCCACCCCGTCATGCACCAATATATTCCTTTACTTCATATGTTACAGGGTTTGAATTTAACAGTGCTCTGCTGGTATATAAGACCACAAGGACATTGATAAGAACTAGTAGAATGATAAATTATAGTCATCTATCAGACTAGTAACATTTGACAGTGCAATCGTCTATGTAATGTTTTTGGCGAATAAATATCATATTTTTGTATTTTAAATTAATTGTCCCATTTTTTACCTCATTTTAGTTTGACATCTGATAATCTGGCAAATTTAGTTATCCAGCATTGCTGAAGATCTGAACGTGCTGGGTTATCAGAAGTTTACAGTAGTTTGAATATTTATCTTTAGGGAAAAATGAAGAAATGAAACATTCTACAACTCCCATTTATTGCATCTTTTTTACTTTCCCTGCAATACATGGTAATGTATAGGGGAAGTATTGGAATCATACCGAAAATCGCAACTTGAGTTTTCGACGGATCTACACGTTTCAACACCTCTAGAATACAATAAAACCATTTTTAGCGTGACATCTGTGTGTCTGTGCAGATTTTGTATTCACTCTAACTAAGAAACTAATAGACCCAATTTCATAAAATTTAGTAGGTAAGTCACTTGTGGGCGAATCTGGTGCTGATTAGTTTTGGGTACGATTTGGGATAAAAGAACCTGCCTTTTTTTTTTTTGCGAAATGGCCCACAAGAGCTTGTATCTACTGTAGTTGAAAAACTAATGGACCGAATTTCATAAAATTCGGTAGATAAGTCACTTGTGGGACACCCTGGTGCTGATTAGATTTTGGAATGATTCGGAAAAAAATAGCCTGCCTTTTTTTGCAAAATGGCCCTCAAAAATCGCCAAAATCTAAAATAAAAAACTACGTATGTTCAAATATATCCATTAAATGCTTGTTTAATGTGCAAAACGAAGAAAAGAATAAGACCAACCTCATTACACTACGACCAGCCATTCTCGAGATATTTTAGTTTTTTCGTATTTTCTCTACGCCACCTTTGAAAATAAGTCCAGTTATCAAATGAGAATGAAAATTGAATTAAAAGTGAATTAAATTTAATTAAAATAAAGAGAACGTGAATATAAGTCTACAGGGAAAGTCATGTGGTGCCCACATCAGATTTTTATGTCTTTGGTTTACTGCATGGAAGAGAGGAATTTTTTGGCTAGTCTTTCACTGATATTCTTCTTCGCGCGGTAGCCCATTGGTTAGCGCGCTGGAGTTGCACTCGGTAGACCTGGGTTCGATTCCAGCTACTGCCAAAACTGCCGCCGTGTTCATGCGGAGTACGATCACGTTAAACATGTGGGCCCGAAAGTCCTTCCGAGAGGTTGGTGGTAGGGGAAGGAAGGTACGGTCCCTGTGGATGCCTCCACCACTGGGTTCTGGTCTAAATTGGGTGGCACTTCCCGACCGTCCAAACAGTTACTTTACACCTTTCTGGTAGGTCGGACGGTCTGGGTTTCAACAACAACTGATATTCTTCTTTTTACTAACCTCCCAAAATTTTACTCATCTGCACTTGTTTATATATCTTCGCCAAGCTTTATATTTATCTTTGGTTTGATGTGGTAATGGACAGAAATTGCTTTTGAAAGTACTTTTTTATACTCATTTTATTGATGTATATATATATATATATTTAACTGGTTTATTCCTTAAAAATTAAATTTCAATTTATATAATACTTTATTTATATTTTTTAACTGTGGTATTTGCAGAAATCAAAATATAATATTCTTTAAATAACTTCTTTTGTTTTGCAATTTTGAAAATATTTTTAAAAATCCGTAAATGAAACAGTTATAAAGGTTGTTGACCAGTGAATTAAAGTAGTGAAGTCACTAGTCCCTTAGACTAGTGATTGAATTTTTCTAATTTCTAGGCTGTGTGTATTGTGTGTATATAGAAAGTGGTACACTATATTCTGTGAATGTATACAAGCATCTTATAAAGCAAAATAGTTTATTTTATTTATTTATACACTATGCATTCTGAAATTCCACCAGTTTACAGTAATATTAGATAAATTCATCAAATGGTTATAATTCAAATTTGAATGTATTCTCTGTATAAGCAAAACTTTTGAACTAATTTGTAGGTTGAGACCTTTAATTTGAAAACAAAATCACGAAAATTGGCTGAGTACTTTCCACAAACATGTTAGAGGTACAGATTTAAATTAATGGTCATAACTCTAATTTGAAGGTATTGAAAATTATATGTAGAGAAAAAATTTGAGCTAATCTGCAAATCAAGACACTTCATTAAAAAATAAAGTCATGAAAATGTACCAAGTAGATTCAAAACCCCTGTTGGGGACATATTCTTAGATTTAATAAATGATCATAATTCAGATTTGAATATGTCATCTTTAGGCAACAAATTTGGAAAGTTTTTGGGTAATATTCTTTCCCGAACCCAATATGCAATGTATAACCAGGATAATTGTACTGTCAAGAATTTTCTTTTAAAAAAATATATCATGAGAATTGGCAGAGTTGATTCCAAGAATTCACTGAGCACAGAAACACTGTCAGAATGTAAGTGTATATATCATGGATATACAAAAAATGGCACTAAGTCCGAAAAGATAGTTGAGATAAATGAATTTTTAAGTTTGAATGTTCTAAAGGGTCTGATTTTGCTTTAAACATATTTTCTTTCTTTTATTTAAAAATATATGTATTAAGCTATTTTTATCAATTTGTTTCTTTTATACTGTGATTTTTGACTCAGCTGGGATCTAATTTTTCAAGTCACAGGTTATTACTTTCCTTATATACATAATGTATAAGGAAAGTATTGTGACGGGGTCGAAAATTCGAATTCAAGTTTTCGACGGGAGAGCACGTTTCAAGCATCCCTGATCACGAATCAAACATTTTTGAAGTGATGTCTGTGTGTGTGTGTGTGCGAAAGTATGTGTGTGTGTATGTGTCAGTGAGTCTGTGGAGACGATAACTGACGAACGAATGGACCGATTCGAGCCAAATTTGGTACAAAACTCACAATCCGTAAACACTGGAAGCCTATTGTTTTTATACGCAATCGAATGTTCAGAACCCACCTAAATTTTCGAATGAAATTTTGAAAAAATCGTCAAAAAATCAAAACCACTATTAAAGTTACGCAAATAGACATTTCTTATGTAATTTTTTATTAGAAAACGATTGGTATAAATTTTAGAAGGCTAACATGAACCGTTCTCGAGATATTGTACATTTTTAAAACAAATTATCAAAAAGTCATAAAATAAAAAAAATATTTCTTATTGAGAAACATGTTCACTTTTCATATGTAATACCATGCGATAAATTGAGTGACATCATTCTCGTGGATCTAGCTCGTTCCATTCATGAAAAAAGATAGTTTGAATAATACTTTTGTATTTGAACGCCAATAGTCATTTATCTGCTGTAAGAATAACTTATTTCTTAGTGCATAACGCTTGGCGAGATTTTGGCGACGAATTTGGCGGAATGTCGCCAGCTTGGCGACTTTTTTGAAATGTTGCCAAATTAACGAAAATCTCGCCAAATGGATAAAAATGACTCTAAATCAATGAAAATGGCGACTAATTATCGAAAATTCAATATCTTGGAAAGAATATTAGTATCTACTATAAAAAAACCCTATTTTTTTTACTGTAAAAGTAGTAAATTCATTACATTATATAAGGAAAGTCATGTGTTGCCCACATCAGATTTTTTTTATTTATTGTGAAGGAAGTATTGATAGCTAGCACTTGGGGCTTTTTTCCCATGGATAAAACACAATATTCTAGACTTGTTACTATAAATAACTTATTTTTTGCACTTTTGATAGTGCCTTTTCTTTGTATGCCCACTAATAGTGCAAATTTCCAAAGAGAATGACTACCTATTGATTGAAATATTCAATAAGAATTGTATTTATTTTATTACAAACCCCTGTTCATTTGACACTTTGTTTTGCAGGTTGTATCCAATAGTTTTACAGAGGTTGCCCAGAATGAAAGATGTAACTTTTTTGGAAATGTGGATGTTGGTCAAGATATCAAGTTATCCGAGCTTCTTGCTGCATACAATGCTGTTATTTTGGCAAGCATTTATCTCTTAACATTATGTTTTTAAAGATTAATTTCTTTATGATTATTGAGTTTTTTTAGAGTTTTGAATTCTCTTAGGAAATATTAAAAATAGCATGTATATTCCATAAATTCGGAGAAGAATTCTCTCCAACCTGTAATTACTTTCGTATACAGAAATTGTTTTCAAATATTGCTCTGCAGCAAAACCCATTTTTTAGTCTTGTGAAACTTTGGCCGTATGCACCGGATATGCTGCAAAAACATTTCAGAACTTTTATCATTGCTGTTCGGTGTTACCTCTCACACAGACTATGCTCAAATGATTGTAGCAGTAGTGCACTTTTGATCACTCATACTCCATGCTAAGAGTCACTTCTAGACTTATTCCTGGATACATATTTTCCCCCTTGAGCTTGAAATTTACTAAATTAAAAGAAAATTAAACTTTTTAATTTATCCCCCTTAAGCCGTAGAGTATAAAAGTATCCTCTTCCCAATTATTTTCATTTTTTAAATTTTCAAATTTACAAACTTTATCTGCTTTTATTCATATCATAAATGTTTTGAATTGGGCATCCCCTAATGGTCAGTCAGACCATGGGAAATAAGTATGCAAAATTTGAGTTTATTCTGTTTGGTCGTTACTTGATTTATGTTTCTTTTATAGGCATTTGGAGCAAGTAAAGATAGAGAGATGGGGATTCCTGGGGAAGTGAGTTTTTTGAAGCATTTATAAATAATCTTCAGTGTTTAGTTAATTTATCTGTGATTGTTAGTTAAGTACTTTACTGTTTATGAGGAAGCCCAAATTTTAACCAATATTTTTGGCAAGTTTATAAGAAATATTTTTATATATGTATAAATTTGAGTTTAAAGTAATTTTTAAGCTAAATATGTCCCTTTGAATTCTCTTAAAAACAGTTTTGAATACTTGAAAAACTTTGTGTTAAATACAAATTTAACTTGTGAACCATGGAAAAAGTTATGAATATCCCCCTTTCCCCTAAAAGGGATATTTAGATTGATAATATTTAGATTGTTTTCAAAATATCAACAACATTCAAAGAAAATGCAAAGTAGAGAAATATTATACAAATATTAAATTGTTTTAATATTATACAAATATTTAAACAATTTATAAATAACAGGATGTTAAATATATTATACAGAAATTGAATTCATATACAGAATCCTTCTATAATTTGTGAATAAACTTTCATTTTATTTTGAAAGTTGTAATATTTGTTCTTCGGACATGTTGTCTTTTTAAGTAGGTAAATAAATATTGTTTGAAAAATTAGAAATTAAAAATATCCGAATTTAGACAAAGAATTTAAAAAACGGCATAGTTAGGTCAAAGTTAGAAACAAAAAAGAGGAATTGAAAAAAAGTAAAAAATTGAGTAAACAACTTACTTAAACAATAATTTAAAATGAATGTATATCAAAGATTTTATTGAAAAAAATGTAAAACATTTGAATTAAACATTTGTGTGTAAAAACATTTGTATATAAGTAAACATTTGTATGTAAAACATTTGAATTATCATGATGATATAAAAACAAATGAAATTTTCTTCCTCATATTTATGCAGTTTAAAGAATAATTTGGTTTTAAAATACATTATTAGAAATATTAATAAAGTCATCAGGGTTCATATGCATTAAAAAGATCTTGAAAAACTTGGAAACATCAGGGAATAAAACAATAGCCAAAATAATCATGAAAAAGTCGGGGGGAAATGCATATTTTTATCAGAAACCTGGAAAATTTCAGAGTTAACTTGGAAATTATCTCACATATTTTGTCCCTTGTCTGATATCTGAAATATTGAACTAGAAAAAAAAAGTTGTAGTGACGGGATAATTAAATTAATTTTCTTTTACTCAAAATGTAATGCTTTAGCCTTTTATTGAGAAGTAATGATTAAGATAATAAGTAACAAGTAAGTAATATTTTTATTCTTAAGCATACAAAGTGTTGATCCAAATATTTTCTACATTATTTACAGGGTGCTTGCTTTCCTTAAAGTCCTTAAAATCTGCTTAATTACTAATGTGGATTTTTAAGAACCTTAAAACTGATTAAATTTGCACCAAAGTGTTTAATTTTTTTACAGATATTACAGTTCAGAAATTACAATAATTTCTCAAAATTTCTGATAGTGTTGAAATGAAATATTATTTTATGTAAAGTTTGATAAAACTTCATAATGTATTAAACCTACTTTTTTCACAGTACTTGAATTTTTAATGTGGATAACATCTATGTTTGGGGTATCTGCGGTGGGAATTGGAGCATTATGAAAAACACTTTGGGTGCTTATATCTCCAAATCTAATAGTTCGAAATGTAAATAATTGTTCTTGTTTTATTGGAAATATGGTGCAGATTATGAATATATAAAAATAATTTCAATATTTTAATAATTTAAATGTTTTTCTTTTCGAAGAAACTTAAAAGTGTCTGGCCAAGCAAGTTAATTTTTCATTTTTCTTACTTTCACTCGAAATATCTTCAAAACTATTAAATATAGAAATAAATAGTGAACGGCAAAAATATGTATTAAAAAATCTAGTTTCTATATTTATATATATTTTTAAAAAGGTTTTATAGTATTCAAGTAATCATCTCTTATATAAGTTTTGAGTAATCTTCTTATCAAGTTGAAAAAAAATTGAAAATTTACCACTTTTAAGTTTGTAATTCTTATATCTCAGAAACTAAAATTGTTAGCTACTTGTCTCATTTTCCCCATGTTAACATATGGAAAATAGTCCCTAACCTTCACTTCATTTAGTTTTTATAATTTTTTCCCAATGTTTTTGCCAAGCATACATACTGAGAATAGAAAGGTTTGTACTTTTATAAAAAAATCAATAAAATAATTAGAAGTATTCTAATATTTTTGTAAAAGAATGCATTACTCTTCAATACATATTAAAAATACTTCTAATTTACCAAATTATTAAAAAATCATAAACCTTCTTCTTTTCGGTATTTATACTTGGCATAAAACAGCATGAAAAAATCCTGAAAACTAAATAAACTAGAGATTAAGGACTATTTCCCCATCGGTAACATGGGGAAAATGAGACAAGCGTATAGAGAGAGAATATCCTTTTAAGCATGCTCCTATTGAAAAGACATAAAGCATCATAATTCATATGGAATTTGACTTGGAATGCTAACCAGGTCACATTAAAACTAATTTGTATTAAGCATGTTTATGTTAACAAGGTTCAAGTGTATTACAGTATTGTAAATAACATATGTCATAATTTTTCTTATTTGTAAGTATAATATACAACGATGAATCAATAATATAATGAGGTATAGTGCCCTATACATAATTTCAGATATACTTTAATAACACCACATAACAAATACAGGAAACTAATTTTTACATAAAAGGTATGCACAATTTTGCAATAATACTGAAAGAGTGATTATCTCAGTGAGATTTTTGGTATTAGTTGCCAAGAATTCCAAGAATGTTTCATAGTGCACTTCTGTTGAAATATAGTTTTCATGTTTCTTTTGCAAAAGATCGAATCAGCTTCAACTTTTTAAATTTTTTTTGTGATACATCTGTTATTTACATTAATATGCATTTTGTGTAATTCGGACTATATCCAATTGCATTTAATCTGAATTATAGGCTTTTACTGTAATTTATTTTATTTTAAATGTTCGGTAAATAGTATATTTTATTATAGGATTCTCAAAATGTTTTTGCTGCAAGGAAATTCGTTAATTGGTATAATGGTCATCCAGATCATGTGAATGACAAGTTTGACCTAGATGTAGAAGTTGCTACCATTATCGGACATGGAAATGTAGCACTAGATGTTTCCAGAATTCTCCTCAAAAGTCCCGATGAATTAAAGGTAGAATTATTTCGATATGAAATGTTAAGTTGTGTGCATTTATTTATGAATTATTTCACATTTAAAAATGTATATATGTACTCCTGTCATAAAAAAAATGTCTGAAAATTTCTGCATAGAAAGGCTTTTAATTTTGAATTGAGCCCTATTTCTTTGAAAATAATCTCTTTTTGATGATATGTATTTGTCCAAATGCTTCTGATATATTTTAAAGTGTTATAGTTCCTTCATATGAGAGAGTTGAGATCCTTTGCCACTTTCACATCAGTATCATGAAATATTTTTCTTTTAACTTATTGATTCTAAGGATAAATTAGATAGATAAGATTTTATTTGGTATAATGAAATGTTGGAAGGAAACCCTTCCTTTTAACTATCTCTGATTATTTATTGATTTATTTTTATTTTTATTATATTTATATTTGATTTATAAGTTATTATATTTATTATTTATTTCCAAATTAGAGTTATTATGTTTACTTTTTGATATTATTATATTTACATTTCAAAGATTTATTTATATTTACATTCGCCTGATTGCATAGCTTTATCTAATAAAGTTACTTTTATTATTATTAAAAATATCTCTTTGTTTATTTCCTTTACTAAACCATTACTATTGGATGGTCTGTGCCCAACCTTGATTACATACCAGAAATGCATTTCAATACCTTTAACCAACTCTAAAATCTCCACTTACCTTTAAACGTTCACATAAATACAAATAGCACAGCCCACTACTAAAGAATAACAACCATTATTGTTAAATTAAAATTTTTCTTTATTAATAATTTTAAACTTAAGAGCTTCCAAACATTCACAGGTTAAATTATATGTATTCTTAAACATTTATTTTCGTTGTTAGTACATTGCAAAAAGGATAATTAAAATTAACTTCAATTAAAAATAACCCAATTTAAACTTCAGTTACAAGTTAAAATCTTAAATAAAACCCAGTTAACAAATTAAAATACCCAAACTTTTAAAAACACCCAGGTTCAGAATCCACTCTGGTCTGAAGACCAGAGTTTGGTCTGCCTGCAGAGCTGTCCACCACCAAAAATGTTAAAACTTAAATAGTAAATACAATGTAGAATTTCAAATAGTGACTTGTGTATATAAAACTAGGAATGTACAGATTATATAAGCAAGAGTGTTAATTAGAATATCTATTAATTATTTGCATTAAAAATGTCAACTATTTATTCTCAGCCAAGGCTTTTATAATTTTTGGAAAAAGGTTCCCATATTGGCTGGGATGTTTCAATAGAGTGCATACAGATGGCAGCACCACTGAGTAAAAGGTGATTATGGCAATCAACATGTGGAACACATAGTTTTATGTGATCCAAACAAAACTTATAAAAATCGTAAAATTTAAAGATGCTTCTCAAATTCTTTGGCATGGTTTTTCTGTAACCCGTCGGACACAGAAAGATGATATCAATGATTTTTGGTAAAACATAGAAGCAGAAATCAGATGACGCACACCACCGGAGCTCATTTAAAAATTGTATAGAAGCAGGTTGCAGCAAGGGGTACATATGAAGTCATAGTAAAAACTGACTGGAAAGACTGCGAAGAGGGCACTTGTTTTAGCCCCGGCTTGCACTTATAAAGATCAATAAGTGGCACTGAGAGCACACAAATTTCCGATAACAATGTTGGGTGAACTTTAATTAGTGCCTAAAAGCACTTTGAACACTTGTTTCCTGCGACTGCGGGATACAAGCGCCCTTGCACAGGATCCGTTCCACGGATCTCAGCAGCAGTCAAAAAGGACCACCTAGTCCAATGCCGGTCAGGAATCGAATGTCCTTAGCAACATGCTTGGTTCCCAAGAGCTGTCAAACTTGACGAGTGAAAACCCGCACCTCGCCCAGAGTTCTTACACATATACTGCGGAATAAATACGATGTTATGCCAAGAACCGCGAGGCGGGCATGAAAATTAAAAATTTCGCCACCAAACACACCGCCAAGCGCACAGCAACCCAACCGAATGTTGGCACCCTTTTTCCAAATGTTCTAAGGGGTAAGCTATGAAGGCCGTATTTTGCAAATTCGTCTTTTTATCGCAAACTTGTGAATGAAGTGAAATGAAATTAAGAGCCGAAAATGGAAAACCGGAGGATTAACAAAAGATATTTAACATTTGAAGACGCATTGCGCATAATTTTAAATAATGAAAACAACAAAAATGATAACAAATTAACGTTAAAAGGGAATAAATCGCCGAAAATATTCCATAACAACAAATTAATTTAGAATTTTGAAGGGAAAGGGGAAAAAACGAATTTTGAACTATTACATAAATTTAACTAGTAATTAAAGTAGCATCATAAATCACGGCATAACAGAAAGCACATGCACATCTTAAATTCAAAGTACAGATACAGTTTAAAATAAATTTACACCACAAGCATAGTTATCTATACTGTAATAAAATGATTAAAATGTCAAAACATTTAAAAATAAATCAAATGAAATCATTTAAGAAATATTTAAAATAAACTACAATTACAAATTGCAGTGCAGTACTTAAAAAAGCAGTTAAACTAAATTTTTAAATTAATAATATTTTTCCATAATTTTATAATTTAAACAGCTAGACAGTTGTTAAAGCCTTAATAATAATAAATTAAACAATAGCTATGAAATCAGGTACTATATTTCAAAACAAATTAAAATCACCTGAGGTAGTGGCATTCTTGGATAAAAGCATCTAAATTAAATATGCATTAAATATTCTTCAAAAATTTTCTTCAATGTCTCAGGCACTCCCTGATGCACAGGTAGCATCTCTACACCAAAAGTAAATAATTGTTTTCCATCAATATAAATACTATTTGTGTTAAGTCTCAACTGCATTAAAATTAGTTTTAATGCTTATTTCTGATAACAGATAATTCTCCAAGCAATTATCTGACTTTATGTAGTTGTAGCAATCATTATTTTTACTTTCTCTCATTTTAAAAGAAATCAGACTGTATAAACCGTGCATTTTATAAAAGTTTATTTTGTATGGCAAATGATACTTAGCAAGAGACGTTATGGTTCAATTTCTTCCAAACAAATCAAAAACTACTAAATTGAAGAAATTTTTTACTTAATTAAAAGTATTAGATTTTATATATATATATATATATATATACAGGGTGTCTTACAAAAAGTGAACAGTGGAAGATTTTTTGAATGAGTGGTTGTAGACCCATAGTACCAATTGCAAAAATGCTTTAAATATGGTAAGAAGTTATATGAAATAGTAATTTAAATGCTGTACCATATTTTTGTAATATGTTAAAAAAATTAACTTTTAGTCTCTAAAAAAAAATCAAATTACAAAATTGTTACCCATACCATATTTAGTGACACTGAAAAAAAATTGGTCCCAAAATATAATCCAACTTAACAGTGATTAAAATTAATTTTCATTGGGCAATAAGTGTGTGTGTGTTGGAGGGGGGGGGGGGGGGAGTATCCACAAATCAACTTCTAGTTGATCATGTCTGCTATCCCTTTGTGTACTTTCTATAATCCCATATCTTTCTACCTGCTGAAAATCTGCTATCTGATTCAGTGTATAAAAATGAAAATAATGCACACTTTTCTTATTATCTTTAGCATTCTAGAAATTTAAGATCTACAGAATAGTTTACTTTCATCATTGTAAATGAGTATTCTTTCAGTGTGAAATATTTTGATATTTTTTACAATTTATTCCATTTTGGGCCAGCAAAATTAAGTAATTTAGTCTTTTTGGTAATGAAATATTGAATGTGATCCATTATAAATGCTCTTCAAAACAGACAAGAAATGCTCATTTTAGGACTATATGCCATATCTCAAACAGTCGAATACTCATTGTAGAAAAACTGCAGAATGAGCAGTGCCTTTAAATGAATGATATTTTTGAATTTAGTGCACCAAATTATGAATAATATACAATTTTCTTTTGTCATAAAATGATTGCATACTAATGTTATTTGCAGTAACAGAATTCATTAAAAAGTTGATAGCAATATATTAAAATGTTATTAGCAAGATTATGATCGAAAAATTACATTATGTACAAAGCTGTTTTCAACAAAATTTTTAGTTTATATTAAGTTACTGGTTATCCACATTATCAATGTGGATAATTCTGCTTTGTTTACAAACTTGGCATTTACTATTTTAATGCTGAGACTGTGCTGTGGTGTGTGTGTGTGTGTGTTGTATCAGCAATATACTAAAAAAATATGACACAAATGAAAATACTTTAAAAAATGACACTTGTTATGTCTTAAAGTATCTTCAAACTAAGAAATAGTAATACTTAACATTGAAAAATATTCTGAAAATTAAAATGCAAAATATTATCAAAATGCAATGTGACTTTTGTTATAATTGTTATGCATTGTAACTTCATTGTAACTTTTATTATAAGCATTAGTTTATTTTTGTAATTCTAATTTACAGACAACTGATATTGCTCAGCATGCCATGGACACCCTGCTGAAGAGTAGAATCAGGAAAGTTGTGCTGATTGGTAGGCGAGGGCCTTTGCAGGTTTCCTTCACAATCAAAGAATTCAGAGAAATGACAAAACTCGAAGGTTGTCGCAGTATCATATCAGTACAAGATTTTGATGGGATTCCTGAGATTATTGAATGTATGCAACATTTTTTATTTTTAAAGTTTTAGTTTAAAGTTAATTTATGCAACTTTATTTCACTAGTATTCAGTGCTTATCATCTAAACTTTAATTATCCAGATTGTGCAATTGTTAGGCAAGGTATTTTTTTAAATATTGCAGTCCTCTCCCACTTTCTCAGTTGTCAAAATATTTTTGTACAGGCTATGAATTTTCATGTAATTCAGTGTATTAAGAAATATTGAAGAAATTATTTATTTTATATTTAATTTCATTTTCTAAAGCAATTTCCCCCTTTCCATAACTAGAAATGTAGATTTTCTTGAAAATTTTGAAATTATTTTCAAATATTACATTTAAACTGAAACATGTCTAGTAACTTTTTAAAGTTTTAATTCTTATATTGCTGCTACAATCATGTGTGTATATTACATAACATGTCAAAACAAAGAATTGAAATTTAAAAATATATAAAACGTTATGTATGAAAATTTCTTATGCCTATATATTGCAGAAACAGCAACTACAATTTAATATTCTCAAAGTACATATGATTTTAAAAAGTTATTAAATAATTTTATTTTATCAATAACAAAAAAAAAAGTGTTTTGCTAAATTACAAATTTAACTGTACAGCAGAAACAAACGAGTAGTTAAAATTTAACCATTATACACATAAAATAAACGATCTGTTAAATGAAAAATTTAGATTTTTTAAACTTAGTCATAAATAATTTACTGTTAATTATAGGTATGGAAAAAATATTAATTATAAAAATATTTAAAAAAAAAATTAAAAACTACTTATAAATTAAAAATAGATTAATAAATATTATATTTAAAAATATTCATAAAATACCTAATGATAATTGAATGAGAAATCTACAGAGCTCGTGTTTATGCCCTAAAGCTCATAAATTACCCAAAATATTTTTAAAGAAATTCATTTTAAGTGTTATCATCATGTCCTTGGGACTTCAAAATTTTCAGGAGGAAAGTGAATATTTTGATACGATTTACATTTTATTTTGTTAATAATGTATCATTTTCGAACCATTATCGAAATCCCCAATTGTGAATTATACTGATCTTAAGACGGGATGCAGTACACACCTTTTGACATTTTGGATTGATAATAAAATTTTTTAATAATTAGTACTTCTGTAAATACTAATATGCGATATTAGGCCCTTTAGTTCACTTATCTTTTATATATACATTTTTATATATACCTATAACAGAAATTTTTTGTAAAATTAAGCATGCTTTATAACATGGGACCCAGTTTCCCACTTATTGTGTGTAATTTTAAATTTCTAGTGGATTCTGGGATCCAGATTTCTCTATACCAAAACATGAACCCTGAATCTACTCCGTTTTTAAATGGATATATATATATATATATATATATAAAAATAAAAAATAAATTATTAAATACATAAAAGTATTAAAAGATGCTTATAATTAAACCTTTTTTTTTTCAATAAATTGTTATATAATATTAAAAAATGCCTGCTTATAATTGAATGGGTAAGTATTATGAGATACAAGTGATAATTTGGTGAAATATGTACTAAGCATATATTTAGCACTAAAGCATTTTCCTTCAGTAGAAACACTTGCAAAAACATTTCATATTGTATATACTTTTATAAATTTTACAGTACTCAACACTGAAAGAATAGGCTTCTTAAAATATCTGATTTCTTC
This sequence comes from Amaurobius ferox, assembly GCA_951213105.1. Lineage (NCBI taxonomy): Eukaryota > Metazoa > Arthropoda > Arachnida > Araneae > Amaurobiidae > Amaurobius > Amaurobius ferox. The sequence continues at coordinate 135,064,551 of OX578136.1, forward strand.
TTAAATTGAGTAAAATGTTACTTATTACCTTTATCTCTTCTGTTTTTTTCCCATCCCTTTTCTTCAAAACAAAGCATCACCTTTTCTCAAAATTAGAAAACTAAATGATCAAAGATTTTTTAAAAAGCTACTTGCTTTCCAAAAAGCAGTGTGGGTATTACATTACATGTAGTAGTATTACATAGTATGACATTTTCAAATAAATAAATAAAACAACAGAAAATTTTCCAGAATAACATAGCTGAAAAATTTTGGACTCGCATTTCTATCCACAGCACTTTGCATGGTTATATTTTAGCTATAATGCACTCAATAAATATATGATCAGTGAGCATTCTGTTAATGAATCTTAAGTAACCCTTTTAATGCATAAAAAGAGCAACCTTATGTGCATTTTGCTTGAACTGTACTTTGGACATATATAAAGTTCCATTGCCGAATAATTTAATTCAATTGAGCATTTAATGATTAAAAATACATTTGAAGTAGCAAGGAATTTTACAATTATTGATAAGAAAACAGTTTTTATTGTTCAAAAGCTGTTTTGCCAAAAATTATAGGGTATTGAATCAAATTGATTAACATGATAACTGCAAACCTATATTGGTAAAGTATTGCCTAGGTCCAAAAATGTTTTTTTTTTTCTTTGAAATCTATGATGACTTAGAATATGTACTGTGGCACCAATTTTAATAAAACTAAAATATAAACTTCATTAAAAGCAACATACAACACAAAATTAATAATGGGAACCAATTTAAAGGTAAGAAACAGCCTTCATTGTCAAAGCATGCAAAAAATGCAACCTTCATACATGAGAGCCAGATCAGCAAAACTTGCAATCAAGATCAGCAGAAGTTGCTGATCTAGTTCTTACAACTAAAGGTTGCACTTTTTGTGTGTCGTGATGAAGAAGACTGTTTCTTGCTTTGTAAACCAGTCAATATTATTAATTTTATATTGCATGTTGTTTTTAATGAAACTATTTTAGTTTTGTTATCTTATAGAGAGAAAAAAATCTAACTAAAATTCACTTTTACCTTAAAGCCAAATCAAAATAAACAATAACAGACTAACACAAAATCATAAATTTTCTTCAGGTTCATACTCACCACATGATTGCCGCAAGCCTTAGGGTTGGCTGTGTGGTCTGGGCCTTCAACACTCACCACATGGGGAAAGCTAGTTCTCCTCATGGCCTAATGGGGTCATTCCATGTCAGATCAACACAGTCATTTTCCTCACCAGCTCAGATTTTTATGAAATTCGGTGAACTAGTTAGACCTACTAAGAAAGTAAAGCACACAAAATTTTTACCTCCTGGGCAAATTAGCTTTTTAATTGTTTGTATTTAAAAATGGCTAAAAAAGTAAAATTTACCCTCTGATGGCTACATTTAAATTGTCATAACTCCTGTTCTAATTGACGTACCGGAACAATTTTGGTATCATTTTAAAGCTCTTTAAATGACGTTTAAAATGATAAACACATGAAGTTTTGGGGGAAAACATTTCAAGGTCATAGTATTTGACCTTTGACCTTGAATTGCTAAAAATCGAATTACTTATTTTTCACTATATTTTTCCCCTGAATACTACAACATCTTAACTATATGTATACCAATTTTCAAAATGGGCACTCAATGGGATCACAAACAAAAAAAATAATTAGAAACAAAAAATACAATATTTAAATATTGACATAACCTTTTGACAGTTTTTTTTTTTTTAGTAATGCTGCAGTTTTTGATTTTGTGGATAAAAATACTATACTATTACAAGCTAGACTATACTATTACGAGCATTTGGCATGTTGTTTGATTCAGTATTTTATTGGGTTGATTTGACAGTTCTCCAAATATACTACCAAAAATAACTAGATTTATCCATAAATAGCCAAATATAGCTGCAGATGAAATTTTGTAGCCATAAAACAGCTAAATTTCCCAATTGGTGCCACTACTGGCACATCCTTACTTTTGGTTTGCAGTTTGGGTTTTAGTTTGATGTAGAGCTAACTGTTTGATTCAAATGGTGTTAGTTTGTAATTTGAGTTTTATGTTGACAAGCCAAACCACATATAAAGCTTTTAAAACATATTTATGATGAAATATTGCTACCTTGATACTACACTATACTAGAATTTGTGTAAATATTTTTGTAAGAATTTAATTTTTAAGTAAGGAAAATTTTATTATGAACAAGCAGTGGTTAAACAGATGTTGCAACCCTCTGGGAAAAGAGAAACATTCTTGCAAAAGAAAAAGTCTATGTCCTGTTTCTAAGTTGATTTGTGAAAATTTTCCTGAATTTGTTGGACAAATGATATGTGACTAGTGCAGGAAAGAAATATGTGCATTAACAGATGACCCAGCTCTGCAATCTAGATCCAAAAGAAGACCTGCTACCTGGATCAAGTGTCCAGCAAGTTTGTGATGATGAACTAATGAATTTAGATTGTGAAGAAGCACTAGTTTCTTTAAATCATAGTTTGAATGTCTTGGGAAACTGAAAGAAGGATTTGAACAATCACCTACAATTGCTGAGACTCAGAAGCTCCACTCATTTATTCCTTTGATAGTGAATACAATTTGCACTAAAGTGTATTCTGATTCACCTGTATCAAAAGTTGAACAAGTTACCAAATTAAGATGTGAACTTTCGATCAGTGATATCAAAGGATTTGTGACTGCTGTTTATGACAAAAAATGGTGGGTGACATGTGTAATTGATACTGATGAAGATAATGCAATAGTTAAATTAAGTTTTCTCTATCCATCTGAACCTTCTCCATCATTCCAATTTCCAAATAAGCCAGATGTACTTTTGGTACCTGTGCAAGATGTATTAACAATAGTTGATCACTCCACAGTGACAGGAAGAGTTTACACTATAACTGAAAAGGAAACTGTAGTAGCTAAGGCGAAATTGTTCTCATGGAAAATCCAGTAGTAATTTAATTTAAGGTTTTATATAAAACTGCAGCATTACTAAAAATAAATAAATTAAAAAAAGAAATGCCTGTCAAAGGGTTATGCCAATATTTAAATATTGTATTTTTTGTTTCTAATTATTTTTTTCTGTGTGTGATCCCATTGAGTGCCCATTTTGAAAATTGGTATACATGTAGTTAAGATGGTATTCAGGAGAAAAATAAGAAATTTTTCAGCAATTCAATGTCAAAGGTCAAATACTATGACCTTGAAATGTTTTTCACAAGAACTTCATGTATTTGGTATCATTTTAAAGGCCATTTAAAGAGCTTTAAAACGATACCAAAATTGTTTCTCTGTATTAATTAGAACAGGAGTTATGGTAATTTAAATGTAGCCATTGGAGTACAAATTTTACATTTTTGGCCATTTTTAAATGCATATAACTAGAAAACAAATAGGCCTAGGAGGTTAAAATTTTGCAAGCTTTACATTCTTAGTAAATCTAATTAGTCCACAAAAATTTCAAAAACCTCGGAGATGGTGCAGGAAAATATTACATTTTCTTGTGTTGATTTGACATGGAATGACTCAATGAGTTAAAATTATTTTCTTAGCCAAACATTTAAAACATTTAAAACTAAACATTCAATAAATAAATCTGGACTGTGGAAGAATAAATACACACATGGGTTTGACCCCCCGGCCGTCCAAATAGATACTCTAGTCCTCTGGATGAGTTGGACGGCCTGGGTCTTCAACACATGGGTTTGACCCCATCCGTCCAAATTGCTGCTCATATCCCAGGACGAGTCTGATGGTCTGGGCTTTTGACACATGGGTTTGCCTCTCCCAGCCATCCAAACAGCTGCTTTTGTCCTAAGACGAGTTGGGTGGTCTGGGTCTTCTACACAGGGGTTTGCCTCCGGCCACTCAAATGGCTACTGAAAACCTTTGGGTCAGTCGAGTGGTCTGGGTCTTCAACATACAGGAGTTTGCCTGCAAAACAATATTTTTTATTTAAAAGTGCACAAGTAGTTCTACTAAAAGCACTCATAATAATAAAACAATATGACCATTCTTCAATCAATAATAATTTGGAAAATAATCATACTTCAATGATACTTCAAATCAAGTCAATATTAGATTCTTGTAATTCAATGCTCGTAAGCCAATGTAGATGGAAACTTAGGTCTATATATGATGTACAGTCAAGGATACAAGATTTTAAGTCTTACATTTAATAGAAATTTAACTATTTATATATCACTTTACAACATAATAACAAAGTTTTTTCATGGGGCTTCAGACATCTATCCGCTATTGAGTAGTTATCCATATAAATGGAAGACACACTTTAAATACACAGGCAGCATAATTCCCACAGATAATTAGAGCAAAGTAGACCACTTAATAGACATTCATCATAGCAACATGCTCACAGACAATTTCACTTTTGATTCACAAGCATACCAATGAGGAGATAGCAAATTGTCACTAAAACTAGCATTGCTTTCACGTAAACACCAATATCTCTATGGCAAGAATATTTTTCTTCACTCCTGGATCAATGAAATGACTAATAGGTCAGCTGCTTTTATCACTAGCAAAGCCATACAAATAATCATTAACAGGTAAACATCGTAAAAGTAGCTTCTAAATTAACAGCTCAAAGAATCCTGATGATTCCATATCCAACACGATTTGTAGGATAAAATATTCTACTAGCTCAGTGTTTCAAACGCTTTTAATTTTATCTGCACCCAACACCAATATATTTGTATAAATTCGTATTATTGAACTAGCCATTCCAAATTTTATCATATAATTACATATATTCCAGAAATGGTTATAATTTGCATAGAAAAAGACAACTCATCCTACCTTTTTCAGATCAAGTGATGATCTATGCAATCATCTGCCCGAAACTTCCAGAACAAACCTTTTTTAATTTCAAAACTATAATTTGAATCTTATTGGTTCAGTTCAAATCACTGCAACCAAATTCCCCCCTCCCCCCCCCCCCCCCTCCAAAAAAAAAATTATATATATAATGAAAAAAGTAATATAAATGGAAGCTAATAGATCTATACATTAATGACTTGCATCCTAAGTTTATTACAATATTTTTTTTTATCTTATGCCCTTCTCTGACCTCTTGGTCATAAGTCGACGAGCAGCCCAATACAAAGAAAAACAATAAAAATAGTCATAAAAGCCTTGTCAGTAACACATAAAGGAAAACAGTCAAAAACAGCAGGGCAAATGTTGAGGTGCTCTCCAGTCATGGGAACGCCATGGTCGCAAAGAGAGCAGGCATCTGTATCTGCCAGTCCCATTCTATTATTACAATATAAAAATTTATTACAATATAAAAATTATCAACAAAGAGGATTTAATGCTATAACATATATCTATAACAGTGCAACTATGATAGAAGATAATAAATACTGATTACTATAGAAGATAATAATAAATATTGATTACTAAATAGCTTAATATTAAATAGAAAAGGAAATTTAGAAACTGTATAAAGGGAATTAAATAATATATTGCATGAACAATAAGGAATGGCTATTTCATAGCTAGACCTAAACATGCACATCAAATAGATAATGATATTTTAAAAAACTCAAAGAGAAAATTAAAAAATCAAATAATAAAATGATTAAAAGAAGTAAACAATAGATTGAATTGGATAGAGTTTCCATAAATGTTGCTCTTCAGGGATCTTTATACTATAGATAAACTCTCATAATGTGTTTCTCAGTATAAAGCAATGCACGTGGTTGAAACATTATACAAAGATCCCACGCATTATAAAACCAAATAATAATAAAAAAAAAGATAAATAGAAATGTCAGGAAGAAAATAATAAAAGTCTATATCAAAATTATTACCAAATTAAACATAAAAGAGAAGAATAAAAGGTAAGATATCATATTAATCCAGACATACTTTACCACGTTAATCACGTAAAGAATTGAAATGGTGTCTTTAAAAAAATAGATAAAATATATTATGATATAATGATAGAGGGAAAGCTCCATCTGTAGAGAGAAATATAAGATAACAAGACATGGGACACTCGTGTGGATATTAATCCATATAGACTATAAAATAAATATAAATACATAAAATAATGGGAGTTGAGAAATAAATATTATGTATGATACCAATCACACCCCAACATGACCACCACTCAAATACAGCAAGAATGATATCTCTTTATGCAGAAATACTGTGTAATGCAAATATGAAAATTATTTTAAATTGAAGTATATACAGTGGTTTTGCTTTTATAGTGATGTTAATATTACTTGAATTAATTATACGCTTGAATTAATTACGTGATTACTTGAATTAATTATGTGATTACTTGAATTAATTATTTTTGTTATTACTTCTTTCTAATATATATATATATATATATATATAAAATTAAGGATTTTTCTTTCAACACATTGAACAGACGATAATTTTAAAAAATGCAACTAATATGATATCTTGAAAGAACTTTTAGAATAAATTCATGATCTTTAACACACAGACTTTTGGAGGGAACGTTAACTTTTGTTAAACAACTAAATCGTGTGGGGAATGCTGTCATGACAATTATATTAATAGCAGTTTTAGTAACATTAATAGTTTTAGTAACATGCTAATTTTAATGTTCAGCTGCTGAGAAAATGTCTGATTTCCAAATGAAAAGCAATGTCACAAAGTATTGGATCCTTGGCAATCAACATATTTAATAGAAATTAAAAATTGAATAATGATGAAGGTAAATTTATTAATTACCATTAATAACCCAGGTATTTACTAGACTAACGTTGTCCAACTTTTAGAGGCTGCTGGGTCATATTTTTTGTCAGCATTATTCTATGGGTGATTGAAAATATGGCTGATAGCATACAATTCTTTATTAGTACTAGGTAACATTTTCTAATAAAGTTAAGTGTTATTTCATAAGTTTGTCAAAATTCATTCATTTTTCCAATAAAAAATGTAAATAATTTCATTCTTATTTTGTATTTTTTTTAAGTCACAAGGGTTCATGTGCTGCAAAAGTTCTTTTGTGAGACAGAATTAGTCTATGAACTATCATTTATACAACCATCCACTGTGCTCACGTTTTTATTTAATAGTAGAACTCTTTGTATAGATGGATTACTCATAAACTTTACTCTTAAAAATGAATGTATTTTCAAATAGCAAATTTAAACTTCTAAATATTATTAGTTAATATAGTTTATTTTCTATGTTTTAATAATTTTTAGCTCTTCCCAGGCCTAAGAAGCGACTTACACAATTGCTGTATGATACTGCTACTAGTAAAGAAATAAAAAAGGGTGATAAAACTTTGGAAGTTAAGTTTTTTCGAAGTCCCAAGTCAATTGTGTGTGGTGATCAGGGTCAAGTTAAAAAGATGGTTTTGGGAATCAACACTGTAGATGTATGTATGTATTTTCATTGCAAAAATATGTTCTTTATATAGATTATATAATACTATGAATGTAATTGCTTAACAATGGTTTTTTTCTGCATTTTAAGGGCAATTTAGATAATGCTCAAGTAGTTGAAACTGGAAAAACAGAAGAGATAGAATGTGGTTTGGTAATTATTTTTATTTAATTAATTTTTATTTATTACTTAATTATTTGTTACCAAATTTGTTTTTATATATATGCATGTATATATTATACAATATAGCACCATTTATACATTTCTCAAGGGACTAAAGAAAAAAAATTTGTAGCTGCAGAAACATTTAATCATAATTAACTTTAATGAACAAAAATGTCTGGGAACCAAAGGAAATACGCATTTAAATGAGAAGAATATAAAGGGTGCTTTGCTGTATCTACACAGTCCTCCAAAAGTTATGGAACACATTTTTTTAAGTATAACATTTTTCTAAATATGAAATAAATATCTGAAATTGTGTATTTAAATTACAATTAAGACCTTATTTTGGGATATTGTAGTAACTATTTTTATAAAACAAAATTCTGCTTATACCACAAAGTACATGAATTATAGCAACTTTTCAAACTGCATCTTCTTTTGGGTATGAACTGCTTTGTCAGTTATTGTTACTTAATTAGTTTTTAGCAAAACCTGATGAATTTTGGGGGATTCTTGTAGTGCCTGTCCCATCCTTATAACTCTATTATCTCAGTCATAAATATGTAAAGAGTAATTGGATGTTTACAATTTGTCTTCACATGTTGAAGCTGCAAACAGGCAGAATGCCATTTGTAGCATATTGAATGCATTTTGGCTCAATTTATCTGTAGTAGAGCAACAATATCACAGCTTTAGAGGAGAAGTACATTTTAGCTCCTGGTAGAAGAATATTTTCTTCTACTTTTATCAACATTGGCTGCATGCAAGGCAACCTTTTGGTTTTATTAATCTGACTAAACCACAAAGAGAAACTACTTTATGATGAGTCAGTGAACATGTCAGTTAGATTAAAAAGTATTTGTCATATAGAGAAAATCAGTACTATAATTAAATAATAAATGACCAGTAAATTTAAAATATTAAAGCAATCCCACGATCGAAAATGCTGTATTTTTTGTCCTCTTGGAACTAAATCCAAGGAAGCAAGGAATTGATAAAATTTTCTAAAAGCAAAATTTATACAAATCTAAAAATCCAAAGAACTTGACAAGGACAAAAATAATTTAATTCAAATATTAAATTTTAAACAATCTAATTAATTAAGTAAACAATATCCAACATTACATAATTTCATTTTATATACACAATCTAATCTACTAATATGCTTTAAAATTTTAATAAGTAATAAATTTTAATAGAAGAATGAAAAACAAAACAAAAAAAAAAGGCAAAAATTCATTTAGTGTTTATGAAGTCAGTGTGAAGGTAAATTTCTTTGTTTCTAAATTAAACATGTGTACTTGTACTAGTAAGTACTTTTTTTTTTATATATATAAAGCAAAGTATTTTTTTTTTTTTTTTTTTTTTTTTTTAAATTTTGATGGGAAAATATGTCTTTAAGATCTTTTGAACATATTTTGAATAATTTTTGAAGGATGTGGAGTTCTTCATACAATTTATTATTAAAAGTATATATCTTCAAATGAATTTGTTGTAATATTTAATCATAAAAATAATTTTTTACGAAAGAATAACTTAAGTAGGCATATGTATATTCATTTTCTGGGAAATACAGTGTTTCTTTCTAATATCTAAAGCGTTATAAGCAAATATTATTACTACATAGATGCCCATACAGTGAAACTTTTATTAAGAGATTTCCATGGAAATAAAAAAAATATCCATTTATGAAAAGTGTTAAACTGTACAGGTCCATTTTGTAGATTATCAAATTGATTACGAATTTTTTTTTTCTTGCTTTTTGTTTTAGATAGGTTATAATTCTTTAACTAGATGCATCAGTAATATAAATATGTTTCACTGTAAGTTTTGTTTCTTACATACCTGTATTTAGCATTCATTTATCTAACACATTAGTTTTTAGACTTAATCATTCTATAATACTAAAAAAACTAATAATTGTAGTAATAATTACAAAAAATCTTAAGTGGATGACCATATTTATATGGCTTCAAAACGAAGGAGTTGCGTTACAAAGCAAATCAATCTAATTTGGAGATAACATGCAATATTCTTAAAATATTGCACATTTTTAAAACTGATTTATAAAACCTTTAAAACATTAAATATTAAGTTATTAGACTTTCCATATTTGATTTTAGATGAAAAATGTATTGAGATCTTTTTCTAGTTGATGGCATAAACCATTTGTGAGATACAACATTTTTACTGTTTTATACTGTTATATAGAGAAAGCTTCCAAGAATTTTCAAATTTGAAAGTTTGTTGGAAAAGTTCATTTTGAGACTTCCTGCACATATTTTTGACACTTTCAGAGATATGTCCATCTGTGTTTGTGCATATATATGTAAGGTGTGGACACAACAACAAATGCATATACTACTATAAAGTTGTATGTGTAGATACATTATGAAAAAATTTGAACAAGATAGATTTTTTTGTAATTCACATGATTAAAACTCGAATTATCAAAATTATAAGATTTTCATAGCATTATTTCCTATTAAATACACAATAATTCTGAAACAGTTATGGTAGTATAGTTTATGTTGAAAAGTGATAGTTTGAATTACTCTATGGATGTAAACAGTATTAAAATAAATATATATAAACTAAATCAGCCATTCATCATATTCATTCATCATATTAATGATCTAAATTCATTCATCATTTTCAGCTGTTTCCGAAACATAAAAAATAAACTTTTAAAATATTTATAATAAAAATTATAAAAAAGATTCATGTTGTATTCATTCTGATACTCTTTATGATACAAGTGGATGTAGACTATGTATGGAATGCAGTAGCATAACTACATTTTTGGGGCTCACAATCAAAATTATTTTGAGGCTCCCATCCCCTTCTTTCTATTTCACATTTTTTATGTATTCTGAAATAATTTACAACTGATAAATTTATTTATTATATGGGAGAAATAACATGCAATTGTATCAATAAAATATGTTAATAAAACATTTTCAACAGCAAACTTAACAATAATATCTGTCATATTAATTGTTTTAGCTTCACTATTTCAATTGCCAGAAGGGCTAAATCATTTAATTATGATTGCCTGGTAGACTTCTTTTATAGTCTTTAATAAGTTTTAATTTGTTAAATAACCTTTCAACAGAAACTGTGGTAACCAGCAGAGGAAAAGACAGTAATAATACAGAATAAACATCTGAAAAATAGCTTTCAATTGATTTATATTTGTTAATTAACATTTCTGTGAGATTTTTAATCATCATCTGTGGTTTCAGTTCAATTTTTATCAATATTTTAATGTGTGCAAATTAAATGGGAAATTGTATGGAAAGAAGGTTGGGGGAATATTTAAAGCTTATTATTTTATGATGGCGATTGGCAGATGTATAGTTCTGCTGTTTTGTCTGAGGCCCCTTCCAGTCCTAAGATCGTTAAGTCTTACTGGCTTTTGCTATCCGATTGTTACACCCCTGCTAAAATATACATGTATGAGAAAGTCCAAAAGAATTGCATACTCCAGATATGTTTGTATTGGTGTTATATTTTGATGCTAACAGTTATCAAAAGTTTCAATTATTAATTCACATATCATTTTGTTAAAAATTTTGCACATTAAAACAGGTCTGTTTGATTTCAAGGTGCTTTTTAAAATTATACAAGTGATGAATTTATGAGAACTTCATATGTGCTTCTAAAAATTAGCCTATGTTTCATTAAATATTCTTATAATCTCAATCAGTAAAAAACAGTTTGTGCAAAGAATAAGAACCCGAGCAATGTATTTAAGTACAAAAAAAAAAAACAATAATACAGATATTTCAAGGATATGCTGGATCACCTTCAGTGCAAGAGGATCAACAAACCTGAAGTCAAGACCCATTTCATCTTTTTGACTTTGGATTTGTTAGTTCTCTTGCACTGACTAAGGGGATCCAGCGTACTCTCAAAACAGCTGTATGCTGCATTATTGTCTTATTTGTGTTTAAATACATTGCTCAAGTTTTCCTTTTCCTTATTCTTGTAATCTCTTTCCTAGGTTTTACGTAGTGTTGGATATAAAAGTTTGCCAATAGATCCAATTATGCCATTTGATCCAAAGAGGTTTATAGTTCCTAACAAATTTGGCAAAGTTATTGAACAAGAAGGTAATATGTCCTTATAATCTTATAAATATTATTTGTATTATTCAGTGTATGAGCTGCAAATATTAGCAACCTGTTCTCTAGAAAAGCTTTGGTATTATGTTTATTTTTTAGGGCCCAAAATTATTGGGTAATTGTGATTATGTACATCCTTGTAAATGACAAAATATATTTACCACTTATCTAACTGTTACATTTCTGAATATGCTGTTAGTTCCATTTTTTTTTTTGATTTACAGAAAAATATCATTTTGGTGACTACTAATAAGATTTGGCAATTATCATTTCCACTGATTATATATATTAAATATTTATAGCATTAATTGTGTTAAATATAAGTTAAATTTGAAGAAAATGATAAAAAGATTTTTGCTTCAACTGTTGCATTAAATAAACTGATTTTATTAGTATACAATATAGTAGATTAAATATATTAATAAAAATACTTTTAATCAACTGTATGTTGTATTTACAAAGTTTTTAATTTTCAGTTAAAGAATAATGTTTAAGGTGTAAAAGTAATATTTAAGTACATAATTTGGCATCACGTCTGATGTTATAATAGCAAAAATTAAGCATACATCCACAACAGAAGGTCTTTATTTTACTTCCTATAAGACGTACAAAAACTTTTTTTAAAAAGCGCCAGAGCACTTTCGAGCATAAGTACGCCCTTCATCAGTGGCTACATGGAAATAAAATTTGAATCGTTCATATATAGACCAGATATAGTGACAAAATTTGCATAAATACAATTTACAAAAGAATCTACGTTTAGACAAGGATAAACCGAAAACTATAAAACAATTTTTTTAGAGTTTAAAAAATTCCAACAACAAAAGAACAGCATAGTAAATTACAATTACCTCGGTTTTCCGTAAACCTTCTTTTACTAATTCTTGTATACCTGCTAATTCTTACCGTTCTCTTTCCTCTAAAAAAGCTTCTTTTTATGCTTTTTTAATCGCGCTTTTAATGTTTGTTCATCTATCTCTGCTTTAAGTGATGAAATTGATTTTATTTTTGGCCTTGGCTGTGAGGCTGCCTACTCCTTTGAGTTTATTTATAAGGTTTTCTTCCAAGTTCGCCATAAATATACCCTTTTTGATACTAAACTTATTGCCTTAAAAGATCGTTTGACTTATAAGTCTAGTTTTCCATACAGTCCTCGGATTTTCCACCCCTTTATCCATTTTTGTTCTAAGTTTGGTTTCAGACCTGCACATTCTAATATTTCTTCTTTATTTAACCGTATTCGGTCTGATAAACTGGGTGATAAGGATGACTTTAAAAGTTTTGCTGGGGTGTATATTGTTCCCCTGTTGTCTACCGATGGTAATTTTAAATTTTATATTGGAAGTACTAAACGCACTGTTGGCATCCGTTTAGAAGAACATGCTAAGGATGTCAGGGATAGTAAACTTTCTACGGCTGTTGCTCAATTTGTTATTAAAGATAATTTTCAGCCTCTTTTTGAAAAGACTTTCCTTTTGATGCGTTGTAATAACCCTCGTGATATTCCCCTTTTAGAATCCCTTTTTATTTATATCTACCGCGAGTCCGTTTGTAATTTTGACCCTGTTATGAATTTGAGTTACGCTTGGCAACTCATTCTTGACTCCATGCAATTCAAGTCTCTCTAAAGTTATCTTTGACGTCTTCATCTTTGGGACTATGCTTGGTTTCCCCCCCTTTTTTTCAATTTCTGGAATTAAATTGTAATTTACTATGCTGTTCTTTTGTTGTTGGAATTTTTGAAACTCTAAAAAAATTGTTTTATAGTTTTCGGTTTATCCTTGCCTAAACGTAGATTCTTTTGTAAACTGTATTTATGCAAATTTTGTCGCTATATCTGGTCTATATATGAACGATTCAAATTTTATTTCCATGTAGCCACTGATGAAGGGCGTACTTATGCTCAAAAGCGCGCTGGCCCTTTTTTAAAAAAACATTTGTATGTCTTATAAGAAGTAAAATAAAGACCTTCTGTTGTGGATGTGTGCTTAATTTTTGTAATATTTAAGATTAGAATGAAAATATAAAAATGCAGGTTTATATACATATATGCCTTCTACACTAGTCTTGTGTACACACTTTAGATTATAAATAATCTTTAGAATTTGGAAATGTATAAAATTTGATTGGTGTAAAAGTAATTAAAAAAAATCCAATTGGAATGAAAATGAATGAATTCATGCTAATTTATATTTTTATTTTCTTTTTAATTTTTGAAACAGTCAGCAAATATTCAACTTCATCCCTAATAAGCCCATTCTTTTTTATATTACAGAATTTTGAAATGTTATATTTATATAGGATCATTGTTACCAAATTTAATAGACGTTTAATTAAAGGCAGCTGAATTTTATCATAAAAAAAATCTGATGTGGGTAACACATGACTTTCCTTATATAATGTAATGAATTTACTACTTTTACAGTAAAAAAATAGGTTTTTCTTATAGTAGATACTAATATTCTTTCCAAGATATTGAATTTTCTACAATTAGTCGTCATTTTCATTGATTTAGCATCATTTTTATCCATTTGGCGAGATTTTCATTAATTTGGCAACATTTCAAAAAAGTCGCCAAGTTGGCGACATTCCGCCAAATTCGTCGCCGAAATCTCGCCAAGCGTTATGCACTAAGAAAAAAGTTATTCTTACAGCAGATAAATGACTATTGGCGTTCAAATACAAAAGTATTATTCAAAGAATATTTTTTCATGAATGGAACGAGCTAGATCCACGAGAATGATGTCATTCAATTTATCGCATAGTATTACATATGAAAAGTGAACATGTTTCTCAATAGGAATTTTTTTTTTTTTATGTGACTTTTTCATAATTTTTTTGAAAAATTTACAATATCTCGGTACGGTCCATGTTAGCGTTCTAAAATTTATGCCAATCGTTTCCTAATGAAAAATTACATAAGAAATGTCTATTTGCGTAACTTTATTAGCGGATTTGATTTTTTGATGATTTTTTCAAAATTTCATTCGAAAATTTAGGGGGGTTCTGAACATTCGATTCCATATAAAAACAATAGGCTTCCAGTGTTTACGGATTGTGATTTTTGTACCAAATTTGGTTCGAATCGGTCCATTCGTTCGTCAGTTATCGTCTCCACAGACTCACTGACACACACACATACTTTCACACACACACACATACACACACACAGACATCACTTCATAAATGTTTGATTCGTGATCAGGGATGCTTGAAACGTGCTCTCCCGTCGAAAACTCGAATTCGAATTTTCGACCCCGTCACAATACTTTCCTTATACATTATGTATATAAGGAAAGTAATATATCCTAGAATCTTATATTAATTGAATGTTTGCTACTTCAAATTTGCCATGGTATAATTTTATTGCAGTTATCTGATAATCTTTTTAACACTCTACAACATAGTTGAAAAGTGTTTATGACTTTGTTCATTCCATCCGTCTGTCTGTCCATTCGCACGATAACTGCCGTAAAAATGACTTTATCAAAATGAAATTTTAGTATGTTGTTGAGACGGTCTGTGAGACATATGGGAATATAAATGAATAATATCACCCAATCAGTTTTGGATTGAACACGGGTTGAAAAAATTAAATACATTGAACCTCTATGGGGCCTAAATCTTCAAATATTTAAGCGAAGTAAAAATTCACAAATTGCTTCGAAATTTTAGGAAATATTCAAATTATCCCATAAAATATTTAAAAAAATTTCAGCAAAATATGTTCGGTAGTTTTTTAAATAAAAATTAAAATAATAATGACACCCATATAATATGAAGAGGTCACATGACCCACTTCAAAATGACATATGGCATCCATCTTTTTTCCCATGATAAAAATCGTGATTTTTAAAGTTCATTTAAATGTACATTTAGTGTTGCATCCGTCCTAAAAACACTTTATTTTTCCATTTTAACTGTGTGTCTATATTCTGTGCGGTGCCAATGTAGTTACAATCTTTTTGAGTTTAAATGATCATCAAATTTTTATTATTTCTACAATGAAGCCTAATCTTAATTAATGTAAAATGTAAACAAGTGATTGTATATAAAATGAGTTTTATAAGAATTGCTGAATTTTTTCATGCAAATTTATTTAACTCCGCAGTCTAGAATAAAAGTGTATGAATGAAATATTCACTGTTTTTACATAGAGAGCCAGACGACGATGTCATTTGAACGATGTCATTTGAATAAAGTTTCAACGATGTCATTTGAATAAAGTTTGAATGAAGTTTTAAGCATGGAGTTAAAAAGTACATTTACCTCCATGATTTTAATTTTCCATGTAAAATAAATGTATTGTAGTTCTGTGACAATTAAAAAAATATCCCCGCTGAGTGTATCGTATTTTAGAGATGTTTAAATAAAATTACAGTTGGAAAGTGTTTTGTAATCAATGCTTTATGCATGATTGATCTTTCTTGTTTAATTTTATTTTGTTATTTATATGATTTCCTAAGGTTTTTATAGATTATTTACATGAAACATGCAGGAATATTGGATGACCCTATGTTACTTGGGCAAGAATGATTTTTTGCGATTGAAGACTCTTGCAGACCAATAGAACCAAAAGCAGAGAATTGTTTTAAGATTACTATTAGCATATATAACAGGCGGGATAGGAATTTTTAATCAGTTGTTTTTATAAAAAGTTTTTTATTAGGATGGATGGGGTGTAATTTTTAAGGTTTAAGCATGAAGTTGTTTCTATCTGATGATGGATTCTGTGACCATATCAGTAATTTTAGCTCATAGCTGGCAGGCATACCAGGTAAGACTAAAAAGACTAAAAATTTGGTAACTGTGTTTGAAAATATATAAATTTTTAATCAATTTTTTTTTTTTTTTTTAATTAGCTGCTGACTGCAGTTATCACAGCTTATTTATATATAAATTCTGCGATCAAATTTATATAATGTTTTGAAGTTTTTCTTATGCAATACATACAATTTATTTTCAAAGATTGGCTATATTATTTTCAGGATTGACTATGTTAATCAATATTTCATTATTATATGAAGGTGTATTACTTCAAGGGGTAAAAGTTCTAATCTTTTACTTTAGTTAATTATGTATCATAAACTATTATTGCTTTTTAAACTAGTGCATATGAACTTGTGCGCATGAAGTATGTAAGCTGTGAACGATTTCAAATTTTATGAAATTTTACAAATAATTATGAAATTAAAAGTATAAAAATTTAATTTTAAAATTTGAGAATCCTAATTCAAAACAGCATATAAGTTTCTAGAAATTGAATATTAAGTTAAACAAATTAGAACACAAGAAAACCCTGAAATCAAAGTAGCGCATTTAAATCACAAAATGTAGAGTTGCATTTTATTATTATAGAGGGAAAGGGTAACTCGCTAACTCCATGGTATGTATTTTGTCCAGTCATGTTCTAGCAACCATGTAAAAAAAAATAGGGTAGTGAAGCTTAAGATTGGATTATTTTTTATTTAACTTTTGTACAAAAATGGTTTTTCATATCTGAAGTGCCCTTGGCTTATGTTTTATTTTTACTCACTATAAGAAGCATAGTGAGCATGCACAATTTAAAGATGGATGTTTCGCTCTGTTACAGCTTGTTTTAATAATTGAAATTATAATTCTGCAAATCAACATACAATTTCACATATATATATGTAAAATTTCATCTTCCTACCTATTGTAGTTTTCAAGTAAAAGGGATAACAAAATTCAGGTAAATGTAGATTTCGCTTCATTACGAATGGAGAATGGACTTTGCTTCACTCGTTCATAATTAAAAAGCATTCAAAATTGCTAATATAAAGCACTATCTTTACTACACTTTTGTTAAGCTTTAACAAAATTGCTCTTTGTAGTGAATTTGTATAAAAAATTATGGCTAAATAACTGAATATAGTTTAAGCAGTTAGCTATTTCAGTACAATTTTCATTTATTATTAAACACTGCTTTCATACTTGAATTTTTGAGCTCCAGATAAAAAGTCTCTGTTTCATATCAACGTTTCTCAAACTGTTTCCAGGCAAATATGAATAGGCGTTCCACATTTGAAATAAAAAAAATCTTAAATGTGAATAACATTGTTCAATTTTATTCATTTAATGGTATTTTCCATTTATTGCATAGTTCAATGTGCTTGTTCTTCAAATGACTAAATTTAACTTAAGTCACTCTGGATTTATAAACAAGAAAGATCAATCATGCATAAAGCATTGATTATGAAACACTTTCCAACTCTAATTTTATTTAAGCATCTCTAAAATGCGATACATTCAGCGGTAATATTTTTACAATTATCACAATACTGCAATAATTAATTATATTTGAAAATTTCAAATTTCATCAAAAAAACGAACTTGACTCAAATGACGTCATCGAAATATAAATCGCCTGGTTCTCTGTTGTTGTTGAGACCCGGATCGTCCGACCTACCAGAAAGGTGTAAAGTAACTGTTTGGACAGCCGGGCAGTGCCACCCAATTTAGACTGGAACCCAGTGGGGGAGGCATCCACAGGGACTGTACCCTTCTTCCCCTACCAGCAACCTCTCGGAAGGACTTACGGACCCACATGCTTAACGTGATCGTACTCCACATGAACACGACGGCAGTTCTGGCAATGGCGGGAATAGAACCCAGGCCTACTGAGTGCAATTCCTACACGCTAACCATTGAGCTACTGCTCCCTGCCTGGCTCTCTGTTGTTGTTGATGCTGTTGAGACCCAGATCGTCCGACCTACCAGAAAGGTTTAAGGTTGCCTGGCTCTCTGTTGAAAACCTAGACCGTCCGACTCATCCAGCCTGACTCTCTGTTGTTGTTGTTGAAACCCAGACCGTCCGACCTACCAGAAAGGTGTAAGGTAACTGTTTGGACGGTCGGGAAGTGCCACCCAATTTAGACCGGAACCCAGTGGGGGAGGCGTCCACAGGGACCGTACCCTCCTTCCCCTACCACCAACCTCTCGGAAGGACTTTCGGACCCACATGTTTAACGTGATCGTACTCCGCATGAACACGGCGGCAGTTTTGGCAGTGGCTGGAATCGAACCCGGGCCTACCGAGTGCAACTCCAGCGCGCTAACCAATGGGCTACCGCGCCCGAGCCTGACTCTCTGTGTAAAAGCAGTAAATATTTCATTCATACATTTTTATTTCATTCATCACAGTACTACAATAATTTATTCTACTTAAAAACTTAAAACCATGGAGGTAAAAGTAATTTAACTCTATGCATAAAACTTCATCGAAAAAGTCTACAATTAAATCGTCTGCTTCAGTATGTAAAATCAATGAATGTTTCATTCATATCATCTATATTGCAGATTCCAGAACAAAATAATTTTGCGTTAAAGAAATTCAGCTATTCTTATACAACTCATCTTACAGCCTAATCTGTTTACATTTTCCATAAGTAAAAATTAGGTTTCGTTGTAGAAATAATCAAAGTTTGACGATCATTTAAACTCAAATATAATGTAATTATTTTGTTTTAGAATACAGATGTACAGAAATTGAGCAAAAATAAAGCGATTTCAGGACGGATACAACACTAAATTTAAATTAAAAAGAACTTTAAAAATCACAATTTTGACACAAGATGGATGGCATTGATCATTTAAACTCAAATATATTGTAATTGCACTGTTTCAGAATACAGATGCACAGAAATTAAGCAAAATTAAAGCGGTTTTAGGACAGATACGACACTAAATATAAAGTTAAAAGAATTTTAAAAATCATGATTTTGACACAAGATGGATGCCATATTTTATTTTGAAGGGGGTCATGTGATCTCTTCATATAATGGTCATGTGAGGATTTAATTATTATTTTAATTTTTATTTAAAAAACTACTGAATATATTTTGCTGAAATTTTTTTTTTTTTTTATATATTTTATGGGATAATTTGGATATTTCCTAAAACGTTCGAAGTAATTTGTGAATTTTAAATTTACTTAAAAAATGTTTGAAAAAATAGGTCTCATAGGCTTCAATGTATTTCATTTTTTCAACCTGAGTTCAATCCAAAACTAATTGGGTGATATTATTCATTTACATTCCCATATGTCCCACAGACTGTCTCAACAACATACTAAAATTTCGTTTTGATAAAGTCATTTTTGCGGCGGCAGTTACTGCTCAAATGGACAGATAGACAGACGAACAGAATAAACTAAGTCATAAACACTTTTCAACTATGTTGTAAAGTGTTAAAAAATGCCTGTACTGCATTAATTAAAGCTTTGATTCAATATGCTAAATTATCTATGTATTTTTTTTTATCTATCACATTAAGAACTAACATGAGAATTAAATTTTCCATATACTGCATGATGGGAAGTGAATTTGAATTATTATTATGAAAGTTTTTACTATGAGTGCACACTTGGCTGAAAATGGATTTTAGATGCATTTGTGGGTCCTTATTTGAAAAACAAGCATTCTCGATGAAGGTCCTTTAAATAAATAAAGATTTATTTATGATTCAAGAAATCTAATAATGGATTAAATAAAAATGAAACTTCCATTTCGTTATAAGATTATAATTCTGTTTTAAAAATTAATTTGTGCTGTGTAAGTATAAAATATATTGGAAATATAACTTTTGGAAATTTTTTATTTTTGTTATTGGTTTTTGTTTTTTATTAATTAATTATTTTATTTTAGAGGCATGTAAATATTTTTATTTGGTGAAATAAAATATATTTGAGTTACTAATATTGTAACTTTTGAAATCAACAAATTAGCACAAAAGCTAAGTGTTCTGAAAGTAAAGACTTAGCACACAATATCAACAATGAACTGGTCTACAACATAAAATGAGAGGCTCCGACTTTTTGCACTGAAGAAAGAAATTTAGTTAATTTCCACAATGTGCATATACTTATTTATCTTGATTTGCACTGCATTTTGCATTGTAAACCAGTTCATTTTTAAGTATTCTATAGTTGTGTACTAAAAATATAATAGTTGTTGATAAAAGATAGTAGTTGTATTCCATAGTCGTGTACAAGAATAAAAAGTGTACTGACAAAGAGTTTTGGACTGCTGCTCTATGGCTCTGATATTCTTTATTATCTTATTTCTATTTGAAAAGTAAATAGTGTACTTGTTGGTTCTAGGCTTGTACTGTAGTGGCTGGGTGAAAACAGGTCCTGTTGGAGTCATTGCGAACACTATGAGTTCAAGTTATGAAACTGCTGATGAAGTATTAAAAGATATGAAAGGAGAAAAGTGGTTTTCTAAACAATGCCTCGGTAAAGCTTCAATACAGAAACTGTTGAAGGAGAGAGGTCAGTGTTTTAATATGCATTTGATTAATTATTTTTATTTGATGTTAGTTGTCTTATCCAGTACTATTTTTTGTACTAATAAATTGGTTGGTTACACATATATTTGAAACTATAAAGAGTAGACTTTCTCTTATCTGATCTTGGTTTAACTGAACAAATACACATGCCAAACAAGGATGAGAAAACCCAAGAATTCAAACAAGTCATTGCTTGGCTACATTTTTTTATTCAGTTAATATTCTTGAATGTTTCAAGGAAATTTTACTATTTTAAGAAACATCATTCTGAGACAAAAAGTGTTCAAATAATCTAAGACATAAAGGTGTTCACATTGGGATATTTTATTCACATTCTCATATCTGCTTTATTAATTTAGATATGCCTTCAACAAAAATATCATAATATTAACCTATTATAAGAAAGCCAACCCACCTTATAAAGGCAAAATGACTTATCTTGAAATACGTCACTCCTGCCATCACAGAAGGCCAAACAGAAGTAATCTGATTGAAATAATAATTATTGAAATTTTTCCTGGTTTTACTTTTGAGTTTATTAGCAACATATTATTGTTAACAACTGCTGTTGATAACTATAAACTTCTTTTAAAAAATTAATCACTTAAAAAATAATTTTGAAACATCTTGTATAATTGCAATGGCTCTAAAGTGAGATATCTACAATATTATTTAATTAATTTGTTCAAATGCAGTACAATTAGTTATATTAGTAACCATGATATTCTGTTTCATCTATACAGACGTTCAGAATAGAGTGACAAGAAAACAAACAAATAGAATTAAAGTTAGAAACTGTATACTGTACACTGAAATTCTTTGTACCAAATGTTTGAATAATTTGTTTCTTCTTTTAATACTTCTCTATTAATGCAGGCAACTTCTTTGTGTTTTTAGTCCAAGCTTATTGTTAATATGATTGTTTCTTTTATAATTCACTAAAATGAATTGCCCAGCATTGCCTAGGTCCTAAATAAATGGCCAGTACTTATAAATAATTAAGTGCTCTCTACTTAAATAAGTGTTCACTATTTACAAATAATTAAATAAGCACTTGCTACTTTTACATTCTAAATAAGCAGCCACTATTTATAAATAATTAAATAAGCACCCACTACTTAAATAATATAAAAATCGCTTGTTATCTGGCAAACACACAATATTAAATATGTTTGCTAATAGATGGTGGTAGCAGTCAAGAGAAAAAAGGGTCCAGATTTCAATAACAAACACTCCACTAATTAAAAAATTAGAAAAGCTCTCTCAGTTAAAAAATTAATAATTAATTAATGGATAGGTTTAGGAATTTTTTTTTTATTCTGGAGCAGTCTGATATTTTAAGGAGCTCCTGTTAAATTACAACCTTCAGATAGCATGTCAATTTTTTTATATCATAATATAAAAATTAGGGATATTTTAAACACATGAAAAGTATATACTTTTTAAAAATTCACAAAAATTCATCATTAATCGTATGAATTCTGTTCAAAGTTTGTATGAAAAAGAATTTTTTGAACTTTTCGATGGTGTCAAGATGAAAATTCTGTGATAATATTTTCAATCATTAAGAAATCAATTTGTGTGAATATTGCTCAAAATTGTTGTAAATCAGGCTAAAACATAAAATAACTAAAAATCTAATTCAAAATTTTAAAAAAAAAATAATGCTGAAGTGCACTTTTCCTAGTCCTGAAATACCTGTGTTCCAAATTTAATGGCTGTACGATGTTTAGAGTTCCCACTACAGACTGCACAGGCAAACAAAGACATTTTCCTTTATTGTGTAAGATTTATTTAATGGAAAATTTAAGTGATTAAATATCAGCATTTATTTTTAAGAACTTTCGTAATGTATTTTTATTAAGAGCTAAATTAAACTTATTGTATAAGACTTAAATGTTAATTAAAATTTTGACTCATATTTTGATTATATTAAAACTACCTATGTGAATATATATTGTTGATTTCAGCCATGCATGTTGTTGTTGTTGAGACCCAAACCATCTGACCTACCAGAAAGGTGTAAGGTAACAGTTTGGACGGGCGGGAAGAGCCACCCTATTTAGACCGGAACCCAGTGGGAGAGGCTTCCACAGGGACTGTACCCTCCTTTCCCTATCACTAACCTCTCGGAAGGACTTACAGACCCACATGTATAATGTGATCATACTCCGCGTGAACACGGTGGCAGTTTTGGCAGCGGAGGGAATCAAACCCAGGCCTACCGAGTGCAATTTTCTCGCGCTAACCACTGGGCTACCGCGCCCCTTCAGCCATGCATGTTGTTGAGATCCAGACCGTCCGACCTACCAGAATGGTGTAAGGTAACTGTTTGGATGGCCGGGAAGTGCCACCCAATTTAGACCGGAACCCAGTGGGGGAGGCATCCACAGGAACCGTACCCTCCTTCCCCTACCACCAACATCTCGGAAGGACTTACGGACCCACATGTTTAACGTGATCGTACTCCGCATGAATACGGCGGCAGTTGTGGCAGCGTGCAAAACCAGTGCACAAACCACTGAGCTACCGTGCCTGTATAAAAGTTTATGACAAATTGGCTTTTTACATAGTTCTGGACATATATATGGGTTAGCTTTATGTTTTTTGTTATATTTAGGTGGCTGTATAGTATTTTGAAATTTTGCAGAGTCAGAACGCAAATATTATCAGGTCAAATACGGCTCAGTTTCTTTATTTAGAAATATAAAGTTTGATCACTGACTGTAAGCTAGATTGCTAAAATTTCAGCCCATAAAAAAAAAAACCTCTGCACATATTATTTGTTACTTAAACAGACTTTAGTACAGCCTCTTTTATTTTCAAGGTGCAGATTCTGTTAATAAAAAAATACAAAAGTATTTAAATGAAAATGTCCTGTAACATTTTCTAGCTTTTACAATGTCCATAATTATTTGTTCATACCAGTTTCAGAATACAATCTTCTGCAGATCAGCTTTTCATAATGTCTTATTGTTGGGGTATTTATTAATAGCTGTTAATAATTTGTGGTAATATATTAAGCCTGGTTGTTTTAGAATGCAACATAGGAATTTTTAAAAAAATGATAAAAAGTTTGAAATAATCCTTATTAAAACATAAAAGTAGGTGACAAAAGTATAAATAACAAAGGATCAAAATATTGCTTTAATATTTGTTTAAAAAAAAAAAAAAAAAAAAAAAAAAAAAAAAAAAAAAAAAAACTTTGTGTGGCTCGTAATTTTCAATTTATATGCCATACGCTGGCCATAACTGTAAAAATATCAGAAATTCAAAAAAATTGCTTTGTTGAAAGGAAAAGAAATCATGATTGCAACATGAATATTTTAAACTGAAGCCTATAAAATTTCTAAATTGTAGTGATCTATTAAAATACTATCCACTCCCCTACCAAAAAAAAAAAAAAAAAAATACATTAAATCATTTTAAAACTACTTTGCAGATAATTAAGGAAATAAACACAAGTGATATGCATACAGATTATTGTTAAAAATTTAATTTTGAAGTTAAATTTAACAATAATCCACATATTATTAAACAATAATTACACCAGAAGTTAGCAGTTTTGACACACATTTCAATAACAGTAAGTATGTATAAACTTGCACTTTGAAACTTCAATTTTAGGCTTATTGTGATTAAACTCTAGGTTTAAATATGTAAAAAAAAAATTTAAATATTGTGGTAATACAGTATTTGCATGAAACTGAAATTATAGGACATTCACTTATTTTAAGATTTTAAAGCTGTGGATATTATTTATTTTTAGGAGTTAAGTTCACTACATTTAGTCATTGGGAGGAAATTGATAAAGTTGAAATGGAAAGAGGAAAAGTTGCAGGGAAATCAAGGCAGAAGATTTGTAGCGTAAATGAAATGCTTCAAGTTGCGAATATATAGTAATTTCTTTTTTATTTTAGCTATGTACATATATGTATCTATAAAAAAAAAATAGTAATTATATTTTTCCAACATTTATAATTATGAGAATCAAAGTAGTATATAAAGATGATTTTAATTTTTTATTCTTGAATTATTTTTATATGACTATGTCTCTCTTTCTGCAATTGAAGCTATTTTTTTTTTTTTTTTTTAAGAAAGAATTTTTCAATAGGTAATCAAATTATAGTATCTTCATTTCTGTTTCTATCTTCTGTTGACTTATTTAGCAACTGTAACTTGACCAAACTTATTAGAGGAACTAGCCATTTCCAACCACACATCAAACAATCAAAATGGCTGGTGGTTATTCAATATGACACCTACACACTTTAAAAGTTCTGAATATCAAAAAGCGTTTCAAATTTAAGCATAAAAATGGTGCATGTTTTATTGTTCTGTTAACATCAAAAGTGTGGTATGGGAAACAATATTTCATCTGCAATTATTATATGTTGCCATTTTTTAATGGTTTCAGACAAATTTATTAATTATTGCATTATTTTCAATTCTTTGATTTGACATGAATGACATGAAGATGGGTGACTCCAGAGGAGCCCAGCACATCGACCAGAGGTCTATTGTACTACCCCCAAAAGTGAAGGGCCTTAAGAAAAGAGACCAGTAACCGAGGCAAAAATAAGCAGGCACTTGACAGGAATGTCATACAACTCCCAGGGTTCAATTACATGTTGACCTATGTGTTCGAACCTATGGGCGAAGTACACCTTACATTCACAAAGAATGTGTACGGCAGTTTCATCACTGTAATTGCAGCCTCTGCAAAGCGAATCCTTAGTGACACCCATAATATTAAGGTGTCTTTTAAGGCTGCAGTGCCCAGTAAGGAGCCCAACAGCCCTTCTGATGCCAGTTCTACTGAGCTTGAATGATTCTTTCTGACGTATGCTAGGGCAATTGCAGTTAAGTATTTTTGCCTGCCTTTGGCTCTTAGTATTACGCCAGTTCTTGCACTGAAGCTTTCTGAAGATGTCATAGACAATTCTTGTAGTAAGTTCATTGGGAACACCCAAAGCCGGCTCGGGACCAACAAAAGGAGTACTTGAGCCTTTTCTAGCAAATTCATCAGCCAGCTCATTTCATGGAATGCCTGAATGTCCAGGCATCCAGTAAAGTATGACTTTGTTGTTACTAGCAATTTTGCAAAGTGCAGTACAGCACTCCCAGACAAGGGATGACATCATAGTAGACTTCCCTAAGGCCATAAGAGCAGCTTGACTATCAGAACATATAAGTATTTGGTTGCTCCTGTAATTTCTGTCGTAGCAAATTTTACAACACATAAGAATGGCAAAACCCTCAGCCTGAAAGACAGTAGCATAACTGCCGAGAGGGTAAGACAGTTTTGTACCATCATTCGGACAGCATACACCAACACCAGTGCCTAATTCTTTGATTTAATGAATAGTCAGAAAACCATTTCAGAATTTCAAATGTAACTCTTTTAGCATAGTTATTATAATGAAATCAAAAACTATAAATAACTTCATTGATAAAATATTAAAAAAAAATCATTTAGCGTAACTATAGATTAAAATATCTCAAGAACAGTTGATTCTACATCAATTGAGTTAATTAACAAAATTTATAGGATTTTTTTCTGTATAGGATGGTATAAAAATGAATTTTATGTGTCTAGCCATTTGCGAACTATGGTTGAAAGAATGTTAGATCAAAGTTTCAAGTATTTACTTTCAGAAGTTTGGACTGTGTAATTTATACCTTAGTCAACCTACAGTTTTACATATGGGGGGGGAGGGGGGGGCTCTGTGATTTATAAATTTTTTGAACAAAATTCCATGATTTTTTATTTTTCTTGTTATTTATGGGTTTAAGTCCCACATGTGTACAAAGTTTCAAGTTTCTACTTTCAGTAGTTTGGTCTGTGTAAGTGTCCCTCAGTCAGTCTCACTTAGGTGTATGTGAATGATACTCTTCAAAATATACGAAAGCCTTTTCCATGAAAAGAAAAATATTGGTTCCAAAAACTTGTGTCAGGGTTTAATTTACTGACGAGAATGGTAAAAATAATTCAAATTTGCTTGCGATACAATATCTGATATGCAATTTATAAAATTTTATACACATTAGGGACATTTCATGATATTCTTTTATTTTTCATTATAGGAAAAGCACAGTGGCTTCCACATTGCTGAAAGTGTTTTGCATGCTAATCTATTTAATAAAAATAATAGCAATCATGCTATTGTGCTTAGGAAATTAACTCTGAAAACCTATAACCTTTATTCATTATATTTCAGATTTTAGTTTCATATACTTAATTTAGTTTCATATTCCAAGATCACACATTTTTGGTCTACTTCACCATTTTCAAAGATAAATTTTTCCTGGTGATGATTATTTAAATTATTATTTATGTATATATGAAAAAACTTTCACATACTTTAAAATATACTCCTACAAAGTTTAGGTGTATTTTAGCCAGTAGATATTGCTGCAAAAGGCTTTGATTAAAGATGCTTTAATTATGATAATTCTTTATAATAATTTAAACAAGAAAGATCAATCATGCATAAAGCATTGATTATGAAACACTTTCCAACTGCAATGCAATTTTATTTAAACATCTCTAAAATGTGATATATTCAGCAGTAATATTTTTAAAATTATCGCAATACTACATTAATTTATTATATTTGAAAACTTAAAACTTCATTGAAAAAAATGAACTTTATTCAAATGACGTAATTGAAATATAAATTGCCTCGTTTAAACATCTCTAAAACGCGATACATGATACATTCAGCGGTAATATTTTAAAAATTATCACAATACTACAATAATTTATTTTTTTGAAAACTTAAAACTTTATTGAAAAAAAAATGAACTTTATTCAAATGACGTCAATGAAATGTAAATTGCCTGGCTCTCTATGTAAAAGCTGTAAACATTTCATTCATACACTTTTATTACATTCCTTTCATTCATCACAATACTACAATAATTTATTTTATTTAAAAACTTAAAATCATGGAGGTACAAGTAATTTAATTTTATGCTTAAAACTTAATTGAAAAAATCATCTGCTTCTCTGTAAAATCAATCAATGTTTCATTCATATCAGCTATGCAGACTCCTTGATCTAAATAATTTGTGTTAAAGAAATTCAGCAATTCTTATACAATTCATCCTACATCTTTATTTGTTTACATTCTCCATAAGTGAAAATTAGGCTTCGTTATAGAAATAATCAAAATTTGATGATCATTTAAACTCAAATATATTGTAATTGTGTTATTTCAGAATGTAGATGCACAGAATTTAAGCAAAAATAAAAAATATATAATTTAAATATATAATAAATATATAATTAATAATATTATTATATATTTAAATATGTAAATAATTATTTAAATATATAATTACATATATAATTAAAATATAATTTGCACTTGTTGGTAGATTTCAATGTAGAGTCTCCGCAAAAGACAGTTTCCAGTTTAGTGATTAGGGGGGGGGGGGGGGTCATACTATGCCCTCTGTGCTGATGTACACAGATTGCATGCAGTTTTAACTGTCGTTTATATGAATAAAATTTATTTATTTTGTTATTTTTAATAACTATCTTGCTTAAACTCCTAGACAACACTGGGTACATTTTCTAGTTGTATATATAAGTAATAATTGTGTTATTTATTCCTAATTTGCTTGTTTGAACATTTTGGGAAGAAATCCATAATGTTTGCTTCAAAATATCTAGTTTAAATTTACCTTGAAGAAATGCATTACCTTTCACCAATAACTTTGAAATTTATACAGGTGGTAAAATACAACTTTTAAATTTATGAACTTTTAATTATTTTTAATAGGCTATTTAAATAATTTCAACTAAAAGAAATATAAACATGTAGAGTACAATTATATTTTATTGTTCCCATAATGTTATAACTTTGACTACAGGACACACACACACATATATATATATATACTATACATACAATATATGCTGGTAAGATGCTAAAGTTGCTTGCACTAAAGTTTTGTCAATGTTATTTTCAAATAATTGTTTCAAATCTCAAACTGATTTTGTGAAGGCTTACATAATATATTATAGTCTTTTCTTGCCTATAAATACCCGATTTACATTCTTGAAACTGAATTTTTCTAGAAATTATTGCATGGCAACTTGATTAATAATAACATAAATAATGATATGATAAACAATAACATATTAAATGTAACAAAATAAAAATTAAAAAGGTGAAAATATCTTCACACCAACTTATACTGGTTTATTTATGAGTTTTGTAATAAAAATAAATGAAAAAAATTGTCCTTAAAAACTTAATTGTCGCTATAACTATTAATATGATTTTTTTAATATTGTGAATAACATTGAAAGTCTGAGGTGATGCTTCTACAATATTCTATATATTGCTGACTAAAGAAGTAGTACCACAGGACTACTTATTATCTACATAAGTTTATAGTTTGGCACAGAGGTCTTAGCACAACTTGCAATTAAATAAAATCCACTGTAAGTCATCAAAATAAAAATGCAATCTGCAAACAGAAAAGGTGTAATGGAAGCATTAAATGCACAGAAGATTGTCAAATTACATGTGCTTGTACTATATTTTGTACAGTAATTTGAAATATATACTAAAATGTATCAGAACTGTACCATAGAAGAAATACAAAATATATAGATCTTTACTAATAGCAAAAAATAATTGACAACTTGATCAAAGAATATACATGGTATCAAAAAGGATATTTCTCAATGCTAAAATAAGAGAAATCCACAGTAACAATGCAACAAGATTCCAATAAAAGTATTCTCTCATAATAGGCTCTTTCTTTCAAACCATGAAATATAATCAAAAATCAGTAGTAAAGTTGTTTTCAAAATCAAAATTTATTTTAAGTTCCCCATTGTTTAAAATGAAAGAAACATTAAATATATATACAGTCATGCCCCCATATCCTTGGTTTCAGTTATCCATTTGTAGTTTACTGTGGCTCAAAAGAAAAAATTGAAACATTAAAAAAAATAAACAGTTCATTAGTTTCAAACCAAAAAAACTGTGTCTGCAGTCTTTAAGCAGCAATATTGTTTTTTTAGTGCTCCATCATCTTTTGATGTGGGCATATTTTTTAAAAATAACATTTTTATTGCAGATTAAGTACAGGTATGTACATAGATTTTTTTCAATGCTCATGCAGTGCTTTGATGGAAAACAGTGATTTTTTTATTAGTCTGTCATCTCTTGAAACTGCATATGATATTATACAGTACCTGGTTAAAACAACAGAATGCATTACTTTTATTTGTACAAGAGAAAGTACACTGTAAATGTATACAGTGTACAGAATGTACATTTTAGTATTACTTTATTTAATGTTGGTAATGTCTTATAGTGCATAATTTATCAATTAAACTACTGGATGCATGTTGAATGAATAACACATTGTATTTTGCATTCGATATCCACAGTTAGTTTCATGGAACCACAGTAGGTCTTGAAACGTATTACCCGCAGATACATGGATACTACTATGTAGGATACTTTATTAATTTATGGTTTACAAAAGCAGTATCAGTTTCACTATGAGGTGGGCGCTTCAGGTCCAACTTTTAAATAGTGGCCTCATTTTAAGTTTCATAGAAATTGGAAAATATAATCCAATTAGTAACAAAATTATTTAAGTGTGCTTTAAGGTCTTACTACTATGCCTCGTCTCTATGAATTTTTTCAAATCCTAGAATGGCAGATACAATTTTTTCTTTTTAAATTAAAAATAATAATAATAATAATAAAGATAAAAGGCAAAGAAATAACAAGTAATATATGTGAAATGTCCAGTAAAAATTTACTTTGTATGGGACAATGCCTGATTGAATTTTGATAACTGAAGTTGGTACTCCTAAATATATTAATACTTTTTACAACTTATCAACAATTTCTGAAATTAGCATTCAGTTGTAGGCCATTGCAGTCTCGTAAAGCATGAGTTTAGTGTTTATAAAATTTGAAGACTGCTGTGTGGTAGGAGTGAATTTTTGCAAAATTGCAAAACATAGCAACATTTTTTGCTGCCATTGTTAATAATGTGATCATGGAATAACCAATGCTAAGTGCAAAACTTGTCTATAGATGCTGTTATTTGCAATGGGAGCATGATTTTAGCATAAATTTGGGTAAACATTTAAATTAAGTGTGCGTCTAATATTTAAAATTGGTCATGTGCATACCTGCCAACTTTTACGAATTCTTCGTAATTTTTACGAAAATTCCTTTGTTTTATGATTTTACACGCGTAATCCATTTTTTTACGATTTTTAATATTTTTTCCTAATTACGCCTAAAAATCGCGCTAATTTAGCAATTTATTGCCAAATTTATATTTTTGTACCAAAAAGTTGCCAAGCATTTGGGTTGCATTCTGTTTTGGTCACGTGCCCATCGAAGGAAAATTTTCCCCATACCGCGGTGCATTTAGCAGCAAGGAGAGGAGAACTGATCTGCGTCATTGGACAATCCCATTTTCTAGGCGGAAGGGCAAGGTAGGAAGAGCGTGCTCATAGAAGAGTTTCATGTAAATGCATTCTCCTCGTATTCTGTTTTGCGACTGGTTTCTGTGTTGCGTTGTATTAGCATTGCATGTATTCAGATAAAATTTAAGTTCATTATTTAATCATCAAAATGAGTAAAAAACTGTATTGTCAGTATTTTAGACCATCATATAAAAATGAATTTCCCTGTATTAAAGAGTCACATAAGGGAAATATATGCATTTTTTGCAATGTGTGTGACTTCGCGATCACTCATGGCGGAAGGAGCGACATTATGAAGCATGTGAAATCAATAAAACATGAATCAAATGTAGGTAACCTTGAACAAAATGCTAAAGTCAGCAATTTTTTTCAAAAATCTACTGATTCTGAAGTTAGCGTTATTCGTGCAGAGTGTTTGTTTATTTAATTTTTGATCGAACACAATCTTGCCCTGAGTGCTGCTGATCATGCTGCTCCTTTGTTCTGGAAGATGTTTCCTGATTCCAATCTTGCTGAAAAGTATGTTTGTGGTAGAACCCAAACTTCTGCCATTCTCGGTGAAATTGTAAATGTCCACCAAAAAGATCTAGTAAGTGTTGTACAAAAACTGCTTTCTGCCTAGCTGTTGATGGTAGCAATGAAAATGATTCGAAGTTGTACCCGATTGTTGTTACTTATTTTAATGAGGCAAATGATAAAATTAAAAGTGCTGTTTTATGTCTTCCAAATTTGAATGGAGACTCAACTCGAGAGAATATTTCGAAAATGATTATCAATGAATTGGGTAAATTAAATATTCCAATTTGAAATTGTGTTGCTTTTGGTGCAGACAATGCTGCTTTTATGGTTGGCCATTGAAAAGGCATGGCCACCTTTCTGAAACAGCACCAAAATGAATTAATTATAAGAGGTTGCTTTTGCCATTTGATAAATTTAGCAGCGGAGAAAGCAGATGCTACACTACCAGTAAATATTGATAAGATTTTAGTGGATGTGTGTTCTATTATCTACAAAGAAGTGCCAAATGAAAAGAAAGTTGAAAAAAGTTCCAGCATCTCCATGGGGAAGAAACAAGAAAAATTTTAAAGCATTTGTGGCTATCCCTTAGCAGGGCATTAAAAAGGCTAATGGAACAGTGGGAGTCACTTTTAAGTTTTTTCATGCAGAAGTGAAGTCAAATGGTAAAGTGAAATGTTCGATTAAAGGTAAAAAAAAGCCAGAATGAAGGACCTGGTTTCAAAAGAATGAAGATGAAAAAATCCCGAAAAAGTCAAATAATGAGGTATCAGTATTTTCTATAGAAGAGAGGGTTTTTTATTTTCTCTCCTCTGACCTAAACAAAATTTACTACAGTTTTTTTATTATACACAGTTTCTGATTTCGAAGAAATAAATATTCAACTGCAATATGCATCTCCAAAGATACAAATTCTGAAGAAAACCCTTGAGAAATTGTTGAAAGGGCTTCTTATTAAGTTTGTTAAACCTTTTGTAATAAAGAAATTCAAAGATCTGACAGAAATTCTTTACCATCATTTGAAAAATCAAAAAGAAGATGGTGATTTGGTTGTTGGGGTCAATCTTACAACCTACTAAAAAATTAGAAAACAGAGAGAAAAAGGAATTTTTTGTAGCACTCCGACAATATTTTAAAACAGCGTGTGACTATATCATAAAAAGAATTCCTGTTGAAAAGTGATTACTTCATGCAGAAATTGCTAATGTAAAAGAAGTTGATCATTCTTCTTTTAATAGTATTAGATATTTTGTGGAGAAATTCTCATTTCTACTCACAGTTCGAGATGGAGAGAACAATGATGTAGCATGGAATGAGTTGCAAAAACAGTTTACAGCACTCCAGTGTGAGGAGTTTGTACAGTCTGAAGATGCTGGTATCAATGAGTTAATTGGTTTCATAGGAAAGATATGTTCTGTGGGTGGAATTCATAAATATGATAGGATTTCTAAAGTTTTAAAAGCCATACTAACCATTCCTCAGAGCAATGCAAAATGTGAACGTATTTTTAGTACTGTAAAAAAGAATAAGACTCAGTTCCGCTCTTCTATGACAACAAAAACTCTTGAAAATATTTTGATTGTAAAATTTAAACAAGATAACAAGTGTCATGAACCAGAATTTTCTAAATCCTTTTTAGTAAAAGTGGAAAAGGCTACTGTAAAGATGTTATCAAAATAAAATTCATTTGGTTAACTTTTCATGTTTTTGTCAGATAGGCTGAAAAGGTTTTTTCTCTTAAAAATGTTATAAATAATATTTATACAGAACGTAAAAAAAATTAAAAGTACATAACGTAACTTTGTGTCAAAATATTTTGAGAGATGTAGGATACAATGTAGATAATGTACAAATGTATTAAATGAACATGCATACAACTGTTTCCAAAGAGATCTCAAAACAACTGTGTGTTTCACACATTTGTGTATTATTTACATTGTGTCCTTTGAAAATCAGATTTATGTCGATTTGTTCTGTAAAACTCATTTTACGTGCCATTCTGATTTTTTTCGAAAATCTTCTGATTTTTACTCCAAATAAGTTGGCAGGTATGATCATGTGAAATAAATTGTTATGATTCAGTTTTATCATAATTTTTGATATAAAATTCACAACATTTATATTTACATATATAAAATTCACAACATCGAATGCGTGTTTATGCCATGGTATTGGATTTTCTGAAATTCTGTTTTTTTTTTTTTTTAACAGTGTCATATTGATTTTGGAACACCTCAATTTCTCATGTTTTTAAGCCATTTTGCTGAAATACTTTTTGTTTCCGTAGGCTATCGACGGAATGCTAGATTTCGTTCGAGTTTTGTTTTTACCGTTACTCGGCTGATTCCAGAATTTGCCTGGGAGTGACATTGGCTGCGGTTTTAATTACGATACATCAGTGATGTAGGTGTCGGTTAGCCAATGAGGGCTTGATTGATGTGTGACGTAGGAATTGTTCGAATGATGCTCGTGGCATTTGACCCTGAATTACGATGGAGTGCAGAAGCTGGGAAAGAGCCGGCAATAAAAATGGATTAATATGTTTGCGTGGTTTAATATTAAAATAATAAGTAATGAGTACATTATTAATTTCGGAATAAAAAAATGGAGTGACATCAAGAGGAAAAGGAGCTTGCTTACCACCATTAAAATCTATTGCCAATGAGATGGTATCTTCGAGTTTTGATTTCGATGACCGAATGTATCTTTGCGTACACAATACGGAAAATGATGCCCTGCACGAAATTATAAATGCCTGCTTTCAGGACTAAATTCGTCTCCAGGAATTTAAGTGTCTTAGTTGAAGATTTCGGTCTTTGAGCCTTTGGCCATCCAGGCCCCTTTGAAAGTGCAAATGATAGCAGGGGAGAGATAGATACATCCTCCTTTCACCTTGGAATTGTTGGAATGCGATATCAACAACAATTGTAAGTATAATTTCTAATATTGTTATGAGCTGTTTCGAAATTATCTAATATTGGATAAGTGTCATTATTGATTTACATGGAATGTTTTGTATTTGCTTAAAGATAATTAATTTCGATTAGAATAAATATTTATCATTTAATTATCTTATTATGCTTTCCACTTCTTGTAGAATTATGTGTGCTCTTTCCATTAGTTTCGAGTTTTGGCTGACCAACCGATGCCTAGAATCAGCCGGGGAAATGGAACCTGGTCAAAACAGCGCAATAACATTACAAGTTTGATAGATAGATAGAAAATATATTTCACAATTCGGTGCCATGAAGGCACTCTTTAATTTGCTAATCAAAAACCTTTATAACAACAGCATTTCTGTAGACCAATGTGTATTTGCTGAGACTTCAAAGCATTAGGCAAAATTAAATTTCCCTTCCTCAACTGACAAGATCCAAATCCTGTGAAAGGGGTCTCAGTGAAACATAGTAATTCTCAGATTATCGACATTTTTGATATTTAACTAAATCTCTAAGCAAGATTGGATTCATAAAAAATAATAAAAATTATATAATATTAAACTTTAGATATATTTCATGGTTTCTAAAGAGACAATACTTATTTTTCTTGTAAGTAACAATGAACTTTTACATCAATACAGTAAATCTCCGATTTAACTATACTGAAATAGATTTCTTGAATACCTATTTCTAATTTGAAAATGGTACATGTTAAATAGTGTTTGTTTTGCAAGATGTTTAATGAGTAAATATCAGTTTAAATTGTAGCTTTTAAGAACTATAAATGCAAAATTAAATTTTGTTTTCTATAACCACCGCAAAACTGCTCATACATTTATCTCAAGTCGATCAGCTGTAGATTGAGTACTTAAAGCTATAGCACATAGCTGATAAAGCAAAAACAGTTTTGTGGATTTATTGGTGATTAAAAGAATAAATGTGGTGATGAAATTCACATTCAATAACGTGTAGTGTATTATCATTTTTACTGAGCTATCCTTATTTCATTGAGAATTTAAAATTTCTTTTTCAAATTCTTGCTGTCATTCCAGACCTCTAAAATTCTTATTAAACTCTATAATTTAATTGTCTACCAGATATTATTTAAGATTTTCTGTACAAAATTGCTAATTTTCCCCATTATTCAAATGGAAATGGTTTTATAAATAATGAGATAATCTGCTTTAAATATATCATGAAGTGCGGTGTTAAAAATATACAAAACAATTCTACAAGATTTTTTTTGCAGACTAATCAAACAATAATTTGTTGAAAGTTTAAAAAGTACTTAATAAATCACAAATTTTCTTTTGACTACTTTAAACCTGTGTATTTAAAGAATATTATGCAATTAAAGAATATATGGGGTACTTTCACAACTATGAACTGTTAATGTTCTATCAAACCATTAATATGAATTTTAGAACATTACTGTAGTTCTGTAGCTTGTGAAAGGAAGGTTGTGTTTTACGCTGATGTAATATATCATAAACTATGCAAATATTTGCAAGCAACAGGATTTTTACTTGTTTGTTCAAAAGAATTTCTGGAGAGAAAAAAAAAATATATATATTGTAACCAAGTTTTAATTCAGTACTCTGATATTCTTTACTTTGAATCAATACTATCTTTGACCTTTTAGGAACAAAGATAAATAATAAAATTATTCTATCACATATTTAATTTCTTCATAAAAAAACTCTTTTATGTAATGAGCAACCTATGTTAAATGGAGAATTACTGTAATTGAATAAGTTAAATTGATTTAGGTGAAACGTGTTTCAGCTTCCAGTCACATTAGGAGTTTTAAACTGAGGAACTTCTTATTTTTGACATCCATCATATACAAATATAGAAATAATTTCACTTCTAGATAATTCTGTTGAGGTAAAAATGATTTTCTTTTGTATTTTCACTTTAAGTAAAATCCCATGCTGAAACTCTGTGCTTGGCTTGGTCACCCATTGGAACTTTAGAGTATTTCACAGGCAGCTTCTTCCAGCATCTGTGCTTATAAACAACTGCACCAGGCAGTAGGAAAGAATGCGAGATTGGATAAAATCCACAAGTTCTTTTGACATATATTATTTAGTTCAGCAAATGCACATCATCCAGCATAGCATCCAACTGGTCTGATAAATCGGCTAACATATTTTCTATGTCATCAATAGCAGCACCAGGAGAGGTTGCTTCTGGACTTCTAAGAAAGTAATAAAAAGTTGACTATTAAAAAGGGGGAATTTTAAATTCAATGTTACAAACAGAATAATTAATACAGTCAAACCTTGTTAATTACTTTGAAACACAAACTAGTTTGCTACTGATAACCCTCGGGTCAGCCAAGTGGTCTGGAACTTCAACACAAACTAGTTTGTTAATCCCCTTGAATTACAATTTTTGTTTTTGTTCTGATTAGGCAAACTAATCAATCCTCTCGGCTCTTTACATTAACTAGATTAGACTGACATATTGGTATATTATAAAATTCAATCAAATCGCATTAATATGGATTATAACTGCATTAATATAGATAGATAATACATTGAATATATTAATGTTTTGACATAAATGAATTACATCAAAAGCAAATGGAATGCTAAAAAATTATTTTCACATTTAGGAATGATCAAAATAATTTTGATTTTCAACATAGCAAAAATATACTTTCTGTACAAATACCACAATACAAATTCTTTACAAATATCGGCTTTAACAAACTTATGACTTTCTAAATTAAGTATGTTATTCCAACTATAAACACTTGTATTTGCCTGGAATATAGTCTATTAATGTACCTTTCATGCCATAACCAATTATTTTGCTTAAATAATGAGCATTTAGATAAAATTTAGGAAGGCATCATTTCCAAAATCCAAATTAAAAAAGGGGAAATTTTTATATGAAAATTGTATTTTTCTCATGGCTTTCAGCTTTTAGTGTTATATAAGCATTTTTGTTTTCCAGTGGACTTTGTTGTACTGCAAAACAGCAGTGTAATTATACTTTTCTATCAATATGTGATCTTATGCGTCTCGTAAACTCTGCCCCAATGCAAGTTAAAAGGGTTTGATGCTTTGTGCTTTCATTACTGAGAATTAAATTTATTTTTTTTTTAAAAATGTGAAAACCATCCTAATGCACTCTTCAGATAACGTCTTCATTATTTAATAATTAGTTGAATCCCAATTTATTGAATTATTATTTTTGTCAAGAAATTAACTTTTAAAGCACCAGTCTAACCCCTTCAGGAGAGACCAATTATTAAGGAAATGACTATTCACAGGATCAGACTAGAAGAATGGACAGTGCCGTGAGGTTAAAGGTTTTCTGAAGTAAGCCTACTGCATGTTAAAATTTAACTCTTTGCACTTCCTGCATGTTTTTATATAATTAACTAGCAATTCCAGCAACACATTTGAAAATCAAAAATGTTTTGAAAATATAAAATAAAAATAAGTGTTCATGAATTTGTCGTTTGGTAATTTGCTTTATTTTAATATACATAAAACTTTGAGAACAGTACTCTTTATACAATGGCAGTTGATTGTTTCTATATAGTTTAAAATCAAATTCCTCTTCATTTTCACTGAAAATCCTCAGAGTACTTTCTATTTTTATTTCTATTTTTTATGGGTAAAAAAAATGAAATAAAATAAAAACTTGCACTAACTATAACTATCCGGCCATCCAAACTGCTGCTCATGTCCAAGGACGAATCGGATGGTCTGGGCTTTCGACTAACTATAACTGTAGCAGCATGTACCAAGCAGAGATATTTATTGTGAATTCTGGGCTGTAATGCAAACTACATATGTCGTACATGCAAAGTTATAATGTATATCGCCATAGCGGCATTAGAAAAGTTATGGTGTATATTATGTATGTTCCTATGAAGGTGCCAGGGGTGTATAAAAGGTTAATAATAGAATCAGCATTTTATAACAACATGTTTATTTTTACATATGTCATTTACTTTATCTTGCTATCAAATGTTGCATAATGCATGGGACATTTTTAAATGCTTCAAATTTTTGTGATACCCATTTATATTTCAAATTGCTTCATATTTTCATTAAAAAAAAAAAAAATTAAGCATACAGTTAAATAAACATTTTATAATTTTTACAATATATTTCATACTAAATTTTTGCTCAGTAATATCTCTTATAACTTATATTACGCTTTCACTATCATACATTCATTCACAGTTTTAGCAGTTAGCTATCCTTGAAACATCTAGTTCATACGGCTATCTGAGTATAGCTAAACAAAGATCCAAAACATTTGCTCAAAAACTGCCTATAAAAATTATCACTTGAAATGCATACCAAATATGGATTATTGGTGAATAATCTTGTTGTCACAAATCTGTGATGGTGATCCCAAATAGGTTAAGGATGATCAAATAGTCACATTTTTTACACAATTTTTATGAAACAAAACTGAAGAATTAATGAAGGTTGTTTCTTACTTACTCATCATATTCATGCCCTTGTGAAGTACTGGTTTCTTTTGCTTTTCTTGCCTTAAGAACAACTAATTCTGAAACAATTTATTTTATATTTTAATTGTAAGAAACAAAGTAGTAAAATATTTAACAATTCACATTAGAAATAAAAAAATTAAAGCCGAGAATATTTAAATTTTAATTTTACACTTATATAAAGAGTAGATTGCATATGCATGTTAATTTTTAGGTCCAATAAAGGATCTATGAGCTGCACCTGCAGGAAGTATACAGATATCTTACATAATTGAAGATGTCTGTGTGTGGATATGTGTGTCTAGTCACCTTTAGTGGAAAATTAAAGTTTCAAACACCTGAAAAATTCAGTACAGAAGTACTTCAGGTTACCCGGACAATAGGGTTCGGCTTTTTTTTTTTTTTCAGAAATTCGAATTTGTTTAAAGGTTATAAATTTTTAAAGATGAAATAACCCATTTTAAGCCATCAAATTTATTTATCCATCACAGCTGCAGAAGATATTCCGTGCTCACGCTCCCCCAGAAGCAAATGAAGACTTTTTGTCTAGACATGGACTGTAACGTATATTGCGATTTTCTAAATTTGCAAATTTAAAAAATGAATTTTTAATTTTTAAAACATAGAATTATTTCAATTGTGCTCTGAGAATTTGACTGTATTTGAATGAAAGTTCACTTGGATAGAAATTAATTTTGCAAATTATACTTCTGGGCTAAAGGAACTTTGTTTCTTTCTTGCGACTTCAAAGTATGCATCTTAACCAGGCACTCAACAATATACCTTAACCTGTTCAGGACCGTGATCGTGTATATGTGATCAGACGATTCTCCCTCACGGCCCGCGATATCGTATTTGTGATCAGTGTTTCCGTGCCAGCCGGCTCATCATCGCACAGACGTGATTTCAGATTCGAACGTTTTATTTGAATTTTTAAACGGCACTAGATGGCGGTTGAAGTCTGTTACATTTTCAAATATCATTCCAGAGAGCTTTGACCTTCAATTTACACTTTCGGTTCCGAGCTTTTTTTTTTTGTTTGTTGTTGTATGAGGGGGATTCGAAAATGTAAACAACTGCACGTGTTCGCTCTTTTCCGAAGGTTTGAGCATTTAAAGGGCTGTGATTTACAGAGCGCTGTTTTGTTTTTTTTCTTCGCGGATTGGGGGAAAGGATGAAATGTTTATTGCTTAGGGTTGGGAGTAGTTAGCAAGATAGTATTTTGTACGATTTGGGTCAGTTTTATCTTAGCCATCATGGCGAAAAGAGTAAAATATTTAAGTGAGAGCGAGATTTTTAAATTGATGAACGAATCTGATAGTGAAACGGAGGAAAGTGATTTTTCGAATATTAGCAGCAGTGAATCTGACTATTCAGATGACACTGAAATAGTTGATTATGCCGATAATAGTGCGGACAATTTAAGTGCGAGTGACTGGCAAACGGATATCAAAGAATTGCCAAGTATGGAGTTTTCTGCAAATAGTGGTATCTACATAAACAGTGCAGAACCAGTTGATGAGGAATTAGATTTTTTTAATTTGTTTTTCACGGATGAAATTATTGAAATTATAGTAAATGAAACAAATAATTTTTCAAAATTTATTTTTGAAAAATCCAAAACAGAAGCAAGTTCATCGAAATCTCCAGATCCTCGATGCATTGTAGACGTGACAGGAAATGAAATTAGGGTGTTTATATCTTTGATTATACTAATGAGTATAATCAAGAAACCCACAATCAAAATGTATTTTTCTACAAATCCAATGCTTTGCACTCCTTTTTTTGGTTCTGTCATGTCGAGAAATAGGTTTTTGGAAATTTTGAGATGTCTTCATTTTACATCAAAACAGGATGCAAAAAAACTTAAAAAGGTAAACCCAGTTCTGGAAAAACTGGTACACAATTTCAGAACTCTTTATATTCCCGGAAGAGAAATTTCTATCGATGAAAGTCTTTTTCCGTGGAAAGGGAGACTCGGCTTCCGTCAGTATATTCCTTCCAAACGATCACGGTATGGCATAAAAATCTACAAATTATGCGATTCCAATTCTGGATACATTTGGAATTGTCTTGTCTATACTGGCAAAGACACTGAACTATCGGAGCCAGGTGCACTTTATGGAGAACGTGTTGTGAAGACTCTGTTGGCAGATTTAGAAAATAAAGGCTATAATCTATACCTTGATAGATTTTTTGTTTCTCCTGAACTAGCCACTCATCTTTTGCAGAAAAAAACAAATATGTGTGGCACTGTGCAAAAAAACAGGAAAGGCATGCCAAAAGATTTACCGACTCATTTCCAAAATGATCGTATTGTTGCGTTTCAAAAGCAGGGTATGAATGTCATAGGGTTCAAAGACAAAAAGAAAGATGTCACCATGTTGACCACTTTTCACGGTAAGGAACTAATTCCTACAGGAAAAAAACATCGAAAAACAGGAGAGGACATAAGAAAGCCACATTGCGTTATTGATTACAATAAGTATATGGGAGGAGTAGTAGATACAGGGGACTTCATCATGCATCATTACCCAGCTTTCCGAAAAACTGTAAAATGGTATAGGAAATTATTTTTCGGTTTTCTTGACATGGCGTTATTAAATGCAAACATACTGTTCTGCAAGCAAAAAGGCAGAAAAATTTCATCTTTGGAATTCCGAACAAATGTTGTTGAGCAAATTGTCCAAAGACATAAAGAAAATAAGCTCTCGAAACTACAAACTGCAAAAGTTGCAAACCCCTTGCGATTGACTGGGCGACATTTTCCTAACATATATGTAGACGCAAAAGGTAAAAAGGCACGAAGAGAATGCATTGTATGCAAAAAAAGTTCAGTAAAAGAAAAAAAACGCAAGTTGACTTATTATGAATGCAAAACTTGCAACGTAGGGCTTTGTCCTGGAGAGTGTTTTGAAATGTATCATAAGTTACAAAAGTTTTAAATATTATTGAGTAATTTTCTTACATTTATCTTATATTTTCTTATATTCAGTTTTATAATATTTTATCTATATTTTGAATACTCGTAAGTTTATAATTTTTTGCTATTTATATTTTTGTTATTTTATGTAACTTTTTTTTAGCAAAATGAAAATATTTTCTTTAAATTACGCAATTGTGTTTTTACATATCGTGAAAAATTTACTACAGTTTATTCAGATACTATCAATGATAATAATCTGCAAATTTCAACGTATTTAACTGCAGTAATGATTTTTTATGAATTTTTAAATGAAATTAGGCTTAACGGGGAAAAATGCCCGGTCCCGTGCGTGCGTAGTCTCTTTGAGCGCGCGGGCCTGGGGAAGCGCTTCTTTCTCCTTTCGCCGGTCCTGAACGGGTTAAAACTGGATTTGTGCTTCACAACACTATCAAGATGCATAGGATGGTTCAAAACACAATTCTCAATGCCCCATATCAGAGTATTATTTATTTCCCTTCTGAATTTTTGTAGTTTGAACTATGCAAACTGTGTATATTTTTATTTCATGTTTCAATTAAAATCAATTTTCATGTTTAAATAGATGTTTAATCAGTGTACAAATAGGTCTAGAATTATTTGAAGAAAAAACAAACTACTCAGATTTGTTCATATACAGGGTGAGTCAGAACTCATGGGCCAAGTTTTAAGGGGTGATAAATCACATCTAAACAAGCAATTTTTGTCATGCAAAGCCGGGTCGTAATGCAAGAGGTGAACCGCTAGACATCGCTGACAATGAACACAGTGACGACTGCGTCAGAACTAGCCAGGGTTTAATTTGATCGCCTGATCTGTCTGTTCTGTCTCAACTTTTTCTTATGGGGCCCCATATGAAAAGTCTCATCTACGATAGACCCATCGACTCGGACGAGGACCTTGTTGCTAGGATTGCTGTTACTGCCGGCATTGTCCAAGATATGACGAGTGTTTTGCTAACGTGCGCCGCTCGCTATTTTTGTCATACAAAGCAGGGTTATAACGCAAGAGGTGAACCACTAGGTGGTAGCTCATGAAATGAGGAAATGATGACTCTCTCGTTAAAAGAGGAAACACAAAAATGACAGAGTAGACACGAAGTACATTTTACTGACAGAAATTGCAGAATGCATGGACAAAGTTACAGAAACTGCTCAAAAGTGCGACCACCA
Source organism: Amaurobius ferox (assembly GCA_951213105.1). Taxonomy (NCBI): domain Eukaryota; kingdom Metazoa; phylum Arthropoda; class Arachnida; order Araneae; family Amaurobiidae; genus Amaurobius; species Amaurobius ferox. Next base: position 135,108,100 of record OX578136.1, read on the forward strand.
GCAGTAATGCAGGCTTCACGCCTGTGACGTAGTGAGTGGCGCACGTTAGCAAAAACACCCGACATATCTTGGACAACGCTGGCAGCAACAGCAATGCTAGCAACAGCAATGCTAGCAACAAGGTCTTCGTCGAAGTCGATGGGTCTATCGTAGATGAGACTTTTCATATGGCCCCATAAGAAAAAGCTGAGACAGGATAGATCAGGCAATCAGCTTAAACCCTGGCTAGTTCTGACACAGTCATCACTGTCTTCAATGTCAGCGACGTCTAGCGGTTCACCTCTTGCGTTAAGACCCTTCTTTGTATGACAAAAATTGCTTGTTTAGATGTGATTTATTACCTCTTAAAGTTTGGTCCATGAGTTTTGACTCACCCTGTATGCATTTCGGAAAAGAAATTCTAAATAGACCCTCAATCAGTACTCAAGTGGGTAAGATAGCGAGTCACCAATATGGTGCGATATTAAATAGCATGTAAAGCTAGCTATCTCTCTATTAATACTAAGTATGTCCTAAATACAATTAAATTCGAATATACATTTGGAAAAAGTAAGTGTTGATATTTGTTATAAGAATAATTTGTTACATTATAAGAATATGCTAATCTATATCCCAGTCAATAGTATATTAAAATTTAAAAATAATTCATCAAAATAAGGTACTCACGCCTTTGACTTGCAGTATGAGATGACTCTAATGGCAGTGCTGGATAAGGTTTTGAAGCTTTCTGTTTAATTGTCCCAACAGTTTCATTAGCAAAAGGCAAGGCTGATGAATCTATGCTGGAAGATGATTCTGCTGAATCTTTCCGCCTCTGTCTGAATAAAGGATTATTGAACAATTCGTCTGTGGGCTCAGGTTTATCAGTTGTTTTACTGAGTTTCTCGTCAATGGCAGAAGGCAATGGAGAGGGTGGGGGAGGAAAATCTTCAGAAGATTCATTGTCCTTATGCATTTTATCGATTAATTTGATTGGATGATCTGTTGTTTGTTTAACCACATTAGAAGATTCATCTTTTTTTATGACTTCTACTAATGGTTTCTCACCCTTGGTTGAATTACTCCTTTTAGGAGGAGGTGGAGGAGCTCGCTTTAAAGTAGCACTTCTGGGAACAGTGGAAGGTCCATGTCTTGGAGAGCCATCAAGGCTTGACCAACCATCAAGAGTCCGACTTTGATTAATAAGAGATTTAAATTCACTATCTGGTATGTCCATAATGGCCTCGGCAATTTCTTCCCGAGTTTTGGCTGCAATTTTAGCCATAGGCCGTAATCTAACTAGACCTTTTGGGCGGTTTAAAGTGGCAGTTCCTTCACATTCATAGTCATAGTCTGTGTCTAGATCTGTCACTCGCCAGTCTTTGGTTGTTGATACTTTAGGTTGTGGCTGTTCAGCTGGGATTGGCTGGGAAATAGGTGTATATGATACAACAGATGGTGCCACAGAGCTTGTAGTAGAAACAGGATTTTCTGAGCTCAGACTTTCTAGAGATCTTCCTCTAGTAGGAGATAGTATCTGCAAAATACAAAATATTTGAGTTAAGACTAAAAAACTTCCAAGCTCAATATGGTCTGTTTTACCTTATAGAAAAGTTACACCAGTAAGTGTGGGTGAATTCATATTCCACATGAATTTGTTCATATTTTTACTGATGCAACTCTTGCAAGTCTTAATTTATATCATAAATAAAACTAATGAAATTAAAATAATTTCTTTAAAAGCAGCATACAATACAAAAATAATAGTATATTGACTGGTTTTGAAGGCAAAAATTATCCTTCTTTGTTGGGATGCACAAAAAGTGTAACCTTCACTAGCAAGATCGGCAACTGATGGAACAGCAAGACTGAAGTAGAGAAAATATGTTGTCAATGGTGAGAAAAGAAAAAGAGATTGAAAACACTGGAGGAAGGGACAATAGAGGGACACAGTTTTTTTTAATGCCTGGGCACTTGATTACCTAATCATTCACCAATTTTTAGTGGCTGAATCGTAAACCATTTTACCATCACATGTTAAGGGCGCGGTAGCCCATTGGTTAGCGCGCTGGAGTTGCACTCGGTAGGCCAGGGTTCGATTCCAGCCACTGCCAAAACTGCCGCCGTGTTCATGCGGAGTACGATCACGTTAAACATGTGGGTCCGAAAGTCCTTCCGAGAGGTTGGTGGTAGGGGAAGGAGGGTACGGTCTCTGTGGATGCCTCCCCCACCGGGTTCCGGTCTAAATTGGGTGGCACTTCCCGACCGTCCAAACAGTTACCTTACACCTTTCTGGTAGGTCGGACGGTCTGGGTTTCAACAACAACAACACAAAATCTTCGAAACGGGAGTGCATATAACATAGTTCACTATTTTAATGTTATAACAACATAAAGTATCTAAAGTGTGAGTCTACTCAGGGCTGCCAATTGGAAAGCCGGACACCACTCAAGTGGGGCCCCGGTTAGTTATTGGGCGCTTAAAGACTTTCCTAGGTACCCTGTATTACCCTGGTACCCAGAGTTTTCACTTGTATCAACATCTTAATCAGAATAGAAAAATATGTGTATTTTTCGGATTTTGTATCAAGTTTTTATTCAATATTTCATAAAAATATTTTTTTTTTTCAAATTGGCAACAGCTTAATGACGCCGGTAAAACGGTATGTTTGGCTTATCTGTATTAATATCTGTTTTGAAATCATTAACGCCCAAAACGTAGTTTATTAGTTTCTGCCTTATAATATATGCTACCGTCAATCTTTCGAGAATTATTATTGTTTTCCATAATTGAAATAATGCTATGAAAATATTAAAATTTAAATAATTCGAGTTCTAATCGTGAGAATTGCTAAACGTTTTATCGGTTGCGGAAACAAGCGGTTAGTACTTGGGTGGGTGACCACCTAGGAACAACGCGTGCTGTTGGCACATTTCTGATGCGGTAGCCCGGTGGTTTGCGCGCTGGATTTGCACTCTTGCCACAACTGCCGCCGTGTTTATGCGGAGTACGATCACGTTAAACATGTGGGTCCGTAAGTCCTTCCGAGAGGTTGGTGATAGGGGAAGGAGGGTACGGTCCCTGTGGATGCTTCCCCCACTGGGTTCCGGTCTAAATTGGGTGGCACTTCCCGACCGTCCAAACGGTTACCTTACACCTTTCTGGTAGGTCGGACGGTCTGGGTTTCAACATCAACAACCATCACATGTTACCTAGGTGCACCATGAGGAGTAAATAACATTACATCCTAAACGGACACCACAACATCCATGCCTGCAGGTGAGATTCAAACTCTTAACCTGGCAGTTGAGAGAGCATGAGGAAACTGTATATATCCTAAAGAATAGATAGAGTCTTCCTATGTTTTCCAATGCTAGAAATCCGGGAGTAACATCTCACTCTGAATTCTCACTTTGATCTTGTGGTTTTGTCAGAACTAAAGTGCAAACATCTTCTCTGATTCGCTACCTTTTTTGACATTCTGCTCGTCAACTATTAAAACACTTTATGTCCACGAACTCTTTTCGTACTCTAATGGGATTTGAACATCAACCGCCAGTGCGGATCATAAGTGCTGATACCCTTTTTTAATTACTTCGTGGTAGTAGGGGGTCATCCAAATAAATCCTACTATTTCGGCCCAACCCACTTAAGAAAGATCTTTGGATCATTTTAGAAGAAAATGTATGGTATCTATTATATAGAATATCTATGGAGGAAACAGGAGGGGTGCACAATGAATGAGCAGTATATCACAAAGAGGAAAGTGAACATCCAACAAAGGATTCAAAGCTCTTGTTTAGTGAGTAAAACGATGAACATAAATAAATGCCTTAGTCCATTAAAAAATGACAACTAACTAATTCCGGAAGTTACAGGAAGCTGGTTTGCTAGTATCAGCCAAACCAGCAGTAAAAATAACAGATTTTTTAAGACTAACTTTTATATCCTATGTCTAACATACTCAGTTAAAGCAAGAGCAAGGTGTTTGTGAAATAAACTGACAGTAGTTGGCAGATTTATGGATATATCTATTGTCATGAAATTATATAACAAATATAATGCATTCTCTCTTGGTTTCTTTTTTTTTTAAATTTAAATATGTATTCATCAAAGTACATATACATTTCTATTTTAACATACATTTACAAATATAAAAAATATAGTGTCAGAATCATTAGTATTAAACCAACCTTATACACACATGCATTTGACACTGTAAAATGCTTGTGAGATTATGGTTGCACAAAATATGAATATTATTGCATGAAATCGAATTAAGCAATGTTTCATGTCCCCTTAATATAATTACGCGACTTTATTTTTGGATATAACATAATCTAATATTCAGGTTAGTAAATTTCTAAAGATTCCATCAAAAACTGTAGAAGATACTGACCCAGTTTTCTGATACTTATTTTCATATTGATCGATAGTTTGTAAATGAAATGCAAGCAAATAACTGTTTTTCTAGCAAATTCCCAAATAAATTTGAAATTGTAGGTTTTAATATATATTTTCATTATATAACTTTTACTAACTTCAATTACTAAAAGGTACGTACACATAAACCAAATAAACAAGTACTTTTCAATATATATGCATCAATATATCATAAATGTAATTCCAAACATAGCAAATGGTTACCTACCGTACTCAGAGTTCCATTGTGATTATGAGAAGGTGCAATATTTTGTGCAGAGTTATGAACAGCCTGAAGAAAAAGATTTTCTTCCCGAATCGGTGACTGCTGAAATGTTTTCATCTCAGGGATGGAATCTGTGGACGGGGAACTCTTTGGACGATGTGTTGATATTGCAATTTCTTGACTTGAATATTGGAACTGTTGGACTGTATCTGAAACCACAATAAATAAAATCTTATATATAACTAATCGACAACGAAAATTTGGTCTACAATTGATTTTCAATGCATGAATCTATCCTTATGTCAAATAGCACTAGTTTTTACAATAATTTGTTTAAAGTTCTGTTAAAAATATCTGTGCATAAAGATCTTTATTAGTAGATACCATAAAAAAAAAAAGACTGACAGTTGTTTGCTTTTGCTGGTATGGCTCTTTTATCTTGAGGGGGATTAATTTTGCCTTCAAAACCTTACAAATTTGGTTATGTGTTGCTAACTAAAATTTGATCCACAGTTTAAGTTAATTCAATGAATAATTTTTTATTCACAAGTGTCTGTTTCAAAACAAAATTAAACTAAATAATATGAGCTTAATGAAAAAAAATAATAAACTTTGAAAGAAACATTATTTTTTGATTGATCTTGGTAAAATTAAATTGTATTTAAGAAGGATAAGACATCACTAGGGATATGTAATGTCATTCTAATATTTTATTACATACATTTTAAAATAATGTTGCAATAACAATTTTATAAAGTAGATTTTATTATTTAAGAAAAAGATTGTACATGAGAATGATTTACATATTTATAGTTCTAGGGGGAAAATAATGAAATTTGCTTAATTTTATCTGCAATGTAAATCACAAAATATTTGAGTTATATTTAGCTAAAACTGACAGAGCTGATTGATAAAACAGTTTTCAAAATACCAATTAAAATATTTTTGAGTATTAATTTCAATGCTAAAAGCTTTTTGCAAGAAACAATTATATTTAACAGCTTTATATCCATCGAATAATCTTTTTATCTTATGAGATTTCTTTTTGCATAAGTTTGTCAATATCTTTCTAAATATTATTGCAAATATTGTAACCTCAAGTCTAGTAGATTGTTGAGATTTTGTCTAAGTAAAAATTTCATTCAACAGAAAATTTTCCTTGCCTGGACATCAAATGCGTTTGACTTTTTTGCTCTATGCTTCAAACAAAGCTGTCTGTGCCTGCCTTTTCACTGAGTTTTATCTGTTCATATGCACATTATATATGATGATTATATGATTGCAATAGTAACATAATACTTTTGAATATTAGTTAAGAATATTTTTATTGAAATTTAAAAAAAAAATGATAAATTTTGAATTTTTATTTTAGGAATTGATTAATATAAACTCCATTCAAATGTTTCATATAACAAAAATTTAATTTTTAATAACATTTTAATACACAGACTATATTGCTTAGCAGAGGATTACAATTTTCTCTAAACCTGTTCTTTTATTTTTGATACTATAATAAATGACAAAAGTTGACACAATCCTATTTTCCTTTAAAAAAGAAATATACATTTTGAATTTTTCAGAAAGTTGCAACAATAATAAATGGTAATATTGTTAATATATCAATACACCTCATAAGTTTGCCCATCACTATCACTTACTAAGAGTAGAAGGCCGTGGGAAAGTTGCAGACCCACCCGCAGAGCCATCCATATGAGCTGCAATGTAGGGTTGTGGGTACAAGTTTGGACGCCGACCTTGATTTATGTCTTCTATGCGTTTGATAGCGAGTAGTATCCTCTTTTGATGACCTAAAGCAATGTATAAAAATCATAATTATTATTATTTTTTAAGCATTTCTATTTCAGAGTTATTTTTCACTCTTTCAGTTGGAAGATGTTCATCACTTTCCCTTTTCAATCATTTGTTTTGTGATACAAATAAAACATCTTAATTTTAAATTTTGTCAATATTTTTCTGTAGCTGTGAAATCTGCTGATAAGGGCATTTCAAAAGCTTGGAATTGTGCTTCTGGTATAGTGACCAGCAGCCAATTTTCCTACGGTTTGTGCAATTTTTCATCTATTCAGTACTGAAGAGTGCTAATATGTACCCCTCATTCACTCTGCAAGTTTGAATCCTGGTAGAACTTAATCTAATGACTTGAAGCCAGACTGAAGGCATTCACATTTACTAAAGTCTTGGAGACTGTATATCGGAATAGTTAAGTGGTCTCTTTCTCAGCAAAAAGTTTATTGAAAAAGATTTCAAATTTTTTAACATAAATGGTTAAGATGCAATTATAAAAAAAAAATATTTAAGCACATTGCTGAAGTTTAAACATAAAACTAGCATCTGCAGTGAATGACTATACAAGTGATTTATAATCATCACATTAAAAAAAATCTGGATTACAGTTGTTAAGAGCTTAAAAAAATAAACATAAAAATATTTAATATTAAATACACTAATGTTTCTTTCTCTACAACTCAAATGATTCATGGCCACAAAATACTATTGCCACAATGAGTCTGGGATTTCAGGTATCTTATTTTTTATTTTTATTTTTTTTTTTGAAATTTTATTACAATTTTTAAAATAAAGTGAAAACAACAGAATCAACAATATCCATTTTAATACTTACTACGTATATACAAAATAAACTTCAGAAAAAGATCATTTTTTTTTAATTACAAAATAAACAAGTTATATAAATTAACTACAGCCCAGCCATAGGGAGAGTTTGGGGGGTACTAAGCACCTCCAAAAATTTCAATAGCATCTCCAGCAAGTTTTCAAATGTATATTGGTGTTATACACTGTAACTAAAATGATAAGGACCAAAGAGTTTTGAATACCTTCCAAAAAAGTTTCATCCCCAAACTGAAAAAGCTAACTCTGCTTATGCAACTAGCTAGCTAAAGCCTTTAAAACAATGACTGAAATTTAAAGATGATTGATTGATTAACTCAAAATGTATGTGTTACTCCTTTTTTCAGTTTACTGTATACAAATATGTACTACATAAAATCTATTACCTAATTTTTGGATTCCGATGTCCTCCAAGTCTTCCCATGTTAAATCTGTTACTTTATCAACTGTTATATAATTCTGTTGGCTAAGTGTATCGAAGTATTCTTCCAACCGCAACAACTGCAGCCACTCTAAGAGAGAATCCTGTGAAATACATTTATTTGAAATAGAATCTTATTTTCAAATGGTTACATGTGCAGCATTAAGTAGTGATAAAATAGATTTTTATAATTTGCTGGAGGGAGGGGGCATTTGGCCAAATGCCTCACTTTGCTTGGCCCTGGCAGCGTGGGGTTGCACCTCATGATTGCTGTCAGTGGCCATTACTTCAACGCATTTTAATGGGAGAATGCATCCTCCAGCAATGACAGTTCATGTTCAGCTAAACAGGTTAGATGACCTATGTAAAAAAGTTGAAATGGATTCCGGAAGTCTTAAAATGTACTTACTCTCAAAAACGAAAATATTCAGGAAAATAATACTTTCTCAGGACAATAGTATAAAAAAGTAATAAATATGCATACTATACTATGATCCATAAAAGCTAATGTAATGATTGTGGGTGTTCGGGTCTGTAAAGAGAGCATTATCTCTCTACTGTGCATGCTCTTACACACATAGGCTCGTCCTTTCTGGTAGGTCGGACGGTCTGGGTCTCAACAACAACACATAGGCTCGTGTCATTCTGATTTAGAGAAAGCTGAAAACTACAATTTATTATATATCGGATTTATAAAGTGTACATAGAAATTTACCATACTACCAAGGCTGTTGACTACAACCTAGGCAAATCCCCCTGTAGGCAAATCCTAGGGGCCTCATTTTTTATGCTCAATGTATATTTTTTATTATAAAAGTTTTGTGAGGAGCCTTAAATTTAATTTGCCTAGGAGCTAAAGCAGCCCTACCTATCAATATGTAAGCAAAAACTCGCAAACATGTAAGCCTATTTAATTTTTTAAATATACATATAAGGATATAGTATACTTTTATCATTCTTAATAAAAATAGAATTCCTTATATTGGGGCAACATCTCTTTCCAGTATGTTCTTGTGATTATGAATGTAAGAGACAGCAAATTTAAACTTCAGAAATACTCATATCAATAAAATTTTAAAACTAATAGGAAACACTCTCATAAAGTATGCATATTCCAATTGCAAATATTACAGTAAAACTTAAATTAAATTGAATCATCCAAAGGACTCACAGGCTTATATTCAGGAATACCATCTGATATATTTAATTTAGCAATTTCTGCTTTCAGTTTCCGTCTGTGGTTGGGCTTAGTTATTCCAATTGCAGTAAGATCCTGGAGGAAAAAACATTATATATATATATCGTCAATGTCAGTAAAAAATATCTGAGCTGAGTTAAACCTTCTAAATTTTCTTCAGAAAATATTAAAATATATTTATACAATACCATTTATAATCAATTACTTTATATAATTAATTCATAATTTTATTAAACTATAGACACCAGTAGTTTAGCCATTTCACTGGCATAGTATAGTTAAGCTTTCATTTTGCATCTAGCTCTTGGCTTAATCACACTTAAGAAAGAAATCCAAGCATTTCCAAAATGATGACCTGCTTTCTATATTTTGTGATCTAGTAATCAGTAGATTGTTACTTCTTTGCATTTCTATATTTATTTGTGATCTAGTAATCAGTGAATCATTAAATTAGTTATAGTAATCAGTAAATCATTTACATTCTGTATTTAAATCAGATCAGATTTTGTATAACATGTGATAGTTTATTAGAAAAGGGTCCAGTTGTCGAAAATTTTCAAACTTGACTTGGTCCATAGTACAGTTTTTCAGGCTGTTAAAAAAAAATGTCAGCATGTCTTACAATAATTGCAACTCATAAAATTTGCATTTTTAATAAAGCCAGAGCATTAAAACAGAGAAAAACAGATTGAAAGTTTTTAAGGTGATAAAAGGACAGCTGGTTTTTAAATCTTTTTTTTTTTCACTTTAAACCATGTTTAAACTTGGGTTTGAACCATGTTTTTTTGCTTGTTTGTTTTTAAACCAGTTTTTTCCTTCACCCTTGGTTGATAGGAAAAATGTAATTTCTCAGTATTGAAAACTTGCAAAGTACAATGAAAACGTTTCTCATATTTGAGAAGCATGCAGCTATCTAAAACCACTGAAAACTAACTAAACACAATAACGGCATATTGGCTATATACTACGTTATCTCAAAAGTAAAATTACCGACAACTGCCCCCCCCCCCCTTTTTCTTTACATTTTTCACATATAAAGATGTAAATCCTAAAACAAGTCTTCAAGAATCAAAAAAACCAATCTCTGGTTCAAGGAGGTAACGGTCTCTCCAACTCCATACTAGTTAGTTAGATGATGATCTAACCATTGAATTGCTATGAGGATTAGCTTTCTATTTTTGAAGAGAACCAACTACAAAGTTTACATGTTAAAAGTTTGCATTTTTCCCTCTCGAATCAAAGAATTTACACTACAAACAAGAAAGATAAGTGTCCATTTCACTGATAAAGTGTTAAAGAACATTTTTATAACCTCTCATATTCTGAGATAATAAATAATGTATTTTTTATATGGTATAAATTTAAAGTATATAAGTTCATACTACCATTCTGATAGCTAAAATAAAGTTGTGATAAATATTTTTTCAATATACACATTCTTATGACTGCAATGAAAGTTGAATATTACCTCTGGAGTCATTCGTGTGATCGTAGGCATGTCGTAACCTGCCAGCAGGAACAAAGGGATATACTCCTCAAAATGAAGGCTAGTCAGCCAATTGGTCAAAATCTCAATATCCTAGAAAAAGTACAAAAATGAAAGTTTAACAAGATTATTTTAAACGGCGTATGAGAATAGTAAAATGCATTTTATGAACTTAAAACATTCAAGGAAATGTGAAACTTAGCTTTTTTGGTAGCAAACTTAAAATTAAAATGTATTAAATTTTATGGTTTAGAAAATTTTCATAATATTACATACAGTGTAAAACGACCAGAATGTACAAATACGAAATCAATGCCTATTCATTGAGAAAATACAATTGTACAAATGCAATAATACATATTAAAATGCCCCTTCTGCCAATAAAAGAAATATTTATATTTCAGACTGTAAGGCAAACACTGCATTTGTCCGAGGCAAAATATATTTTTAGTACATTCTGTATATCACACTCTGCTTTAAATTATACAACTAGTATCTATAATACCATACCAATCTACAACTAGTATCTACAATAAACCAAAGAATATACATATAAACTATATGCAACGAATATGAATAAACTATAGGTATAGGCACTGTCAATCCTATTATTTAATTTTCACAATTACAGTCTCTCAAATATATAATCAAACTATTGTAACCCCATCAAAAAACATAGATTTAAAAATTATTCCATTGTTGTGAATAAACAGCCTGTAATTTATTATTTTTTCCAACGGAGCTTTTCTATTTGTTAACGAAAAATCTAAAATTGAATTGAATTTTTTGAAATGATGAGTCAAGGACTAAAAAAAACATTCTTTTGATTTTCAAAAACTACTTCATCGTGATCAATACGATCACGTTAAATATGTGGGTCCTTCCGAGAGGTTGGTGGTAGGGGAAGGAGGATACGCCCCCTGTGGATGCCTCCCCCACTGGGTTCCCGTCTAAATTGGGTGAAAATATAGAAAGTTATGGAGATTGTCGCGGCAGCCCAGTGGTTAGCGCGCGGGAATTGCACTCAGTAGGTCCGGGTTCGATTCCCGCCACTGCCAAAACTTACGCCACGTTCACGCAAAGTACGATCACGTTAAACATGTGGGTTCGTGAGTCCTTCCGAGAGGTTGGTGGTAGGGGAAGGAGGGTACGGTCTAAATTTCTAAATTGGGTGAATAAAAAGAAAGTTATGGAGATTGTCGCGGAGGGCGAAGTAGCCCAGTGGTTAGCGCGCGGGAATTGCACGCGGTAGGTCCGGGTTCGATTTCCGCCACTGACACGGAGTACGATCACGTTAAACATATGGGTCCGTATGTTTTTCCGAGAGGTTGGTGGTAGGGGACGTTCCCTGTGGATGCCACCCCCACTGGGTTCAGGTTTAAATTGGGTGGCCGTCCAACCAGTTACCTTACACCTTTCTGGTAGGTCGCGCCAACGAGTTTGCCACGGTTGGAATTTGCCACGATCAGCATTTTCAAGGGTTGCGAACAGGCTGGTCGCCAAAGGCGGCTAGTTTAAAATAAATTGGTAGAAAATTGACCAAACTATCTTGTGAAAGCAGTCACGATGCGTAATTCTTTACAAAATTGGAACTGGACATCGCAGTAGAAACTGCAAACATAAATGAATTAAAATAAAATGTAATTGGAATTTTATTTCGAAGATTAAAACGATATATTTACATTTTGACTACCTGACATAGATCGTATAATTATGCAAATTACGAGTATGCAAATGATGTGACAAAATAAAAAGACATGGCAGATGAGTTGTCGCCTACCCGTTTCAGAACACACCCCGCCGATGCTAAGTCGACTCTTGTTAGAAAACATACAGTTCTGTTAATTATTCAACAGAAGCATGCAAAATTGTTAGAATCTACATGCCATTCTTAACTTAGCATGCAAAATATCAAGATGCTAAAATTATTACATGAAACTACTTACGTACATTCCGTCATGCTAAAAATAGTTTTTTCGTATTGTCTCGAAACGTTCCAATACTGGAAAGTAAAAATCTGATGACTTTGGTTAGTTTAATTCAATGAGTCCTCAAAAATTGAGCACGTATGGTAAAAAAAAAGCTAGAGTGTCCATTAGAAACGTCACGCTAGTTTTTTTGTATGGTCTCGACATGGGAAAAACTATTTTTTAGTCTGTGACCCAATTTTGGTACTGAAAGAACAAAAATTGTGTGCACTAATTTGGTCACAAGCTTTTTTTTGCGCCACTCTTTCAAAACGAAAAAACATCACCATGGCGCGTTTTTTTCACGAAATGGCCACTCTTTCAAAAACTTCATTTTTTTAAACACTCATTTGAAAAAATAATTTATGGGACGGTGTAAATTAACAATGGTCGTTTCAAAAGTCACAAATTAAAAAATATCGGTCAGAGGATCAAGAGAAGTCTCAAAAAAAGATGCGTTCTAATATTTCATTTTAAAATTTAGGAGAAGGTCTCAAAAAAGACTTTTCATATCTTGATTTTATTAAAATGTGTTCTAATATATCTCATAAGTGTATTTTATAATGGCTGCAGGTTCCGGAATCAAGATAAATTAAAAATACCTCGCTCACCCGGTTTTATAAAAGCCTCGCCATTAGTAGTAATCATCTGTTCGATTACTTTTTTTGAATACTGTATTTGAACGAAAATTTTCATGGTCGGTTTTATAAACGCACCGCCATTAGTAGTAATCATTTGTTCGATTACTTTTTTTGAATACTGTACTTACTTTATTTTATTTAAAAACATTAAAATTACACTATATCCGCTTATCAGAAACTCAATTTTTTTCCCGTCTTCTTTGTATTTATTTTCATTTCTCTATCACTATATATGAAACCCCCTTTTCTCCGTCTGCTCCATTTGGAGCAATATTGAAAATTCGGCGATTTTCGGGAAATGTAGTCAAGTTAACAATTACTCAGAAAATTAAATTTAGTTTCTTAATAATCTCTGTCGCTTTATAGGAATTATTAATTTAATATTCTTGATTTCACAACTTATGTGATAGGTACTTTTTGTTAGGAGGAGGGGGTTATGACGTCATAAAGTATTTGCGTTTTGCCGTCGTATAGTATATAACAGTACTGATCCGGAAAAGTGAATGTGTCTGGAGTTTTTAGGAGCGCAAGTGGTACAGAGGGGAATCTTAGACATAATTTTATGTCTCCATTTATATGAAGGATTTCACATTTAGTACATAGCAATAGCATAGGACTTTTAATGAGGATCAAAAATCTAAAGGCTAATTTGGGGCTGAATTTTCGTATTAAAATTTGGCAATTACGCAAATATTTGCAAATTCTAGTAGTATTGCAACTGATATTGTTTTATAAAAAATTCTAGTAAAAAAAATTGAATCTAATTTTCCTAAAAAGAAGCATAAGAATCTATCTTTTCGCTTTACAAAATTATATTGACAGATAGATCTTGAAGTTTAGTCAACATATGCCAAAATGAAGACTCTGAAATTGTAGACGATACTATTTCAGCGGCCACACTATTTTTTATCCCTTTCAACAATCGGCTAAACACATTAGAAAAAAAATCTGATGTGGGCAGCACATGACTTTCCTTATATAATGCAATGTATTTACTACTTTTACAGTTAAAAAAATGTTATTCCTATAGTAGATACTTTATTCTTTCCAAGACATTGAATTTTCTTCAATTAGTCGTCATTTTCATTGATGTAGCGTCATTTTTATTCATTTGGTGAGATTTTCGTTAATTTGGCAACATTTAAAAAAGTCGCTAAGTTGGTGACATTCCGCCAAATTCGTCGCCAAAATCTCGCCAAGCGTTATGAATGGAGAAATAAGTTATCCTTATAGCAGATAAATGACTATTGGCTTCAAATACAAAAGTATTACTCAAAGTATCTTTTCTGGTGAATGGAACGAGTTAGATCCACGAGAATGATATCACCAAATTTATCGCATGATATTACATATGAAAAGTGAACATGTTTCTTAAAGAGTTAATATATTTTTTTTTTATTTTACTTGATTTTTTGATAAATTTATTTGAAAAATTGGCAATATCTCGAGAACGGTTAATGAGCGTCCTACAGTTTGTGTGGACAACTCCGTGATTGTCCAGTTTGTATGGACAACTCCGTAAGCGTCCTACAGTTTGTATCAATCGTTTTCTAGGGAAAAATTACATAAGTAATGTCTATTTGTGTAACTTTATTAAAGGTTTTGATTTTTTCAAAATTTCACCCGAAAATTTAGGGGGGGGGGGGGTCTGAACATTCGATTGTGTTTAAGAACAGGCTTCCAGTATTCACGGATTGTGATTTTTGTACCAAATTTCATTCGAATCACTCCATTCGTTCGTGAGATATCGTCTCCACAGACTCACTAGCACAGACATCACCCTAAAAATGTTCGATTCTTGAAACGTGCTCTCCCGTCGAAAACTCCAATTCAAATTTTCGACCCCGTCACAATACTTTCCTTATACATTATGTATATAAGGAAAGTAATATATGGATTTGAAAAAACTGCACTAAAATAAAACAGATGACTTAAGAAGTCGTAACTGATACAACCCAATGGAATATAAAATACTATTCATTTATGAAATGTGTCTGTATCGATATTTTATAAATTAAATAAAATCGTCTGCTGAATAAACGTATAAGATTTAATTCCACTGCTAAGCAAAATGAAATATTCCATTTCTTCAAATTGAGTTTTTAAAAAAAATCGTTTGCATAATGTCTATGGGAGGTTTAATTTTGCGTTCTTTTTTTTTAACTAATATCTCGATAACTCCTAGTCCTACAAACTAAAAACATGGACGAGGTTATTAGCGGTAAAGTAAAAAATAACCATGCCAAATATGAAAAAAATCCGTCAAAGACGGTGGATTTGAATACGGAACATACAGACAAACAAACTAACAGACTGACAATTATATATATATATATATATCAAGTATATATAATACAAGTAAAATAAAAATTCATCAATTATATATATATATATATATATATATATATATATAAACCCGCTCCCTATCAAGCTATTTTCGTGAAATCAACCGTGCCTGTAAAACATGTTTCACAGTGACGGTCATGATATTGCGGTAAATCCCCTGTACATACGTAAAAAAATTCGCTCAAACTGCTGTGCAAAAATTTGAAAATAAAAATACTTTGTTAGTAATAACAAAAACAGCTGATTAAAAGTATCAACCGGTTTCAAAGGCGAAATAAAAGCCTTTCTCCGTTTGGATGAGACAGCAGCCATTACAGCAAAGGTATTTTTCCGTAAACAGAATAAATACACGGGGCACTAACGCCCGGCCGTCCAAATAGTTGCTCTTAGTCCTCTGGACGAGTCGGACGGTCTGGGTCTTCTACGGGGCACTAACGCAGTCCTACGTACTGACAGATATTCGACGGATATTGCTAATTTTGCTGGCGACGTCATTCAGTGTGTAGTTACAATAAGTGTTATAATACCGGAATTGCACGGGCTGTCTGGATGGGAATAATTTTGAGTCAATTTATTATAATATGTCCTATAAAAAGGCAAATCGCTGCTTCATATTGAGTACAGTACATTTCAAATTCTTTTTCGATACGTTTAATCAAATATAGTGCAATATTTTGAGAACGTAAAGTATTACATGATTAGAGTTCTAAATTTAGTGCCATCCATTTTCTAATAAAAAGGGTGTTTATTTTTCATGGTTGGCTGCTATTATTATTATTATCATCATTATTATTATTACGTATATTTGAAAATGAAAAACAAAATAAAATTTTGGAGGGGAAGGGGTTACAATACTTCATACATTATACTAAATAACTACCGTAAAATTTGCACATCCCATATAATTTTTAATGTGTAATCATTTTAAACTCAAGATTAATGAGACAAATTCAATATCTTTTTCTAAACAGTATGCATTCCAAAATGGGGCATATTAATTTGTAGGGAGAGTTGAGTATGTCACATTAATTCTCTTACAATTATATAATTTGGACACATATGAGGGACACCGCTAAGTTAGTCAGAACATGCCAACTCGATGAAACTAACTACCTTGCTCAAAGTTCGTTATCCCATAACTAGTGGTTTCCTTGTCGAGATTTTCAAGATATACCATCTTTCATTACGTCTTTGGCGAGATGCCAAGAGGGGTCCATTAATCCACCCACCTCCCTCCTATTTGTATTTAATCCGCTTTAAATGCCGCGAAGTGTGCAGCTGGCCCTCTGCCAGTAGCTGTCCCTCTTCCACTTGATTTGTAACAAGTACGCTACTTGAAGGAGAAAGCAAGAAAACACGAGTCAATTCGTAGGATCAACGGGAAGATGGGAGAAGAAATCGCGTTCTCCCTTTTAAATTACGTTTTAATCTCCTTCTGAAAAATTTGCATCATACTTTGCGGTGTGGTAATTTTCTTAACATGAGAAAGATGAAAGTGAACAATTAAAATATTAAAATTCTGATATGTTCAGCACAGAACTTCCTCTACAAAAATATAAATAAATAAAATAAATCCAATTTTGAAGGAAAAAATGGAATTTTATGACATTTGCTGAAAGTTTCTATTCAAATAAGTATACCATATTTCATAGAAAATAACTATTTTTTCGAGAGATATTTCATGAAAATAACTATTTCTTCGCGCTTCCTATGAAAAAGCAAATTTTCTAACATCTCGAAAAAGGCTCATAACGATTATTATTTTTTTTTTCTGGTTAAAAGTGTTTGTAAATTATTCAGGACATATGCTAACGATCTGTTAATAATGCAAATTTGCTTATAAATAATAATAAAAGAAATGAATGTAAAATAGTTATTTCAGTGGCAATTTTAAACAATTTTTTTTATGTTTCTTCTATTTCCGAAAAATTGGCTGACTTTTCCTGGTCTGAGATCCAAAAAGTCAATAAAATTCTGATGCTTGTCGGTTGAAATAATTGTACCACACATGCTGTGCACACATACGCAATCGTAAAAAAAAATTTTGATTCATATTCCAGGATGCTCAAAACGTGAAAATCCGTCAAAATCGTTTTGATCTCATCACAATACTTTCCTTTACATACCTTGTTACATTTTACTATAAGATAGGTAAAGTAAAAAGAAATAAGAAGACAGAAAAAAGTTTCAAATAAATCAACTTTACGAATTTATTTTCTTTCGGGGTCATTTTACACAAGAAAAGCACAACTCACAGCTGATATGTTGTACTCCCCTAAAGGCCAATTCAAACAAAATCAAAGAAAATATATTTTGTGAAAAACGGCAATTAAACAAAACGATGTTACTCCAGAGTCAAACGGGAAGCCGTACTTTTATCGATTGCAAACAAATGCTGCAGTCTCGAAAAATCGTTATTGAAGAAAATTTTTCCAGCTTTATTTTTACTTCCACCTTTTCTACGAAAACGGCGAGTTTTGCATTGATTATCTCACATTCGAAGCTCCAAATTCAAGAGGGAGGAAATAGATTCTTATGTCACTTTTTGGGGTTTTTTTTTTTATGGAAATGTTCACTGGGTTTATAACTTTAAATCTAATCATATGATATTGAAATTGGCCTTAAAGCAAACTAATACGATCTGAAACAATTATAAGCGTCATTAGGACATCTTGGGATTCCGCGCTGAATCTCCGTGGAGTGGAGTTGTTTCTATTTCAATGCTAAGCTATAAAATTAAAAAAAATATAAAAAAGAGATCGTTTGAATGGGTATTAGTTTATTTTAGAATTGGGTTAAAATTCTTTGATTTGAATGCAAATAAAAATTCATAATTAATGTCGAACTACTAATTCCCTAATTAATAGCTCCAAATTAAAACCTTTACAAGAATGATAAATGAACTAGACATCGTTTTAAGATTTAGTACCAAAGTTATTTTTTTTTTTAAATATTTCGCAAGAATTCTTTAAAATTTCTTTTTTCAAATTGGCAGTAGCATAGTGATGCCAATGCACTGGATGCATTCTGTTATACGTGTTCATGTAAACGATTTTGAAATCATTAACACCCATAGCGTAGTTCAAATTATTAAATCCCCTCATATAGTCTGCCCTTGATAATTTTTCGATATTTCGAAAAATGTCCATTTCCCTGCACGCTTATACTATTCAAATAGTGTAAAATGACGTCATTATGTCGAAATTCTTTTCTTACTTATTTTGGACAACTCGAATTTTATTGAATTATTTCGAACACTTATAAAAATTATCGTATAAAAAATTCGGAATTATAGTGATTTCTCTCAGTAGGGTAAGTCACCTATACTTACACATACTATGTATGTTCTTAGTCTGTTACACTGTCCTTTTACTTTTAATTTTCAATAACAAGAATTTTGATATATCGAATTTTTTTTCTACGCTCCCTTTAAATTCGAGATATCGAATGTCGACTGTACACTATCACAATTGTTCCGAGAATTATCATGGCTACAAAAATCTTATTACTAATAATTCGAGTTCTAATCATGAGAATTGCTAAAAATGTTACCTAGTTCTATATTTTTACGCAACACAACAGTAGGTGCAATAGTTTTTGAGTTATCGTGTCCACACCTCTCGCCCACACACACACTGACAAAATATCTTTCCAAACATGTTCGAAATGAATTCAGGGGGTCTTAAAATGCGCTTATCAGCAAAATCTCGAATTCGAAAATTTACATATACTTATTAAATACTTAGCAATATTTATCTATGTAATAGAACGAGAAAGTAAAAATTAAGTTTTTGCCGGCCAATCCGTCCTAAGGCTAGCCTGCCATTGACTCCTTATAATATCGTCAGTTATATATCACTCCCGTAATCGATTACAAGTTTTTAGCATGCAAGAAAGAACAACCGAGAGTCAAGCAACAGAATATCAGCTCCGTTGCTGTTATATACGATTCGAATTCGAGAGGTGTCTTTTTCAATTACACCGGAGGCGTCAGTTGTGGCAAAAAATATAGATATAGTTCGGGGGTCGATAGTAAAATGGCAGAAAGACGGGGATCAGGTGCTGCGGCTGCCGCATGTGACCGGACACAAGATCCCCTCCTTCCCCAGCCGGATTACTCCGTCCGGGAATCAATATATACGTCCATCACAAATGCATGCAATCAGTGGATGAGGTGTGGGTTACCTCGGGAATTTTTCAAAGTGCGAACAACATATCAATACATTTGTTTAACTTAATATCTGGACTAAGCTCCAGTCGATACATTCCAATTATTTAGGCCCATTTGTATAATAATCAGTATAGGAGCGAAATAAAATCGGCAAAACTGTTTTGCGTGAATAACACGTCTCGTAAAATAAAATTCTAATAAAGTTCAATGCGTTCATTCTCTGTTTTCAGGGTCATTTGTTTCGTTTACAACAAATAATATGGGCCTATGGTAACTTGATACAATTTAATCTGTCCAAGTTGCAAGCGAATATCAAGCCAAGTCTGATAGAGAATAATAGATTTTACAATATCTTATAACCACTATATATCGAAAACTAAGAATATGATCTGAAATCCAATTATATATCTTTTTAGGGCTTTCAAAGGGCTACAAACTACTAGCGTACATTTTTTGTTTTCTAGACATAAGTATTCGATACTTTAAAAACTGAAATTTTTTCATTTTCTCCAGTTTGATAAAACGATTGCTCGAAACCTCTAAGAGCTCTGAAATAACACATTATTCATCTAGAAACTTGATTTTCTATTGAATATTTTTATTCCTTAATGTTTATATTTATCTTCTAAAGTTTCGAAGATATTTCGAGTGGAAGCAAGCACAGCGAAGCAAAATTTCGTTCTGACAACTTTTTATTTTTTTCCGAAAATAAAATAGTTTAAAATATTAAAATACCGAAATTAGTTTTGTATGTTCATAAATAGTACCTTATTTTCTACACAACAAGCATATATCATTCATATTTTTATCTATTAGGTTCGGAGATATAAGCATTTCCAAAGTGTTTTACATGTTTCGTAAAGGTCCGATTTCAGGCAGATGCCCCGATCATATTCTTTATTCGCGTCAAAAGAAAATTTCACTTCTTATATAAGTTTTCGTTACCAATATATTTTTATAAAAAAAATATGTAAACATATTTTATAACAATAGATCAGACAAGCTTATAAATTCATTTGACGGATTTGATTTAATACATGACGGTACAACCAACATTCTTCCGGGTACTATCACTGTTCTACACAAAAAGTGATGTAATACATATTTTAAATTTTGAGTAATTTGTGCACTAATATTGCAGATTACAAAAAATCGATTTAATCCTAGCTTTTACAAATAATAATAATAATAATAATAATAATAACACATAAAATTTTATGGCGTTACGCACACCTCCACACCTCACAGATATCCTTCCCGGTCGTCCATCCTGTTGCTCCAAGTCCTCTGGACGAGCCGGACGGCCTGGGGCTTTCACACCTCACAGATATATATACTGTGTAGTATAACAGACGATCACCTTTTCTAAAGTGTTCGGAAATGTTTTCAGGACTTTAAACGGGCCTTTCTCATCAAAATCTCGAATCAAATTCGAAAATTCTGTAAACTTTTAAAATGGACTGATGTTCTATTATAGTACATACGGAACGTTCTGTACAAAGGCGAGGAGGTATCCTCCCTTTACTAATAGATCCAGACTCATTCAAAAATATAAATTCTGACACCTAGAAATTTTTCGCTTGTCGGACTTCAAGTTTTTGACTTCCGCCGGATAGAGATAGAATAAATTTATCCCTTAAATACAGCTCTAAAAATGGACTTTCAAGATACGGTAAAAGTCAAAAGTGGAAAAAAGCTGTTGAAGAAAAGCAGCTCTCTGAAACATGATTGACATTTCAAGATGCCGAAAGCGACGTACTGAGTGCGCCAAGAAAAAATCCTTTGCGGCTGGGAGAATCTAAAGAACAATTGATGTCAGCTCTGTCAAAGCATTCTTATTTTGAATGGGCGAAGTATAGGACAGAGCCTCAAGAATTTTACTCTCTTTATTTCCATTTATCTAAGAAAATTGAAGACGGCGGACCGGAGTTCGCTTAGAAATTACTGGTTTCGAGGCTATTGGTAGAAATTATTGGTTTCGAGACTATTGCAGAATATCCAATAAAACTACAAAACTGAAAAATTCCTGGATTTTCAGAGTAAAACATGCTAAATTTCTAAATTGCTAAAATATTTTCGCCCCTTTTAATTTAAGAGGAAATTCGTTCATTTGATACATACATAATTTTCCTCAAATTAACTAAACAAATGACACATCTTAAAACCAGATCCAAAGACTTACTTTATTAAACAATCATCCTACAGGCGTGCATCAAATACAGACAAAGCGCTTTCCAGCATCCTCATGTTCATCTTCAGTGGCGATATATCGTTAAAATTTATGTCTCCACAGACTGACTCACTGACACATACTTTCACACACACACACAGAGACATCACTTCAAAAATGTTTGATTCGTGATCACGGATGCTTGAAATGTGCTCTCCCGTCGAAAATTTGAATTCAAATTTTCGACCCCGTCACAATACTTTCCTTATACATTATGCATATAAGGAAAGTAAAAAAAAACTTAAATTTCCTGAGAACGATCAGATTATGTTTAGTCTTATCCTTTCCGACATCAAAAATCACGTATAAAATAAGCAATTAATTGATACATATGAACATACGTAGTCCTTTATTTTAATCTTTGACAATTTTTGCGGGTCATTTCGCAAGTAAAGGCGGGTTCTCTTTACTTTCCTTATATACATAATGTATAAGGAAAGTATTGTGACGGGGTCGAAAATTCGAATTCGAGTTTTCGACGGGAGAGCACGTTTCAAGCATCCCTGATAACGAATCAAACATTTTTGAAGTGATGTCTGTGTGTGAAACTGTGTGTGTGTGTGTGTGTGTCAGTGAGAGTCTGTGGAGACGATAACTGACGGACCGATTCGAACGAAATTTGGTACAAAAAACACAACCCGTAAACACTAGAAGCCTATTGTTTTTATACGCAATCGAATGTTCAGAACCCCCCTAAATTTTCGTGTGAAATTTTGAAAAAATCGTCAAAAAATCAAAAGTGCTAATAAAGTTAAGCAAATAGACATTTCTTATGTAATTTTTCATTAGAAAACGATTGACATAAATTTTAGAACGCTAACAAGAACCGTTCTGTTCTCGAGATATTGCACATTTTTCAAAAAAATTATCAAAAAGTCATATAAAATAAAAAAAAATATATTTCCTATTGAGAAACATGTTGACTTTTCATATGTAATACCATGCGATAAATTGGGTGACATTATTCTCGTGGATCTAGCTCGTTCCATTCATGAAAAAAGATACTTTGAGTAATACTTTTATATTTGAACGCCAATAGTCCTTTATCTGCTATAAGAATAACTTATTTCTCCGTCCATAACGCTTGGCGAGATTTTGGCGACGAATTTGGTGGAATGTCGCCAACTTGGCGACTTTTTTAAATGTTGCTAAATTCACAAAAAACTCGCCAAATGGATAAAAGTGACGCTAAATCAATGAAAATGACGACTCATTGACGAAAATTCGATATATTGGAAAGAATATAAATATCTACTATAAAAATAATTTATTTTTTTTTTACTGTAAAATTAATAAATTCATTGCATTATATAAGGAAAGTCATGTGCTGCCCACATCAGATTTTTTCCGAATCGTACCAAAATTTTATCAGACCCAGGATAACCCACAAGCGACTAATCTACCAAATTTTATTAAATGTGGTTGGTCTATTAGTTTTTCAGCTAGAGTGGATACATAAGATTTTTGAGAGTCATTTCGCAAAAAAAAAAAGACATATGCTTTTTTACCGAATCATACCGAAATCTAATTAACGCAAGGGTATAGGTAAACCACGAGGGACTTACATATCAAATTTTGTGAATAGTTTTCGAGCTAGAGTGGATACACACATTGCACAAACAGACCACACACACATACGTCACGCTAAAAATTATATTTTCGTGGTCTAGAAGTCCCCAAACGTATAAATTCATCGAAAACTCGAGTTGCGACATTCGGCACAATGCCAACACTTTCTCTATACATTACCATGTATTCTAGGGAAAGTAAAAAAAAAAGGATGGGGGGAGAAAATCATCAGAAAATGGGCAAAAACAGAGAGTTTATTAAAACGAGTTTTTTTTTCTAAAATAAATTCACTAAAGAAAACAGGGTTGGACCAGCAACTTGGTCTCACCGTGATTAGAACTTTTATCATTTTTTAGAAAGAATTACAAACTCCATCAACTAGCATCCCTAACAAGAAATGTGTTACTACCAAATGATGAGAAACTCAGCGACCGTGGTACTTAAATCGCGAAGAGCACATAATTCTGGGAATATTGCACAAGAGAGCCATTTTGCTGGAAATTTGAATTTTTACAGCATCAGAAAAGTCGACTTCAACCGAATCCCCTCCCCCACTCCTCTACTGCCCTGCTTTGCATTCCTAAACACACTCCCGTAATCTGGGCACGGATTTTTGCGGGATAGGGGCGGTTAGGAGATTTTCCACAGCCCCTGTATTTCAATGCCAGGGGTGGGTGGCAAGTCACGTATACAGATATAAGCCTGTTAAGTGCTATGAAGCACGCTAAACATGCCAGGGAACATCTTTTTTAATTTAATTTCAGGGATGAGGAAGTTTGTACAATGTTTTTGTAGAATGCTTTTGAATAAATTAAATAATTCTCTGATGTATTCATGATAGAAGTACGGTAAACGTTTTCGTAGGCAAGAATTTAAACAAACTATAGTTAAACTCACAGAGGGAAGCAAATTTAAAAGGCAAGGTTCAGGGATGTGTACTGCCACACTGTCAAGCATTGGCGTAGGTAGGAGATTAGGGGGTACCCCCTCCCCCCATTGCTGAACCATTAAATCGATTCTTCAAGGGGTTCACATTGGCAAACGGAATCTACCACTGCAACTCCCATTCCGAGATCTTGGCTATGCCTATGCTACCACGAAGCCTTTATAATATACCTTTTACGTTGGTGATATTTTTAATATTTTCCAATATTAGCCAAATTTTGAAAATATTGTCATTATTAGGGGAGCTATACAAATATTGACAAAATGTGTCTCACTATACTATGCAATATTGGTTTGCTAAAGGGGGTGTACTGGAAATTTCCACAAACTTAGATGTATAAATAGATTTATATTAAAAGAAGTGTAATCGTAGTAGGAAAAAAAAGAATACAAAAGCCAATGTCAATTATCTCGTAACACTTGTCCACACTGTATTTCCATGAAAACGATTCACCATGGTTACGAGTGTTTCTGTTAAATCGAATCAGGCTGCTGATTTTCGAAGCAGAAGTCGAGACATTTACGAGTATTTTCGATTCCTTTTAATTAAGTGTTGTCACCTGATACAGAAATGAGATGGTCTTAAAATTATTTCAAACAGTTAAAGAATTGACAAACATTCAGAACGTTATTGCAGTCTATCAACTGAAAGTATTTTCAGCACGTTATTATTCTCTCATACGTAGTATTGAGAAAGTATTGCTTTCACGAAAATTTCCGATTTCGTGATTTTGTACATTGCCAAGTATGGTATAAATCGAAAGATTTTATCGTACCCTTTCAAGGAGAGGGTAACAGGCTATAATTGTCATAATTGTAATCATTTGGATCCATGACACAGATTTTTAAAAAATTTTCTTGTAAAATTTGAAAAATTAAAAGTTACTACAAATGGATTCTTGTATGAGAAAGTCGAATTGAATGACACTCCAGATGATTTTTTTCTGTAAATAGACACACAATTTTGGACTTATTATTACAAATAACTCAGTTTATGCATTTTTGGGCAGTGCCTTTTTCTTGTATGCCCATGATATACGGTACTTGTGTTTTTTAATCTGACCTTTAGTTGATTTTTCTTTCTTAGCAGATTTTCGTACAATAGATTTGTTCTGAATGACAACTTTTCCCGACAAGAGTTCTTCAAACCCTATAAAAATCTTAGACGTTTAATTAGACATCATTTCTTAACTGACTAATGTTGCGTTACTAGGAAATATACAGAGCCAGCATCACATAATTATATAATATACACATATATATATATATATATATTATATATGCAATATCTTAACTTGGTTCTCACATTCGCATTCCAGATTATTTAGTTCAATTTATATCACTATTATTGTAATAAAAATATATACTCTGCTCATAACTGAAATCGCAACACCATGAAGAAATTGATGTATCCTTACGAAAATTTCATAATACAATTGTAACATGGAGATTTGCAAATGTTCAAAAAATCATACTTGGAAAATGAAAGCATGGAACTTTATTGACATTAGATCAATATGGAATAGGTCCACCGCGAGCGACTATGCAGGATTGAATACGACGAGGCATTCCGTCAATGAAATGGTTAGTGGTGTGCTGAGGGATGGAATTCCACACAGCATGCAATTGGGCTTGTAACTGAACATGGTTTGCCGGAATTGGGAGTTCTCTTAATCGGCGACCCATGATGTCCCAGATATGCTCAATTGCCGACAAATCCGGAGAATATGCTAGCCAAGGCAGGATATCAAAACCTTGTAGACTATTCATAGTTACCCGTGCAGTATGTGGCCTGGCATTATCCTGCTGAAAAAGCAGTTCAGGCCAGGTTGACAGATATGGCTGAACCACAGGTCTCACAATGTCAGAGACGCATCGTTGTGCCGTGATACTGCCAGAAATGTGGACCAAAGGTGTTCGTCCACCAAATGTTATACCACCCCAAACCATGGTACCACTTAGGTGTGTGTGTGGGGGGGGGGGGGCTGTGTGGCGACTGATAGAAAAAGCTTCCTGGTGGCATTGTTGAAAGAGCCGCCAGAGTACGGCCGAATACGGACATCTGGCATGCCATAAACAGAATCGTGATTCATCCGAGAACAGAATGTTTCGCCATTCTGTCGGCCAATTTCATCTCATTTGACATCACTAGAGGCGACGTAATCGGTGAAGATGTTGAAACGGTAGGTGTCGAAAAGGTCGTCTACCTCGGAGTCCTGCGTCATGCAAACGGTTTCGAATTGTTTGTACGAAATCACGTTACCTGTAGTGTGGGATAAATGTCGTTGTAACACGGTTGCTGTGGTAAACGGCTCTCGCGCAACGCTTCTCAAAAGCATACGATCTTCATGTGGTGGGGTACACCTGGAAGCTCCACTACCTGATCTTCGTGTCGTTTCGTTGTCTCTCATGAACCGCAACACACACCGTTGAACTGTGCTCACATCACGACGCAATAGTTCAGCCATCTTTCGCAGTCTCAAGTAAAACAATGATTTGTTGCCGTTCCGTTGACGACAACTGAACGTATGCGGTACGTTGACGTACTCTTGGCATATTGTAATGATTTTTGCAACTTGAAACCAATGACACTACAATTTAGCTGTGATATCGTTCCTCCTTGACCTGACGCTTTTATGCTGCTCGGTAAGGTGTTACGTCACTATGCGTAACGAAACTGTGATCATTTGCATATCTCGCCTTGCTGTTTCCATTGCCCGATTTACATAAATCTACACCTACAACTTTATGGTGTTGCGCTTTCAGTTGTGAGTATATATATATTTCTAATTTCGCACCCAAGTAATTGAAAAAAGAATACATATTATTTAGATATTTCTTACAATAGTTAAAATATTAATTTCATTTTAAACATGTTTTATAAAAAATCATCATTTCTTTATTCAAATTGGCAATAGCTTAGTAATGACGATGAACTGGATGCATTTGATTTATCTGTATCCATATAAGTTATTTTAATACTATTGACGTCTATAACGTAATTCAAATTATCAATTCCCCGCATATTATAGTATATTATCATTGTTGCGGATATTATCATTATTTTTCATAGGAAAAAATGCTATGAAAATCTTAAGATTCGAATAATTTGATCTCGAACTATGAGAATTACAAAAATTTCCATCCGGCTCTAGTTTTTTTTACAAAATTTATCTGCACATAAAATTGGATAGCGGTAAATGCAGTCGTTGCTTAGTTATTTTGTCCAAAACTTACCCGCATACACAGACGGTCATCTTTGCAAAAATGTTATAAAAAATCTTAAATTTCGAATAAGTCGCTTCCTAATCATGCAAACTACAAAATATCCTATCTAGATGTAGTTTTCTACATAACATATCTCCACATTAAATTTCATAGCAATATGTGCATTCATTTCTGAATTATCGTATCCATCATTCACAGGCAGATATACACACATGCATAAATATGCATGCCCACAGAAGTGGAAGTGTTTTCTAAGAGTGTTCCACAAGGTCTTCAAAATGCTATTCGGTCAAAATCTCGTGAAAATTGCTTATTACATAAAGTAACCCAGTTTTAACAAATCTGTTGAGAATGAAAATATTTTATTGTTTCTGAAATTTTAGATTGTTCGTATTTAAAATGGGGTTAATATTTAATGAATCTAAAAAAATTACTTCTCTTTTTAATGTTAAATATCTGAAAAACGTCATAAAATAGGCAGCAAAGAATTCGGCTCGTGTCGATACAAATAAGACAAAATAAATAAAAACTGAAAAATAGCCTATTTATTTACTTTGTTCAGTTACCTTAGTATTTACATGAATTGGTGGCTTACCTAGGGGCATAAGGGTATTTTAAAATGATAAAATTTACATCCATTATATTGCACGTAAATTTCACTTTCAAATTTAATTATGGATAATCTCTAATTTTTACAATTTTTATTTGATTTAATGTTTGTTTATTAATTATTTTTTGGCTGTGAAGAAAATATCGTTTCAACTAATCATTGTAAAATTTTTACTTTTTTAGAATTCGTCAAAGTTCTTAACATACAATAATCAACAGAATTATTTACTTAAGAACGTGTCTTAAGATCTGCTATGATTAATTCTATTGATTAGTTGCTTATTGACTTAATTATTAATCGACAGCAAAATTCGAAATGTATTAATTAATAGATAAATTAAGTACTATTAGATATTAATCACTATGAATAATTAATTAATAATGTATTAATATAAAAGACAAAATGTAAATACATGTTTCTAATTTAAATACCTCCTGACCCACCGATCTATTTTGATGATTTTTTTTCATGCAATGAGGCCAAATATCATTCTGATGCAAGTTTGATCACACTACAGTGAAGTGTGGAATAACAAAAATTCATTAGAAACCCGTTTCTGTCTGCCATAGACTCTTGCCATAGAACTTGTCTGTCATAGAACTTGAGAACGGGTTCAACGGATTTACATACATTTTTCGTTGGTTTATTAAACTTAATAAAGAGCAGGTTTATGTCTCAAAATATTTTTGATTTTGTATCGTTTTAATACATAAAAGTGAAAATTTCACAATACGCTTTCAAGCTGCATTTCTCCTAAAATAAGCAATCCAATTTGGTGCAACTTTTTCAAGCAATGACACTGGATTTAGTTAAGGCTTTAAAATAAGTTTCATCCTCCTGCACCTTCCGTGGGAACGACGGTAATTAAAATGCCTGTTTTGTCAGTATGTAATAATCACTTAGAATTCAAAAAATGGTTCAAATGCATTTACCTGCTTTTTTTGATAGGTTTGTTTAAAAGAAATCATCTTAATTGAGATTAATTATGGTTATACTATTTCAGATTTTGTACAAAGTAATTTTAATTCAGTATAATTCCAGACAATGCTTGGAATTTCTGATTGTATTTGTTTGGGGGGGGGGGGAGGAACAATATTTGCACATATCCCTCATGAAAAATGCTTAGATACGCCACTGACATGAAAAAATAATTTTAAAACGTATTTCTCATGTAATTTTGAACAGAGTAGAAAATATGTCACAGCCTAATAAATTCAAATTATAAAAATCATAGATTATTCCATGCAGAGAGAAGAACATCATGCGAAAGCAGATCTGGAGCACTTACGCGTTTCACCGGTGGCTTATTTGTGGCAGGGAACGATCCAAAAGGACCCCTTGGATACCCGATACCCAGCTCTTCTCGGGTAGATGGATACATAGAGACAGCCAGTCACGTAATTTCGATCCCGGGAATCATGGCTACTTCCTCGACATCAAGCAGCAATGAGAAATTCGAATTGCGACATCAACTGGGGAGTGGCCGCGTCCAGAGAGCTAGTATCCGACATTTGACTCTCATCTTTTCCGATGACAGAGAGCAGATTGAAGGGCCACGGTGTCGCTTTCCTTAGAAACAAGATGGATGGACCAACAGGCGGTCCTTCATTGGAAGAAAGAAGAATCTGAAAGTGGCGCAACTGGATCAAGACGTCAACATCTCATGGTCACAGTGTTCCATTCATTTCCGGTAAGTTCAGCTCATTTAGAAGGATGCAAAATATTTATTTCATTTCAAGGAGCAGACGATAATCATGGGGAATAAATATTTTTAATATTCGGAAAAAAATATTAAAAGATCTGTGCTGGATAAAAAAATTATCGAAATTATATTGACGTAAACTAGTTATACCACGTGTTATTAAATGTATCTAAATATGAATTATTAGATAATAAGTAAGATTAAAATTTTCAATATATTCTTGTTTATCCACTGTATTCGAGTTTCTTTTAATATATCTCCAGAGAAATATTTTACTTGACTAAGAACATTAGATGATGAAATTAGAACATTTTTTCTGCTTACGCTCGTTTGAAATTATTTACTGTCAGATAAAAATAACACATTCTACGAAACAAATTTCAGATGTTTCCAAAACTAACTATTTCTTATTTTGTAAGAATTTAAATTTCCTTACTTTTAGTAAAAAATAGAAATACAAAGGAAAAAATTAAACATATAAACACTGCTTCTGCTTCCCGAACGTTTAAATTTCTGTTGAGTATTATCGTCTCATATAGTATTGTCATGCATCCTGTTTTAGTTTACTATCGTTAAGATGCTAATTCTTCTTCAAATCTAAGTTTAAAAATTTCTTTTTAATATTGTGCTTAATTTTTCACATTTTCATCCAATTTTTTCTTTGAAATAAATATTTTTTGCTAGAAAAAGGTTTTTATACAGCACATGTCTCCGATTTTGATTTTATAACATTATGTTCATTTCCTTTTTCTCAGCATTGCACAAATGTTTTTCTAGTAAACTACTATTACGCATGGAATTTTCAGAATGTCAACAGTTACAGTTTTTTTCTTTGAAATTTCTTTACAAAATTTCTCTTGTCAAAGAAATTCTATATTCCGCACAAATTTAAGGATGTTAGTAGCATTTCCAACTTTGCACAATGTCGCATCTCAGAATTAATTATTAAATTATTTGTTTTTGGAATACTCCTCATCAAATAAATGTCAAATTTAATGCCATAAATTGCAACACATTGTCCGTTAGAGCATTTTCCTGAATTTTGTGTATTTAAATTTCTCTTGTCGGATAAGTTGTATATGTCATAGGATAAATTTCAATATATCAGTATTTAGAACATCACATTATTAGTTCTTTTTATTACAAATTTTATCCAGTAATAAGAATAATAACTCCAAATTCAGCATTTGGCTTTTAAGTATTTATTGTCACAGCAAATTGTAAGCATTTTGGCACGTGAGAATGTTAAATTAAAATACTTATAATTTTTTTTTTTTTAAGATTCGAAGTTATCTAAAATTGTTTTTGTTGGGTACATATTTCATGAAGAAAAATTCCAATGCCAGTAGTTAGGACAATTATTAGAGAAGCCATGCACGGATAATAAATATTAGAGTATAAAAATTAGAAAATCTCTCACTTTCAATGCAACAGGACGAAAATTAAGGTAAGACACCAATATAATAAAGGCAAGACACCAATGCAAGCGATGAAATTTGACAGTTCTTTGCAAGGGCTATATTCGGTGAGTATAAATTAAAACTTTCAACAGTCAACGTATAAAAATTAAATCATGTTTTCAAACGGAGCAACGGGCATAAAATTGTGCTGTATTCAAATAGTTTTGGACTTTGATTGCGGAAGAACTTGAAAGTAAGGCAATATAAAAAGAGAAGGTTTTAATTCGAAGGCGAAGAACGAAATCACTTCGACGTTCTCTTTTGATTATTATTTTGATAAATTCACACAAGAACTCTTGAATCCAGAGCTTTTCCCAAATGAATGAAAATGATGAGTTCAAAAGGCAAAAATGAACAGCATTACCCTACGGTGGATGAAGCTTTTGTGAGATGCTAATTTTACCATTCCAAGCACAAAATCTTCTCTGAGTGTTTATATATCACAGGTCAAAGGATGCGTTTTTCACACAAGTCTACTTTAGGGCATAATCGATTGTGGAAAAATATGGAAAAGATGTTCATCTTGGACACTAGTTGCAAGTCCCACCGTTCTGTACCCGTCTTGAGTTTAACAACCGCTCCTCTATGAGGTGTGGACATGATCACTGTGAACCCCTGTCAGATGAGGAGCAAACAGTTTCGGATGAAAAGCAGAACCTGGGCACGCGTCGACTGACACAGCGCTTTTCCATTGCCGCTGTAGAGAAAACAGAGAGAAAGAGAGGGAGCGAGAGAGAGAATAGACCAGCTCCATGTAACAAGCCAGCAGCTCAGGAAATAGGGTTGCCGAAACTTGAGTGGGTCGCCAAGTAGGTCGCCAAGCAGAGCGTTGCCATAGTCGTTAGCTGATAATGTAGAGATAGAGAGATAGATATTTGAAAGATCCTCGGCGGCTCTTAGGAGGATAGTAAGAAACATTTCTTTCATAATTCTTGCGGGATAAGACAGAGGCAATAAATGCAAAGAAAGAAATCAGTGAAACTTACGAGATGCAATTTAGTATATTAAAATTCTGTATATATTTTTCTTCATTTTAATTGATGTGTGTTACTTATTGCGTGCATAAAAGAATACGTAGACAGTTAAATTCGAAAGGATTTCGATATTTGTATAATTTATATATAGAAGAAAAAAACAAAACTTCTGAGACAGTCAGCTCAAAATTATGTAATTGTTAAAATATGCTCTCACTACATGGAAGGATATGCAATTTTATTTTTAAATCTATGTCGATTTTATTTGAAAATACATATCAATTTAATTTAATTTTGTTTAAAAATTTATGCTGTAGCATTTTCATGTTCTTTAAACGAATTTGCAGAAATTGATATTGTGAAGGTATACATTTATATTTGTCCTTCGCAAATGTTAATTATCATGCTGATTAGAATTTAATACCATAATTTATACATTAGAGAATGAAAATTGTAATACATATTCAGTGGAAAACTAATTTTAACACTCATTATTTTCGATCTTTTATACTATTTATAACTGCCCTTAGATGATATAAAGGAAATGTATATAGGAAATATAAAGGAATATGTTTATAGGGAATATAAAGGGATATGTTCATAGGGAATATAAATATGTTTATAGGGAATATACAGGAATATGTTTATAGGGAATATACAGGAATATGTTTATAGGGAATATAAAGGAATATGTTTATAGGGAATGTAAAGGAATATGTTTATAGGGAATGTAAAGGAATATGTTTATAGGGAATGTAAAGGAATATGTTTATAGGAAATGTACAGGAATATGTTTATAGGGAATATAAAGGAATATGTTTATAGGGAATGTAAAGGAATATGTTTATAGGGAATGTAAAGGAATATGTTTATAGGGAATGTAAAGGAATATGTTTATAGGGAATGTAAAGGAATATGTTTATAGGGAATGTACAGGAATATGTTTATAGGGAATATACAGGAATATGTTTATAGGGAATATAAAGGAATATGTTTATAGGGAATGTAAAGGAATATATTTATAGGGAATGTAAAGAAATATGTTTATAGGGAATGTAAAGGAATATGTTTATAGGGAATGTAAAGGAATATGTTTATAGGGAATATAAAGGAATATGTTTATAGGGAATATAAAAAAATATGCTTATAAGGAATATAAAAGAATATGTTTATAGGGAATATAAAGGAGTAAGTTTATAGGGAATTTGAAGAAAATGTGGCATTTTCCATTTAAGCCTGTTTTTACAATTTTTCGCGCCCCTTTTTTTAAAATCTGTCTGTTTCTACCTTTCCCGAATTTATCTGCTTACCCGACAATGCTTTGAGATTTTCCTTCAACCAACCGCAGTGAGCAGTTTTTATTGCTTGATAAATATTTTTAACTCAAATAAAATAAAATTACAAACTATGCAAAAAAATTAAAATAAACCAAATTGCTGTGAAATTCTTTAAATTTCGAATTATTCGAGATCTAATCATAAGAATTATAAAAAAATTTCCATCTAGGTCTAGTTTATCACATACAACACATACAATTTAAAAAGAGAAGTTCGTTCTTAAGTTACTGCGCTCGCGCCGCACAGACATACACATGCATACAGATGGACAGCTTTTCAAAAGTGTTTGTTTGCTATGGGTCCAGATGGTATTACAAAGTATTTATCCGTCAAAATCTTGGATTCGAAAACTTTCATGAAAACAATACTTTCTTTATACAATGGCATGAGAAAGTAAAAAAATCTGATGTGAGCAGCACATGACTTTCCCTGCAGACTTATATTCATGTTCTCTTTATTTTAATTAAATTTATTTCACTTTTCATTCAATTTTCGTTCTCATTCGATAACCGGACTTATTTTCAAAGGTGGCGTAGGGAAAGTACGAAAAACTAAAATATCTCGAGAACGGCTAGTCCTAGTGTAATGGGGTTGGTCTTATTCTTTTTGTCGTTAAAAATTACGTATTAAATCAGCATTTAATGGATATATTTGAGTATACCCAGTTTTTTATTTTAGATTTTGGCAATTTTTGCGGGCCATTTTGCAAAAAAAGGCAGGTTATTATTTTCTGAATCGTACCAAAATCTAATCAGCACCATTGTGACCTATACGTGACTCATCTACCGAATTTTGTGAAATTCGGTCCATTAGTTTTTCAGCTACAGTGGATACAAGCTTTTGCGGGCCATTTCACAAAAAAGGCGGGTTCTTTTATTCCGAATCGTACCCAAAACTAATCAGCACCAGCCCCGCCCACAAGTGACTTACCTACAAAATTTTGTGAAATTCGGTCCATTAGTTTTTTAGTTACAGTGGATACAAAATCTGCACAGACAGACAGACAGACACACAGACACACACACAGACGTCACGCTAAAAATGGTTTTTTCGTATTCTAGAGGTCTCGAAACGTGTAGATCCGTCGAAAACTCGAGTTGCGATTTTCGGCATGATTCCAATACTTTCCCTATACATTACCATGTATTGCAGGGAAAGTAATTGTATCTTTTACGTTTTCGTTCCCGTTATTCTTTTAAACACTTTCAAAAAATTTCTTAAACGATTTTTTATTTTCCCTACCAAACATAGTATAAAAGGGGAAGTATTGTGATGGCGTCAAAAAACCAGGCCCTTGGATTTTGGTGGATCTACGTGCTTTAAGCATATGACTATGACTAAACCATTTTTTTTTCAATGATGTCTGGTATGTGGATAATGTGGATCTTTCGAAAAATAGAAAATTGATAGAATCGAAAGAAATTCTGTACGATTATTTCAATCGGTGAACGTCAGAGGCATACTAATATCTGGGGTTAACCAACCAAGGGAAGATCACAATTTTTTTGAACATTTCTCCTCGAAAATCGTAAAAACGTTATAAAAACATAATTGCAGATAAAAAGAAAAAAATTATAATAATAGTAATAATAATAATAATAAAAGTGGTGCGAAAATAGATATTTAATATGGTATTTTTTTTTCCCATTTAAAAGCGAATGCTATTATTTATAAGACAACATGAGTCGTTCTCGGGGTATTTCACGTTTCTAACCTAAAATGAAAAAATCATAAAACAAAAAATACATAAAATAAACTTACTATTACATAAGCCATCAATGCTTTGTAAATGCATTTGTACCGAAATGAACGAGCACCATTATTTAGAAATCATCACGAGCCATTCTTAAAATATCAGAAATTTTATTTTTTTTTCCACATGGGGCACTATTATATCTCGCATACAAATTGAACAAATCGATTAAAATTTAGTAAGATCTTTTTTTAATCTCGAAATCTTAGAGCTTTAATTATTATTGAGGAGCTTAAACCAGGAAACACCTTCATTTTTACGAACAGGATTTCTCGAAAATCGGAAAAAATTATAAAAACAAAATTATGCTAAAATTTGTTACGAAAATAGCCATTTTATATGTAATTTTGTATTTAGAAGCAAATGGCATAACTTGTAAAACGGTAACCTGTTGTTGTTGAGACCCAGACCGTCCGACCTACCAGAAAGGTGTAATGTAACTGTTTGGACGGCCGGGAAGTGCCACCCAATTTAGACCGGAATCCAGTGGGGGAGGCATCCACAGGGACCGTACCCTCCTTCCCCTACCACCAACCTCTCGGAAGGACTTACGGACCCACATGTTTAACGTGCTGGTACTCCGCATGAACACGGCGGCAGTTGTGGCAGCGTGCAAATCCAGCGCGCAAACCACCGGGCTACCGCACCCGAAATGTGCCAACAGCACGCTGTGTTCCCAGGTGGTTACCCACCCAAGTACTAACCGCGCCCGATGCTGCCTGACTTCGGTGATCTAACGAAAAAAAAAACGGTAACCTGTGTCGTTCTTGAGACATTTTTGTTTCCCCAAGGCAATTGACTCCCCGGGCAATTGACTCCTTCATCATTCGCTCATACACCGGCCAGAACCGTGAACCTGTTAACCGTCACATGACGTTGCCCCAGCACACCAGTGGGGGTCGGAACACATCGTGCTCAACGACACAATATCCATGCCTGAAGGTGGGACTCGAACCCACAACGCGGCAGCCGAACGATCGCTAGGAAAAGCTTGCCTTGATCGTTCGACCACCGCGTCGGCCGTTCTTGAGATATTGCATGTTTTAAATCAAATATGGTGAAAATCATGACAAATTTACATATTTTCACTATTAACAAAAGGATAAATGTTTTGTAAGTACTTTCAACCAAAAATAAATGGACACTATTATTTAGTACTTATGTTGAGCCGTTCCGAGATATATGAAATTTTACTTTCTCACAGGGAGTGTGATATTTCTAGGAACTAATTACATAAAATTTGGCATGCTTATTTTAATCGAAAACAGCATTCAGTCTATTGATTTTTTAGCAAAATCTAGCTATAAGAAAGTACTTATTTGTATTATTTTCCCTCCACAAAATCGAAATTTGTTAATTTGAAGAGAAAATCAAGTGTTGAACACATCAGATTTTATTTTATTTATTTATTTATTTATTTTTGTCAAGTTGATAACTGGTCTATCACGTCGATCAATAGGATGTATTTGATTGTACTGTGTTTATATGTAATTTTAATACCCTTCACATTCATTACATAACTAAAATGGTCAAATTTACGCATCGACATTACGGTCCCGATACCTCCATCGGAAATAATTCCGTACAAAATCTTAAAATTCAAATAGCTTGAGATCTAATCATGAGAATTACAAAAATTTATATTAATTTACATTATGCATAGCATATCCACATGAAATTTTATAGAGGCAGGTGCATTACACACACACCTTTAGAAATGAGTTCTAGGTCTAAAATGAGACAAAATCTTTGGAAAAACAATACTTTTTCTTACGAATAAGAAATTAAAAATTAATAATGACCAAGAGTAATTATTTTATAATTGCTTATGCTAATACTATATCTACTAATAGGCCTAATAAATACTAGGCCTATTATTAGGTAATCCATATTTTAAATACGGCTATAAAATTATAGGAAATTTAAAACTATATGCATCTGAAAAACATGCATCGTTCAATTCAATATAAAATAGGAAAGAATAAAATGAAATAGAAAATCCAAAAACACATTTGAAATGTAGGGAATAGTAATAAAAAAAATCTAATTTAATCTACATAGTTCTTGTACAGCAAAAATTGAAAATATATTTTCTGGAGTATACTTTTTTTTTATTTTCGGAATTCAAATTAAACTGCAATGCAAATGTCTGAATTTTGGTATCAAAGTTATTTTTCATTTTCGCACCGATTTTCTTTTCCAGCATTCGGAATGAAAATAATTGCTTTTCATGTACTACAAGAAACCGTTACACATCTGTTTATCAGGGCCGGCTTAAGGCACCAGCAAAGAAAGCACTTGCTTGGGGCGGCACATTTTAAGGGCGGCATTTCAGTCAACATAAATAAAAAATATTAAATAAAAAATTCTTAATAAAATAAATATCTTAAATAAAAAAAGTAAAAAGTTCTGGGGCGCGAGCAACAGCATTTACAAGGGCAGATGTAGGCAAAACTAAAACACTGAAAATTATTAAACATTTGGTCCCAGATAATAAAAGAGTGAAAACGGCTATCATTCATTCTCCCCGTGAAAAAAGAGGCCCAGAGGGCTAAATGGGATCACTTCCAGTATGTCGCCCCTAATTGTTTATCTTGCAACACAAGTAGCAACTAATTACTTTAGCGCACAGGGCGTCCAGTACCAGCCATCAACAGTACGTCTAGGGCGGCATATTGACCATTATCTGTGAACTGCAAAAGCTTTTATGTGAAACTGGTTTTTGTTAACTATTCCATGAAAAAATCCGATGAGAGAGGGCACTTTGCTTGAAACGATGGGGTTCCACCTAGAATTGCCGTGCCAGGATACCCATCCTTTGTTAATTATTCTCCTAAGCTCAAATCCGGAAATCATCTCCCCCGATCACCCAGACCCATAAATAAAGGACTTCTTTCACATCTATCCCGAAACATGTGTCCGCATTGAAAGTAATTAGAAAACTAAACGAGGACAGGTCTCAAAAGACATCTTGAGACATCCGTGGATCATTGTAGAATTTATGGGACATACACCCCCCCATCGGCCTGTGAAACGTGTTTATCAATCATTTTGTTTTGCGAGAGATTTGTTCTGGGGTGAATCAGTTAAGTCGTAATTTCGGTGAAAAACGTCAAACATCATTTTTCTTGCCGCAAAGAATAGTGTATCGTTTTCCTTTCTAAATGTTATACAGTTGAATTTGATATTATTTAAAATATTCATCTAGCATTTCATACAAGATTAAAATTTAAGGTAAGCAAGATATAATTATTTTATGATTGTTTAAAAATGGTTTCTATTAACATTAGACCCCCCCCCCCCTCAAGGGGATTCAGATTATTCTAAATTCCAGGTGGAAAATCGGTATATTCTTTAAAGCTTGTGGTAGTTTTCGTTATAACGATTTTATACAGCATCTATCGAGTCACTTTTTAGCTAAAAATATTTTAAATTTTACGCACAGGTTAGTGTTTGTTTGTTCTTAGGGTGTTATATTAAATTTAGCTCCTTGAAAGTTCTTAGAAATTATTTCCTCGTTTTACTCAATTTTCAGATTTTTTTTCTGTGTCCATTCTCCTTACCTAATATTGTATTTATTTTTTCTTAAATTAAAAGTATATATCAATATTACTTACGCTATTTATGGGCAATTTCTATTTTTTCGAATTATTCAAATTTTTGGTTATCAGGATTTCAGCTAAAGCTTCATTTAATTTGAAAAATAACTACTATAATTTGAATGGGGTAATTTTTAAAATAAAGACAATATTCAACATATTCACATGTCGCCGCTTTAAAACCTCTGTTATTTTATGAACTTGAATTCTTTAAACGAAATATATCGGATCATAAAAATGTTATTTACATATATTATATTCTGCGTTTAAGTTATGGAGTAAAAATTCAATAGAATATAACATTCTTTAGCATTGGAGTATTTACAACAAAAGTTAATAGGAAGGAATTTAGTTTTTAAAATTAATTGGAAAGCAATCAAAATTTATTTTCTAAGTCAACTGTCTCACATGTAGAACACCAATTTTTCTAATTTTTTTTTTTTTTTGAGTCATCAGAAAAAAATGATGAACCTCAAAGAATTTTCGTTCTTTCTGATAAATAAAAAGTAAAAGAAAAATACTGTACATTTTTTAAACTTTCTAAATTACTTCAATTATGTTACTATTTAATTGAAAAATTTTTGCATTTTAAGCATGTACTTTTCTTATATTTTTTTTATATTATACTTACAGTGTGGTGCATAGAAATGTCCTCTTAGAATACTTTTTTAAGCATATAACAAACCATATTCTTTCAGAAAATCTTATTTCTGTCGATTGAGTAGTAGTATTGTAATGTTACGAAAACGACATTTGATCAAATTACGAATGAGTAGTGAAAAATTAAAAAAATAATAAATCGTGACGTTATTCACTGTATCGAGTAACAGCCTGACTGCTCAAAATTTGACTTCATTTGGTTCAGTAGTTTCGAAGAACAGAAGGTTACCTCGATTTAGCGATAGACTGACCTACAGACCGATCGACAACAAAAAACTAAAGAATATTTATTTTGTGTTTTGTAATTAGTCCCCTCAAAAGCGCATAGATCTTTAAAAATGATATGTGCAAATACTTACTTCCATTTAGCGATGGAAGTATAATAAATATCACAACAAGAGTTACAAAAATATCCTTTTTATATCTAATTTATTTTCCTGCAACACATAGAAAAGGAAAAGTATTGTGATGGGGATCAAAAACCGGACGCTCGGATTTTGATAAATTTACCAGTGTTGAGCATCCTTGAATACTAATTAACCGTGTTTTAAATGATATCTGTCTATCTGTGCAGTTTTTCTTTCAGGACATTTTGTCTGAGGAGAGGAGAGAAAATGAAATCTCAAAGGGGGCAAATTATCTAATATAATTTTAACTACTATATAGAAGTAATTACTATATATATACATATATGGAAATAATGAATATGTGTAGCAAATACGTATTCAAACATTGCGAGAAAACTTGCTCTGGCTAAACAAGAAGAAAAATTTTAAAATAATGTAAATTGAATTATAACTACAAAATTTCATTCTGAAAATAGTCAATCATGAAATAAAATTGTAAAAATAATTCAAATGCTGCCACATAAGAAGTAGAAACTAGGTTAAATTCACAAAAAGTATTTTGTGAGTTTCTGAATTTATTAGCATCTGGTCCGGTAACATAAAATGTATCGAGCGAGGGGGGGATGTTTCGGAAAGGGGGTTCGCCCCCCCCCCCAAATGCATTTCTGAAAGAAACACCAAGTCTTTGGCAATGATATCTCTATAACAAATCAATAAAATAGAATACAATTCGGTAGTACTTCTTCAATCAATAAATATCAGAGATTCATTAATTTTTTGGGTGAATGGGATAGAAGAAAGTCATCAATTTTTCGAACATTTAAAATAAAAAATAAGATGAGCATGAAAAATATAATGTTTAAAAATGTTACAAAAATAAATATTTTATTCAATTTTCACTGAAAAGCGAATATTATCATTTATATAGGACGCTAATACGCACCGTTATTGAGATATTTTGCATTTCTTATTAGAAACAGGAAAAATAAAAAAAAATTAAATACAATCAATATTATTAAGTTATTACAAATTTTGCAATTACTTTTAACAGGGAGTAAATGAATGCTATTGTTTAGAAGTTCTCATTAAAACTTTTACTTTATCAAACAAATTAAGCAAATCAAAATATATTTGGTATGCAATCAATAACTGACAGCTTCTTAATTTTCTCGAAGGCTAGGATCTTCAAATTTTCTTATTTCGATAATTAAAAAAAATATTTTTTTAAATTATTCTATTATAATTTGTTACAAAATTATTAATTTTATATGTAGTATTTCATTTTTTAAATTACACCATTTACAGCACAATAAAATGTGTGTTTTGAGGTATTGCAAATTTTGATTTAAAATAGACTTTTTTTTTTTTTTTTGCATTATATATACTACTCACTATTGTTAAAGGAATAAATGATTTGTAGGTATTTCTAACCGGAAAAAAATGGACAACATTGTTTAGTAGTTATCATTAGTCGTTCTAGAGATATTAGAAAATTTTACTTTCCTAGAGGTAGAGATACATATCTCGAAATAATGAAGCGAGTTACATAACAGAAGCTTACCAAATCGGTATCAATAAAATCCTATTGATTTTCAGCCAAATCTAGTTATGAGAAATATTTAATTTTTGTAAATGTTTTCTAAAAACGAATAAATATAGAAACTTTGATTTTTGGCTAAAAGTTTTTTCATAACAGTTTCAATGGATGCAAATCATAAGAAATCCCTGAAAAATGGGAACTCGAAATTAAAAAAAATCATTTAATTCTACTGCAAAGTACAAAAAACATTAAACTCAATTTATACAGTTAAACTTGGCAGTGTTTTATATATATATATATATATTTCATATTCTCTCTATTCTTTCATTGGATTTTCAAATTATATATATATATATATATATATATATATATATATATATATATATATATATATATATATATATATATATATATATATATATATATATATATATATATATATATATATATATATTGTGTTGAATATTGAACACTTTTGATGTATGATAACGTCTTTGTCGGCAAATCGGGTGTGACGAAAAAGAGTGAGATTTTGAAGGATTGTAGCTTGGCGTGTAATAGTTGGAGGGGGATGGCAGTGGTACCAAGTGTTAGGCCGAGGATGTACGCATATTGTGAGGGGTGACACGCTCAAGAGATGAATGCGATCGAATGCGAAATAAGATAAAAATGATCCAGCAATAATCAAATTGCTAAATTTTATTTTTTTAATTCTGGT
Organism: Amaurobius ferox; assembly: GCA_951213105.1. Lineage (NCBI taxonomy): Eukaryota > Metazoa > Arthropoda > Arachnida > Araneae > Amaurobiidae > Amaurobius > Amaurobius ferox. The sequence continues at coordinate 135,150,278 of OX578136.1, forward strand.
ATTTAATTAACATTTCGGAACAAAATTGACTAAAAACTGGCGATATAGCAGTGTTTCTCTATTCTATTGCATTTATAAAGGTTAGCAGAAAATTGAATTTCAGGGAGGGGGCGGCCAAATTGCTTTCTGCTTGGGGCGGCGAAATACCTAGAGCCGGGCCTGCTGTTTATTCAAAAGTATTTTAGTATTTGAGCGATTCAAACAAAGGGAAATGTTCTCTTTGCAAAATTTATTTCTCTTTCAAATCCATACTATTAAAATTTTATTAAAATTATTTTCATTCATTATAAACTTTGACAAATAAAAATAAATTGAAGGGTTAGTGTTATTTCAACTGACAGTGAAGTTTTATATATTACCAGGAATCTAGCTGTTCTCGTTCATTTGACTCTTTTTTAACACTTTACAACAAAGTTGAAAAGTGTTTATGACTTTGTTCATTCTGTCTGTCTGTCTGTCTGTCCGTTAGCACGATAACTGCCGTAAAAATGACTTAATCAAAATGAAATTTTAGTAAGTTGTTCAGACGGTCTGTAGAACCTATGGGAATATAATTGAATAATATCACCCAATTAGTTTTGGATTGAACCCGGGTCGAAAATATGAAATACATTGAGCCCTATGGGACCTAATTTTTCAAACATTTTTTAAGCGGATTTAAAATTCACAAATTGCTTCGAAAATTTTAGGTAATATTCAAATTGTTCCATAAAATATATAAAAAAAAATTCAGCGAAATATATTCAGTAGTTTTTTAAATAAAAATTAAAATATTAATTACACCTCTTATATGAAACGATCACGTGACCATGATATGAAACGATCACATGACCCACTTCAAAATGATATATGGCATCCATCTTGTTTCAAAATCGTGATTTTTTTTAAAGTTCTTTTTAATTCATATTGAGTGTTGTATCCGTCCTAAAACTACTTTATTTTTGCTTAAATTCTGTGCATCTACATACTGAAACAACGCAATGACAATATATTTGAGTTTAAATGCTCATCTAAATTTGATTATTTCTACAACTAAGCCTATTTTTCACCTATGTAAAATGTAAACAGCAAAATATATAGAATGAGTTGTATTAGAATTCCTGTATTTTTTTAACACAAAATAATTTAGTCCATGGAGTCTGCATGGCTGATTTGAATGAAATATTAATTGATTTCATAAAGAGAAGGACGATTTTTTTCGATGAAGTTTCAAGCATAGAGTTTAATTTTTTGTAGCTCCATGGTCTTAAACAAAATGTTTAAATAAAATAAATTATTATAGTACTGTGATGAATGACATGAATGGGAAATTATTTATGAATGAAATGCTGCTTTTATAGAGAGAGCCAGGCGTGTTATTTTTTGTATGACGTCATTTGAATTAATTTCAGTTGTTTTCGATGAAGTTTTCAAATATAATAAATTATCGTAGTATTATGATAATTCTAAAACTATTACCGAGGAATGTATAACATTTTAGAGATGTTTAAACCAGGCAATTTATATGTCAATGCCGTCATTTGAATGAAGTTCATTTTTTTTCGATGAAGGTTTAAGTTTTCAAATATAATAAATTAATGCAGTATTGTGATAAGTTTCAAAATATTACCGAGGAATGTATTTCATTTTAGACTTGTTTAAATAAAATTGCATTGAAGTTGGAAAGTGTTTCATAATCAATGCTTTAAGCATGATTGATCTTTCTTGTTTTTATGATGCATAGGTTATGAAAGAATTAGGGCTAGATATTCTTTCTTGTAATCTGCATGATTATATTTGAAACAACTACAACTAGATAGAAAGTACTTAAAACTTGCATAATTGTCACAAAAGTTAAAGAAACAAAGATAGTATGGATTTCATTGTGCAGGCAAATAATATTTATAGATAACCAATCTCCATAAATACAACTAATGTATCGGATTTATAATGTCTTCATAATGAAAAAATAAATATCATTAGTGAATTTAAAAATTAATTAACAGCAGAAGAAATCCCTGAAATTTTTTCCGCGTGATTGTATCGCAGACCTGCTACTAAAATATATTTAAAAGGAATCATTTGGAGTTAGTTTCGGGGTGGTAAAAGTCTCCACGCCGTGAAACAACTTTTACAGGCAAGTATTCTGCAGATGGGAATATTACGAATTTGGTGAGAAATAGGGCAAGATATCATCAACTTTGTACGCTTATAATAAATTATTCCATCTCTATTAAGAATAGCAATACCCATATTTCTAAAACATGATTAACTCCCAGAATCCTGTGGAACTGAGGATTAACGATTTGATTCATTTAAAAGCACATAAATTTTATATTCTAATGTCTTCATTTATTTCTTAACAAATGTTACGTGCATTTAAACAGAAAATAGCACGTTAACATCTCCTTACAAAAATTTTTTAAGTATAACGAATTTTTGGGTATAATAAATATTTTTACACATGTTAAACTAATATAAACATAACCCCCAATATAATGAATAAAAAAACATTGAAATAATTTAGATAAATATCAATGTGTAAAATATACAAGTTATTAAAAAAATTAAATATAGAATTTATAAAGAAAAACTCAGAAAAAATGCATTGCACTTAGAATGTGGAATGAATTCATATTTATTAAAACAAATAAAATAAACATCCTAAAAAAGTGTTTCTCAACCGCTAGGCCCTGGAATCAATTATACCGATCTGCGAGAGATTCTCTTAGAATTTGTCATTTTAGTTTTCTAGGCATTTTTTATAAATAAATATTTGATAGTGGAAATACTCTAAGAAGAATAATATCCATGAATGTGTTGAAAAGCTTAGAACCAGAACGCCTAAATACCATCTATGTAGCAAATGTCAGGGACTAAGCCGCATTTAAATTTTAATATAAGAAATTACTCAGCTGATTTTTATGGTGAATTGCAATGGATAAATATTTCCCCCCTCAATACCGTTTTTTTTTTTCAAACCGATATCAGTAAAATTAATTTAATAATACAATAATCCATTTTATGCTGACTAATATTATACATTTTTGGTGATAAGAATACGAAATGTCAATGGAAATCAGCACAAATTAATATAATGATGTTAATATGATGAAATTACAATATGCTACAGGATTTCATGAGTCCAGTGATTGATAACTTATTTATATGAAATTTCATATCTGTCATCATACCACACCGTATATACATAAATGTACTAATACACTTTGTGATTATGCTATGATAAATTATTAATACTTATGCTATTTTAATATATGAATTTAAAAAAAGAATTAGAAAGGTATTTAAGAGTAAATTTGTTGGGATCGGGTCCTCGTCTTATATAAAAGGAATTTACCGCGCCGAAGTCTCACAAAAGTTGAGAAGCACGGTACTAAAAGATACCATATATTGCTTTTGATTGGTGAAAATTATTTAAATGAATTATTTTAGGCAGAAAAAGTTTTTTTAAAGGAATACAATATCATTTCACTGGTTTTCACAGCCGGTCTCTAAATTACACAATTCTCTCAAAAGCCTTTGGAATTTATTATCTATGCATTTTTTTACTTTCCCTGCAATACATGGTAATATATAGGGAAAGTATTGAAATCATGCCGAAAATCGCAACTCGAGTTTTCGACGGATCTACACGTTTCGAGACCTCTAGAATACGAAAAAACCATTTTTAGCGTGACGTCTGTGTGTGTGTCTGTGTGTGCAGATTTTGTATCCGCTCTAACTAAAAAACTAATCGACCGAATTTCACAAAATTTGGTAGGTAAGTCACTTGTGGGCGAGTCTGGTGCTGATTAGGTTGGGGAACGATTTGGAATAAAAGAACCCGCCTTTTTTTTGCGAAATGGCCCGCAAAAGCTTGTATCCACTCTAACTGAAAAACTAATGGACCGAATTTCACAAAATTCGGTAGATGAGTCACTTGTGGTTATCCTGGTGTTGATTAGAATTTGGTACGATTCGGAAAAAAATAACCTGCCTTTTTCTGCAAAATGGTCAGCAAAAATTCGTCAAAATCTAAACTAAAGAACTAGGTATACTCAAATATATCCATTAAATGCTCGTTTAATACGTAATTTTTAACGACGAAAATAATAAGACCAACCCCATTACACTAGGACTAGCCGTTCTCGAGATATTTTAGTTTTCCTTATTTTCTCTGCGCCACCTTTGAAAATAAGTCCGGTTTCCGAATGAGAACGAAAATTGAATTAAAAGTGAAATAAATTTAATTAAAATAAAGAGAACGTTAATATAAGTCTGCAGGGAAAGTCATGTGCTGTCCACATCAGATTTTTATACATGCAATAAGTAATGCATATCGGTTAAACCGAAAACATTTTCATACAGAAATTTTAAATTTAAGTCTTCTTCAAAATAACGGATCATATTTAGGACTATTTTAAATTGTGCAGTAAAGGTCAGTGGAGACTTTAATATTTTAGTCAACAAACTGCCGCATACAGTGATGCAGAAATAAGAAAAAAATGTATCTTTGTCAGAAAGAGATCGAAACGTTCTCCGGAAACCATCTGCTCCCTAATGGATTCCGTTACGAATCCCAGAGATAAATCGCCAAATTTATGAAAAACGGAGAAGGGATTATACACAAGCAAGTAACTTCTTAATATAATGCCGCAAGCCAATGAAAGTTTCCTTTCAAAGTAGACATTTATTATTATTATTTATTTTCTTAAGTCTGCTTTTCATATTTTCCTGCCTCGCTTCAACAAGATGGAAAGGATGAAGCCCTGAAGGAAAAAGCAGACCACCGCCATCCATCAGAGCTGATAGGGTCGCCAAAAGAGCGCGGAATCGATCGCCATTGGTCGCCAAGCCAGGCGATGGAGAGAAGAGGGAAATGAATGATCGATAGCAGCAGCAGAGGTTTTTACGCAAAAAGAGATCGGCAGAGAAGCCCAGTTTGTTTGACTCCTTTAAAAGGTGAACGATATTTAACGACTTGTCGGATTCTGATAAGCAAAGAAATGTAGATAAGAGATTGCGATCCACGTCAGGGTACCGCTGTAGTATTATATGAAAGCATTTTTACAGCAAGCAGCGTGCACATGTGGAAATAAATAAATTGTAAATACTACGCCGAGATTTTTGAGCAGTGGAAAAGATACATCGATACGAAAGCTGGTTTTTATAGGTCGAATGTGATTTTAAAAGGAAAATTTTGATAGTGTAACGCATTTCAAGTAATTACTTGCATTGTCGGGATGGTATAACTGGTAGCCAGGGTTGAGAACGTAGAGAAACCCCAGATTTTCTTTGAATTCTGCATGTAGAAAATTTCCAATATTTCTATATCTAACTTAAAAACCTATATTCTTTAGGTGAATAATTATTCTGATACTTGAACCCAGAATTATAACAAATGCCCATTGAAAACGTAACAACTTTTGAGCATAAAATATCCAAGTCTTGAAATATAAGAATTAAGTTGAAATTTTGAAACTCACCCACATAAGTAAGTATTCTCTGGATTATTTTATACTAATTATCATAGATAAGAGAAAGTAAAAAATAAATGTGAACAGCTAATTACAACATTAACAAGGAAAATTTAGACTTCATGTCTACAAGCTACAAATAATAATAATAATAATAATAATAATAATTTTTAGTTAATTAAAAAAAAAACCCCGCAAAACTCTTATTCCCCCACCCCCCGCTCCATATTTGGATGCTTTAACTTTAGACAAGCAGCAGGACTAACAGTACTTTTTGAATGTTTTATCCATCGGTATTAGGTAAAGGTTGTGCATCTGCTTGTTATTCATGTTTATACCATTGACATAATTTAAAAGAGCTGTAGAAAAACAATATATAAAAATAATCCGTAGAAAAATAGTTTTATTTTTTCATACTGCAAGGTATTTTTTCTATCGCATAAATAAAATTTTCCATGCAATTATACATGTAAAATTATTTATGGCATGATATATAATTCAAAAACTGATTGTTTTTTTATTATCTCAAATCTCATTCTTATTTTCCTCACCAGAAGAGAGCATTTTAGATTCCTTCATTTTTAAGGTATCTAAATCATGACATTGTTTTATATAAGAAATAATGAGATAGAAATCTTAAAATTCAAATAACTCGAGTTCTAATCATGAAAATCACTAAAAGCTGTATCTGGTTAAATTTTTTTCGCATAACGTAACATATAAAATGTAGATACATTATGTGAAAAAATCAAAATTGGATAAGCATTGTTCTTGAATTGAATAAGCATTTGTTCTTAATTAGATAAGCATTTGTTTTTAAACTATCGTACACTTCCCTTCACTCACACACACAGACAGACGAACACCTTTCCAGAAGTGTTCGAAATGGGCCCTGAAAGTCTTAAAAGTGCTTCTCCTTCAAATCTCGAATTCCAAAATATTTGATAAAATAATATTTTTATAATAATATGAAAAAATAAAAATAGACAGTAATGTAGATAATCAATCTCTAAACAATTTTCGAACCAACGCTTTTGTACTTGTAGCATTTTTAAATTTAAATCCGGCATGAGTCAGAAATCAGGTGATAAGTTTTATACTAAGAGTGGCGACACGTCACGATTTCAAATACTAATTACTAATAAATGACAAATCTCAGATTCAATAGTCATTTTATTCTAAAATCATCCTACAGACATAAAAACAATAGCCAAAGTGCTTTCGAACATCTTACATGTTCATCCTCAGCGGCAATACAATTAGAAACGATGCCAACGTGCTTAAATACACTTCAATACTGTCAAGTAAAATTTGCATATCATGAAATTGTCAGTTACACTAAAAAGGTGGATTATGAGTCAGATTATAATTTATACAAAGTTCAAAAGTAAATACATCAAAAAGATTTAATGATATAGGATATTTTAAAACACAATAATTATAAATTGATTGACACAATAATTATTATTGATTTATAATTATTGTGTTCTAAAAAAATCCTATATCTTTAAACCTTTTTGAAGTATTTGCTTTTGAACTTTGTATAAATTATAATCTGACTTATAATCCACCTTTTTTGTGTAACTGACCATTTCATGACATGCAAATTTGACTTGACAGTATTGAAGTGTATTTAAGCACGTTGGCATCGTTTCTAATTGTATTGCCACTGAGGATGAACATGTAAGATGCTCGAAAGCGCTTTGGCTATTGTTTTTATATTTGTAGGATGACTTTAAAATAAAATGACTATTGGATCTGTGAGATTTGTCATTTATTAGTAATTAGATAAGCTTTATTTTCATATTCATAGTTCAATGCTGTCTAGCTGGCAGCTACGAGCTGAATCCAGTATGCAAAGGAATTTTTGAGGCCTTTGTGCACTCACTATATAAAAATTTTAATTAAAATCAAATTCATAAAATTTTCCCAACTTAAATTAACTGTACTGTCAAAGCCTTATCCGGAAATAATGAACGGACTATAAGACTTAACGCGAATAATAAAATCTGAAATATTTGCAATGAAATTATTTCCTACTTGTATCTTGAAAATTTTTGAAATAAATAAATAAATAAATAAAAATAGTATTAACAGCCAAAGAATTTTGGAACAAAAATGTATACTGTTGATTAGTAGAAGTTGAACGATGCTGGTTGATAGTTCTTCTGTCATGCAAATCACTACAGCTTCGAGCAAATCACTGACAGAATGGCACTGAATAATTGAATCTAATACTCATTGTAATCGAAAGTATAAAAAGATTTTAATGACCCATATGTTTTGTAAGTGACTTTCTTAAACGCACACTACAAAATCCTAATCAGAGCTAATCTCAAGCTTTCAAAAATATATATACACTTATTGCTGTTTTAAGCATATGTGCTAAACCTTTTATTTTCCATAGTTCTTATACGCATATTTACTAAATTTTTTGGTTTCTACAGCTCTTATAAGCATATGTACTAAACTTTTTGGTTTTCATTGCTCTTATATACGCCTATGCACTAAACCTTTCAGTTCCCATAGCTATTACAGGTCTAGGTACTAAATCTTTCAGTTTACATAGATCTTATACGCTCATGTACTAAACCTTTTAGTTCCCATAGCTTTTTTACGCCTATGTACTAAACCTTTTAGTGGAGTAACGAAAATGCGAAAAAACTAAAATATCTCGAGAATGGCTAGATCTACGGTAAAGGGCTTGGTCTTATTCTTTCCACCGTCAAAAATTACGTGTAAAACAAGGATTTAATCTATATATAATTGAGCATATGCAGTCTTTTATTATAGATTTTGACGATTTTTGTGGCCATTTTGGAAAAATATTCAGGTTCATTTATACTGAATTGTACTACAATCTAATCAGCACCAGAGTAACCCACTAGTGACTTATCTATAAAATTTTATGAAATTTGGTCCATTAGTTTTTGAGTTAGAGTGGATACAAAGATTGCGCGGACAAACACACTGAATCACAGACACACACATAAATCACGCTAAAAATAGTTTTTTCGTATTCTAGAGGTCCCAAAACGTGTAGATCCGTTGAAAACTCGAGTTGCGATTTTTAACATGATTCCAATACTTTTCCTATGCATATACCATGTACTGCAGGGAAAGTAAAAGGGTATATAAACAAATTGGATTATTAATAAAGTGAAAAGCAATAATTAGAAGAAGAACCCGTGAAAAATGTAGAATCATAACAAACACCGATCAGCCAATCATAAGACGGCATTTTACCATAATAACTTCATCAAACGCTGCCATCTATCAAATCGGTTAAACAGCCATTATCATCTCGTCCTTAAACCAACCACCGCCCGAATCAAGAAACATCTCCCTCCGCACATCACCTTCACATCACAACACCCTACCTGAGCCCGTCTGAAATCATAATGGTACACCTTTATCGGGCGCAGCTCGGCCGGCCGGGGGATCGCCGATCATCTCTCTTTACCTTAATGTTCGTGTTTCAGATCATTAACTCTGGAGTTTTTGTTTCAACCTGAACTCCCAGAGAACCCCCGAAGTTGAATTTATTGGCCAACAGACGGCGCTAAACTCAATAGGGGTAAAGCATTGAAAGTATTCCTCTTTAACAGTAACTTAATCTGAATTTCAAAGGTCAGATAAGGTTAAGTCTATGGAGAAAAATTAATGTAAAAATACTGTCACACCAAATAGAATTTTCCATTTGTTTAGTATAACGTGCACAATTGTACACGTTTCTAGGCTGTCTTGTACATTAATTATTTAATATTTTTGATTTAACATTTTGAGTTATTTACTACTCTTGAAATAAACGTCTCAGTTATTAAACATGTAGCTAGATACCCTGCTTTGCTTCAATTTCGGGCCGTAAGAGACAGTCTAGTTTTTTTATGTGCGTCGCGAGAATATTTTATGCCCTAAAATGACGACCGTTCATTTTTTAACGAAATACTATACATAATATAATTATTTATTTAAAATTATTAAGTTGCATTTATTTACGTCTTTCCTAAAACAAACTTTAGAAAACTGGGGGGGGGGGGGGGTCTTCTGAAAGTTCGATTCATTGCGTTTAATATTAATAGGGTTCCAGCATCCAGAATGTAACAATCCTATAAAACTTTGCTTAAATTGTTCCATATGATTTTGTGATAGCGTGTTCATTGTTAACAGATTTAAGCACACATACATCGCCTCATTAACATTTGATCGGAGTTCAATTGTGCTCAAAACGTGTCAATCCATCTAAAATTCAATTAGAATTTCCGACCCCATCATACCCTAATAACTTCCTTATACATCACACCATGTACGAAAAGTAATGAAATAATGCTAATCCGGTTCAATAAAAATATGAAATAAATGAATATCAAGACTTACCCCGAGGAAACTAATCCTATATCACTCTAATCCTTCCCGGAAGTCAAATATCCTCGCTCTTAAATCAGAACGTCTGGTTATTACCGAAAAGAATACGTTTTACATAAGCCTCAAGCAAATGGTATGTTATAAACTAATAGATATGATAGAATAATACGAAATCATAAAATGCGCTTAAGTTCTTCAAGTCTTTTATGCGAATATTATTCGATAAAATGAACAATCACTTAAAGCTGTGATGAAACAATCAAATGATCTTAAGATATCAAGGACGGGGTTAGAGAAGTGCCCATGGGGTAAGGTTCATAAATATCACGTTGATATTTTTGATTGGGGAGGCTGAGCGATTGGAGTTTTCACTTGGAAAAGGTTTTCCTATTATAAGTGAAATTCATATTAGAATTCGCACTTTCTATAAGTTTTATTTCCTTGGTGAATAAAATAAAATAATTTTACATAAAACTGCTAAGAGTGAATGAAATGTACGATATTTTAAAATATGTTACCGATGCAAGATAAAAACATACAAAACATAACATTTTAAATGTTTTCTTATTTCTAAATTAGTTGAACTTTTTCAACCATTTCATTAAGAATGGTCGCTCATGGGGGAAGACACTCTCCCCCCTCCCTTGAATATTCAAAATAATAAAGGCGATCATCAAGTTAGACGTGTTGTACAATTTATTTCCGAGTTTAACCCCCCCCCCCCCCCCCCCCCCCGGAAAACATTCTACGTTCGCCCATATATGAAAGAGTGCACTGAAAATTGGTAAGAAATCTGGAACATAAGCTTAGTTGAAAATCACTACAGTCAACAATGTCCTTAAACAATATTGTACTATATTACAAATACTGTACTCTGAAAATTTATTACACTATGCTAAGAATCCGCTAGAAAATTATCAACCACTTTTATCTAACTGAGATTCTCGTGTAACGTGATTTTTTTAAGAGAAATCAGATTTATTCTTTCTAAAACTCCCAAATACGCAAACGGATGGTTCGCCATATTGATGCCGATATAAAGAGCTAAGTCTACTTTGCAAACTACTTAAGTTTAATGGTAGTCATTATTAGTATATTTCTTCGTCTTGATATTGTAGTTTAATATTGATAAGTAGGTAAATATTAGTTTATTCGTAAAAAATAGCTCAAATTCTTTAGTATTACAAATAATGATTTTTTTCTGCGAATATTAATTATTAGAATCATATTTGACCCAAAATGGAGGACCCATTACCCTTGCCTGAGAAATGTTCTTTCATCCAATTATAGACGGTTCACAAACTGCTGAAAGTGGGGAAGCAATAGCCACGCCTTTCTGAAGGCTAGCTTGCATATTAGTTAATCAACTAGGTAGGGGTTTAACAGATGAGTTGGGTTAATACCATGCTTCTCCTTATAGACCGTGAAGGCTGGATGATTTCAACTTCTAAAACATTAAAATATGCGTTTTAATGGAAAAAATACTTTGAAACGTTTTATTTTAAGCAAGTAAAATGTAAACATTTTCTAAATAGTACATATATATTCGAAAATTATTTAAAGAATTATAATAAATAAAAGTATGTTTAAACAATTATTTAAGCATTTTAAGCAGGGGAAGCTCAACTTTTTAGCCTCGAAGGAATTCTACGCCACTGAAAGAGACCGATAATTCCAATATTGCTGATAATAGTCTGATAAATCGGAATCCGAAGGAACCGAAATTGCTTTAAAAAAAATAACATCAAAATATACTCAAAATAACATCAAAAATTGCTGTGGAAAACTTCCGAAACTGGTGTGACTATTTCGAAGCCACAATGTTAATTACAGTGACAATTTAGATGCACTAAAACAAGTGCTATGTAAATGTGTTGTAAATTCAAATGTTACAGATTTTTGTTACAGAAACTTACAGATTTTTTTTTTCGAAGTAAGTAAAAGAGGAATACATTTCAACCTTACTATAATGATTTTTTTGTTTCACAATATGCATGCAGATAAGACATTTTTATTATTTATCTCATAGCTAAACTTTTATCTGTCATTGTGAATATCGGTTGTAATGAATATTTTTTTTCCTGCTCCCTTGCAAATTTGCCCTATGTGGGTTCTAAAGTATGTTTAAAAAATTCTAAAGTATGTTTAAACAATTCATTAAACTAGATTTTTAAGCAGGGGAGGCTCAGCTTTTTAGCCCCAATGGACGCTACGCCACTGCCAAATATACATTCTGACGCAACCGCCATCTTGAATCCAAGTGGTCCAGGCAGTTATCGTCTGTGCTATTTCAATGGCGCGCATATCACATGACTGATATTTGATACGCAATTTAGTTGTAAAATAGATGCTTCTCAAAAAATATACCAATCATTCAAGAAAGTAGTCTAAAATGTCTAGAATATTTTTGAATGTAAAGCTCTTTTCGCCATGTACAGCCATTGCTTCAATCGGGAGTTAAGATGGCCGCTGTTGCACCAGCCTGTAAAATCCCCTCTTTAAATTTCTAGCGAAGAGGAAAAAATAATAGAGAAAGGAGTTTCATAAGTGAAGAATTTACATCTATGTGGTCCAATCAAATAATGAATAAGAAATTTCTGAAGGAGCCTAAATCATCAGTTTCATTATTACTTATCCGGCTAACACTTTTCAAATCAACAGAGACATTACTAATTTCGTTAGGTGGTAACCTTTTCTCCGCTTGTAAACACCATTTTGAAAGTCTGAGGTTGCCAGTTCAATATTTAGTTCATAGATGGCGTTTGCAGTACAATAATGAAGCACTTAGTGTGAAAACATAATGTTGGGGATCACCCGACATCTGACTGGAACTAATAATTTTCAGTGTTACGGCTCTCCCAAAATAGGACTGCAAAGGGTTAAACACGAGTTGCTAAGGCACACGAAACCATTTCCACTATCCTAAGATAGACTGTTTTGAATATATTTATACTTTTTGGGGGAATTTAGACGAATTGGAATTCTATAAAAATGTGTCGAGTCAATTTTTTAAAGAACATTATGGATTTAGAATGTGCATATACAGAGTTCCTTCATAAGTCCTTATTCATTCCTTTAACTTTCAATTGAAGTGTTTTACAGATGCATATGTCGTATCGACTTTGGAACACCTTCTAAATCTCTTGCATTTCTAAGCCATTTTGCTGAAATATTTTTTGTTTCGGTAGGCTAACGTGGGGAAGCGAGAGTTTGTCCGGAGCCTTGTTTATGTCGTTACTTGTCTGGCGCCGGCGTTCGTCTAGAAGTGATATGTACTGCAGTTTTAATTACGATACGTTACGGATGCAGGTGTTGATTAGCCAATGAGGGTTTGATTGATGAGTGACGTTGGAGCTGTTCAAAGGACGCTCCAGGCTTTTCGATCCTTAACTTTGGCCGGTGTGCGGACGACCGGAGAACACGGCATGATGGAAATAAAACATTTTTAGTTTGAATGATCGTTATTTTAAATGTGTGAATAAACCTCGGCATGGAGAAAAATTGGAAGGACATCGGAGGTTAAAAATTCCTGCTTACCACCATCAAATTTTATTGCCTTTGAGTTTCGAATTCACCGTGTTCTGATTTTGTCTTTCGAGTATCTGCTTAGCGTGCAGAACACGAAAAATGGAGATCTGCACGAATTTACATGTTGGTTGCCATGTGGACTAATCTCATCTCCAGGATTTATTAGCTCCGGAATTTAGAAGTGCCAGACTTCATCCTTGGCCATCCAGGGCCCATCCGGTGTTCGAAAATCAGTTGTAATATGTTGATCCGAACTCCTCTCTTCTCGGTCTGATATGAATGGTTTAGATATCTTCTTCAGAAACTGTAAGTACAATTTTGCTAATAATGAGATGAGCAGTTTAATATTACTTAATTTCGGAACAGTATCACCAATGATGGACATGGAATGTTTTGTATTTGCAATAAGCTAATTATTTTCGATTTGAAATATATAAATATATTTCCATTTAAGTAACTTGTTATGCTTTTCACAACTTGTTCGATTTATGTGTGCTCTTTCCATTAATTTAACAGATTCCTAGAATCGACCGGGGAAAAAGAACCTGGACAAACACAACGCAATAAGGTTAAATAAAGTTACAAGTTTGCTAATCTCAAAACCTATATTACAATTTGATGCCGTGAAGGCACTTCTTAATTTGCCAACAAAAATATTTAGCATAATTTGTTACCGTGACTACTTATATTCTCAAAACCTTTACCACACATAAGACAGGGTCTACTAATTGGAAAGCGACTTTGTGCTATCAATTGAGAAAGTTTGCAGAGCCTCTAGCGGCGAATTGAAGAAGTTAGAATTCCTATCTCAAAAACTATGCAAGATAGGCGAATATATTCATTTCAAAGTTGAGCGTTCTCTACTTGGTATAGGAAAACGTTTAGTATGAAAAAAAAAATCTGATGTGGGCAGCACATGACTTTCCTTATATAACGCAATGAATTCACTACTTTTACAGTAGAAAAAAAATAGGTTATTTGCATAATGAATGCTGAGAACTTTGTACGCTTTGAATGTTTGTGAAAACTTTCACCTGACTGGCCTTGTTTGCAAGATGGAAATTCCAACTTCTTCAATTCGCCGCTAGAGGCGCTACAAACTTTCTCAATCAATAGCGCGTCGTCACTTTTCTATAAGTAGATCCTGCTTCAGCAACTCTAGAACACTTCAACCGAAAGTTCATGCATTAGGGAAAAGTTAAAGAGTAGTGAAAGTTAAAGGGATGCATTAGAAAAAATCTGATGTGGGCAACACATGACTTTCCTTATATAATGAAATGAATTTACTACTTTTAGAGTAAAATAAATAGGTTTTTCTTCTAGTAGATACTAATATCCTTTCCAAGATATTGAATTTTCGACAATTAGTCGTCATTTTCATTGATTTAGTGTCATTTTTATCTATTTGGCGAGCTTTTTGTTAATTTGGCAACATTTCAAAAAGTCGCCAAGTTGGAGACATTCCGCCAATTTCGTCGCCAAAATCTCGCCAAGCGTTATGGACGAAGAAATAAGTTGTTCTTACAGCAAATAAATTGGCGTTCAAATGCAAAAGTATTACTCAAAGTATCTTTTTTCATGAATGGAACGAGCTAGATCCACGAGAATGATGTCACCCAATTTATCGCATGATATTATATATGAAAAGTGAACATGTTTCTCAATAGGAAATATTTTTTTTTTCTATTTTATATGACTTTTTGATAATTTTTTTGAAAAATGTGCAATATCTCGAGAACGGTTCATGTTAGCGTTCTAAAATTTATGTCAATCGTTTTCTAATGAAAAATTACATAAGAAATGTTTATTTGCGTAACTTTAATATTGGTTTTGATTTTTTGACGATTTTTTCAAAATTTCATTCGAAAATTTAAGGGGGTTCTGAACATTCGATTGCGTATAAAAACAATAGGCTTCCAGTGTTTACAGATTGTGATTTTTGTACCAAATTTGGTTCGAATCGGTCCATTCGTTCGTCAGTAATCGTCTCCACAGACCCACTGACACACACACACACAGAGAGAGACATCACTTCAAAAATGTTTGATTCGTGATCAGGGATGCTTGAAATGTGCTCTCCCGTCGAAAACTCGAATTCGAATTTTCGACCCCGTCACAATACTTTCCTTATACATTATGTATATAAGGAAAGTAAAAAGTTACAGAGAAGCGAAAGTTAAAGGGATGCATTAGGAAAAAGTTAAAGAGTTGCGAAAGTTAAAGGGATGCATTAGGAAAAAGTTACAGAGAAGCGAAAGTTAAAGGGATGCATTAGGAAAAAGTTAAAGAGAAACGAAAGTTAACGGGATGCATTAGGAAAAAGTTAAAGAGAAGGGAAAGTTAAAGGGATGCACTAGTGAAAAGTTAAAGAGAAGTGAAAGTTATAGGGGTGCATATGAAGGATTCCTTCCTGTATATTGAATCACTAGCAATACCGAGCATATCTACTACTCCTAAGCCTCTGCCAATAGTAAGTCCGTGGTAAAGCCGGTTCTCCCTGAATCGCATATTCATTACCAACTTCTCCATTATACCACAATCATAAGCATCTCTCCGATTTCCCCATCACATCTCTCCCACATGAAACAGACCATAGATCTTTCAAGAAAATTACTTTAAAATATCTATGGGTCCCAGCAGAAGAGAGCCCCTCTCTCTTTACCTTAATGTTCGTGTGCTCGCATCATTAACTCTGGAGTTTTTGTTTTCCCGCCCAACCGATGTTCTCCCATGTCCCGAACTTCCGAGGGTGTCCCAGTAACTGGAGTTTTAGAATGTGACGAATGAGGTCCGCCGATAGAGCGCCTCGCGTGACTCGAACGGCATTTAAGGATATTTTAAGTTCTTTTTTTCGTGGGCGAAACTTTATAATTATATTGTTTGTGGCTCATTTCTTTTTCAGCAACGGAACTGAGCGGCATTCATGCAGCGTTTTATTACATAGCATTCATATGTGGTCTAATTTTAATTTGAGTGTGCAGAATGAGGTTACTGACGAATATCTTCCTGCAGGTGAAAATTTTCGTCGATTTCTTTATTATAGAGCATAATAACGGAAAGATTATGTCCTATGATAAAGAAAATTTTACGAAAGAAATATCGAAATCGATAAATCTGCTACCCACAGTTTCCTTTTGTGATGAATATAAAGAAAAATATGTAAAATAGCTCCACATAAGTATAATTCGGGTAATTTATTGCAGTTCCTTGCATAGCCGGGGGGTAATGTAGTGGTAGTATAACTGGATTACGAAATATATTACGAGAAATCTTTTTATAGGAATTTGAAGGGGGGGGGTGTTATAATGGAAAGAATATGTCTTATAATAAAGAAAATACCCAACGAAATTAATTATTGTTGCTAAACATTGATATTATCAATCGATCAATCATTTATACAATCGATAAACTGTTATCGATTCTACTGTCTCATCCTTAGTACAAATAGTCACTTCCGTATGCATGGATATACTTCAATGGTTCAGAAACCATGTTAAAATAGAGAGCCACACGTCCTCAACTGGGTTGAAATCAATCAAGTTCTAAAATAAATATTCTAAATGTTACTTATTTTTTTCATATTTTAACATAAAGAATATTCTAGTCTGATATTCAGAATTATTTTTGTCACTATGGCAACTATCTATTCAATGTACGCAAACAGTAGCGAAGCGTCAGGAAAGACAAGGTAGACAGAGAAGCTGGAGTATTGTTCAGGAGAGACATAGAGTCTTTGCGCGTCAGCAGATGTTCCATTAGAAATGGAACTGAAAGAGCATGCGTGCGCACATTCTACCGTGGCTACAACAGTTATCTGATAGACGTGTCTATCTAAGCTGTGATTGCGCGGAACTGACAGTTTTCATTACATACACTTGTCGCGTTTTAAGTCGTTGAGGGCGCTAACCAAATTCCACTATTCAAAGTGACATGGAATTTGGCACATCGTTTATCTTTTGTGGTACATTTTGATTCTTTGCATTTTTAACTTTGCTCGTCCAGTACATCTATAGCCCGTTATAGGAATGCACACGTTTTTGAGGAATAACTCGAGAACCAGGGCAGTTAGAAAGATTGCCTTTCCAGATACATTTTCATTTTTTTGTATTTTGAAAATTTTTTGGTCCTGCCCGTCCTGATCTTATCATAGAAAGGAATACGTTTTTGGAGAATTAGAACCGGAGCAGCTGGAAAGTAGAAAATGCTCATATCGTTTTCTTTTGTGATGCTATATATTACTTCTGTGGAATTTAGACTTAAGCCGGCTCAGCTCGTCCAAGAGCAGCTATAGAAAAACACATTTTTTTTAGTAAGTTCAACCGAGTAAATAAGAACGAAGTTTTAAGGACACGGACATACACACAAACATTTATTTTATAATACACAAAAAAGTAGAAAATAAAGTAGGACCTTCTCATTAGCTAATTTTGGTCCCTAGTGTTATGTCTCTCAAATAATTTTGTCACGTTTCGTTACCATACACACATAAAGTGTGTATAACGACGAAAATAATATCAATGCGCAATCATAGTTTTCACATAGTATATTCACGTTACACAATAAGTAAAATACCCTTTGTGCAAAGGATAAGGAAAACTAGAGCAATTTAAATAAGCACAAATAACAAAATAATGCAGTATGCAGCTGTTTCGAGGATATACTAAATCCCCTTCGTCAGTGCAAGATCACCAACAAACCCGAAGTCTCAAAGACGAAGAGGAACTTCCCATTCCTCTTTCGGACTTTGGATTTGTTGGTTCTCTTGCATTGACGAAGTGGATCCAACGTATCCTCGAAACAGCTGTATACTACATTATTTTATTATCTGTGCTTATTTACGTTACTCTAGTTTTCCTTATATTCACGTTACGTTTGTCGCCAATATAGTAGCCAACACAGATCTGTACATTCACATACGCTATTGAGGGGAGAAATAGACGCATACGTCACCCGAGAACCTAGTTACGTTACTGGGTATGTAATAATTTCCTGCGAATGCATGTGCAACTAAGATCCATTCATCGGCTGAGAAAAGCCATTAGTTTGACAAGCATTTCTGATAAATTAATGTTACCTGTTTAGAATTGCAAAAATACATGCTCAGATAACTTAAGCAGTGCACATATATTCAGTAATATATATCATATAGCTGAGTGAGACTGACTGACCGAGCTCAAAACTGCCGAAGGAACTTGAAACATTGCATACATGAGAGACTTGGCCTTATAAGGAGCTTTCATGCCCGAACAGGGAATCGAACCCTGGATCTCCAAACTGGCCAGCTGACGTTCTACCGTTGAGCTACTGGGACGAATTTGCAAGCTCATACCGTCGAAGTGGACTCTGCATTCTCCACCCTCTAATGCCAGATTGGCGGGCAACTGACAATCTGACTGACCATCTCCTGCTATTTTTGTCTCAGGTTAACCTCCTACTACTATTTTTACCCAGGTTAGTATCCTGAGTGGTCTTTATCCTCTCAATTTGAAATCGGCGCTCAATTTTCCAGAGTCCGCTGAATCCATACGAGGGTCACTTTCAGACCTTCGACGTCGAAAAAAAAAAAAAGCTATGTTAACTGTTCTTATTTTCTCGGTTCTTTCTTTTTCTTTTAGCCCTTTTTATTTGTATTTTTCTAATTTTTCTTTTCTAAATTTTATTCTACATTTCTGTTTTTGTTTTTCTTTTTTCGAGTTGTCTTCTAATTTTTTTTCCTTTTCATATTCTTTTTATATATTTTCTAAATTTTTCTTTTAAAATTTTATTATTTTCTTTAATTTTAATCTATTTTTCATTATGTTATTATAACTCACTCTAAATTTTATTTTTCAATGATCTTTTTATCTATATTCGCAAGAACCCTTTTCCCATTTTTGAAAAATGGACGTACTTATCAAGTTCAAATATAATGTAAAACTGTCTGTTAAATCATAATATTTTTCATCAATTGTTATCTTTTTAGACCTAAATAAATGTTCGTTTGGCGGAATGGTAGACCTTGGGTGCCTCCTGAGTGCAGGAGGTATCCTTTCCCGGCCGTGCAGCTAGCTACTCTAAGCCCACTATGTGAGTCGCACGGTCTGGGGTCTTCAGTCTTCCGACATCTTTCCACTGACATACAGAGTTGATTTGTTCGGGCGGCATTGTAAAAAGCCTTGCTGCTCCAAACCGGGAATCAAACCCTGTATCTCCGAACTGACCAGCCGATGCTCTACCGTTGAGCAAACTCTTATCGTGGAAGTTGCAAACTCTTATCGTGGAAGTTGCAATCTCTTATCGTGGAAGTTGCAATCTCTTATCGTGGAAGTTGCAAACTCTTATCGTGGAAGTTGCAAACTTTTATCGTGGAAGTTGCAAACTCTTATCGTGGAAGTGAACTCTGAAACCTAAATGAGTAAAATCTAAAATCTCGGAATTTTGTTCAAAAAATGATAAATCGCGATTTTTTTTTTTTTTTTTAACATTCTTAGCTATAAATCGAAAATGGTTAACCAGATAAAATTCGTTTTCATACCATAATGCGCTGATAAAAATATCTTATATTTTCATAATTAACTCTATTTGTCTACAATCAACCGTGTTTTCGAGATATTTTAATGTAAATTTACAGAAGACGATTTTTTGTATTGTATTTTATCAATGAATTTATTTACTGCTTTTGATTCCATTGTGATAACTAAGGTAACCGATCTGCGTTTCAACTATCGAAATCTTTTGTCAGCTATTCTTCAAATCAAACTATTGAAATCAAATGCAAAAATTAATTGATTTTTAGCTTAAAATGCCTGCAAACGTTGAAAGAAAGGAAAAGTAGAGAGATAGGAGATAAAATATAGTTTTACATACCACAATTTCTATGTTAAAAAAATAACTATAAAATGTGGAATACTACTACAAAAAAAATCGTAGTTTTTGTGTTAGTCAGGAATTTTGATTTATTCCCTACGCTTTGATTTTAGGCAAACTTTTCTAACGATTTAAGACATTTTTTTCCCAATTGAAAGTATGTGTCTAGCACTAATTGTTCAAAAGTTATTAACCTGACCAGTATTTTTGAAACACCCTGCGTACGTATACTATAACATAAACAACAAAGCATATTAAAAAAAATATTATTCTTTTAAGAAACGTCATGTGCAGCACACATCAAATACGTGCAGAATCAACATCCAAATCTGAAGTTCGGAACTACTACATTTTCGAGCCCAGAAATCCCATTCACCACACACCTTAATCCTCAATCAAACGCATCTACGGAATCTCTCATTTGGAGGAAATAAAGAAAAATCGAAGGTGTTGGAAAATTGGAGCCAACATTCGAAGCCCTTTAAAGGATGCCTCCTCCTTCGGAATAATGATTTTGGGGGGGTGCTTTGATAAATGCTCCTCGCCACGCGTTCAATGGGATTCGGGGATCGATAGAGAAAGAGGGGTCAAGGTCCGTGGATTCTGACGCAGTAGGCGCCTCCTGGTGAACGGAGCAAAGACCCGTTCCAACATTTTTCTCGGCGCCCTATTGTATTCTCATTAAGGGCCACCAGGGCGAAAGCTCATTAGAAGACGGAGGTCAAGTCCTCGCTAAATGATTGCAGTTGCGGGGAAATTTAGCATTTTTAACTACAACCTAAGTTCATTTTTAATGGGAAAAAAAATGATTAATAAACACAGAATTTCATAAAATGGTTAATCATATTATAATTAGAAACAAAAGTAACTGCTTGAGCTATTTTAATTTGGAACAATGGCACAGCCGAGAAAGTTTGGGAATCCCCACTCTCCCAACAAGGACAAGCTCATTAGCTCCCCATTCGTCCTCTATTGAACATTTAAAGTCGATCACCCTTCGGTTTATTTATTTGTTTATTTATTTATTCTATAATCCAATAGTAAGGCAATGATCTCCGAAACATTAAAGTCGATCGCCCTTTTATTTATTTATTTATTTATTCCATAATCCAATAGTAAGGCTATGCACACTCTGCAAAGTTGCAGGACTGCATATGGTTGTTGGATCTTATACAAGGTAGGATAAAAAAATTCGGAGACTGGCTTACTTGACGGATATGATTTATTGATATCATGTGTTACACACAACCACCTTCAAAGTACTCCCCCTCTGCAGCTATGCACTTCTACCAGTGCGAGTACAGTTGCTGAAAACATTCCTGAAAGCCTTTGGACGTGATGGTCTTCAGTGCGGCCGTCGCAGCTTCCTCAACCTCAGATGCAGTCTTGAAACGGCGGATCTTCGTCAGCAACGTCAATCAGTTCTCCACAGATCCGCATGCCCTCATCAAGCTGACCTTCGGTTAGCATTTTTGGTACAATGTGTTGACACACACGATTGCATGTTCAGTTTGCCCGTCAAGATAGCTTGGCAGCTCCCGTACGAAATTCCTGCTTTTTCAACAATGACGTTGATAGTTTGACGTCGGTCGGCAAGCACAATTTCCGCCAACTTTCGAATGTTGTCCTCCGTAATTGATGTTGACGGCCGTCCAATCCGCGGATTATCTTATACGGATTCAAGGCCGGCCGTGAATCGGGAGTGCCATGAAAACATCTTAGCACGACGCACTGCTCTCTCACCGTACACCTGCTGCAACATGTGCAATGTTTCTGTCGGCGATTTCCCCAAACGCTGGGAGAATTTGATATTCGCACGTTGTTCTTCAAACGCCATTTCCGTTTTCGACGAACGTGAACGACTACAGTTCACTGACACGCATTGTCTGGAAAAACCCTGCGTTGCAGACCTGCTTCTTCCTTTTCGCATCTCGAGTCACATGTACCTTCAGGCCACAGTAAATAGTTCTCCTCTCCTCCAATCAGGTTTGGAGATATCAGCACAGTCTCCGAACTTTTTGATCCTACCTTGTATTTCTCACTGATGTAAACACCAATGGGTCAAATCGTAAATCAGTAACAGTCATTGTTCTTATGTCGCTTGTAAATGGTTTTATGAAAAACTGGACCTGTGAATAGAGCAAATACAACATTTCCCTCTAATTTACTACAAAACTATCACGGCAGCAGACATCACTGGATCGGAAAGTAGCGCGAGAATATACAACTAATCTTAACTATACTGAAGATAGAGTTTTCAACGCGATTTTGAGTGATAACCAGTAACAATGGAACCGGTTATGACATTTATCGTTTAACCCTTCCAACAAATGAGAAGAAATCTCAAATGAAATGCGGAAGAAATTTCAAATATAATAAGTTCTTTTGCAGTAAAATTGAACTTGAAACAAAAAAAATCTGATGTGATGTGGGCAGCAAGCACATGACTTTCCATATATGATGCAATGGATTTACTAGTTTTACAGTAAAAAAAATCTGATGTGGGCAACATATGACTTTCCTTATATAATGTAATGAATTTACTACTTTTACAGTAAAAAAATAGATTTTTCTTATAGTAGATACTAATATACTTTCCAAGATATTGAATTTTCGACAATTAGTCGTCATTTTCATTGATTTAGCGTCATTTTTATCCATTTGGCGAGATTTTCGTTAATTTGGTTACATTTCAAAAAGTCGCCAAGTTGGCGACATTCCGCGAAATTCGTCACCAAAATCTCGCCAAGCGTTATGCACTAAGAAATAAGTTATTCTTACAGCAGATAAATGACTATTGGCGTTAAAATACAAAAGTATTACTCAAAGTATCTTTTTTCATGAATGGAACGAGCTAGATCCACGAGAATGATGTCACCCAATTTATCGCATGGTATTACATATGAAAAGTGAACATGTTTATCAATAGGAAATATATATTTTTATTTTATATGACTCTTTGATAATTTTTTTGAAAAAATGTACAATATCTCGAGAACGGTTTATGTTAGCGTTCTAAAATTTATGTCAATCGTTTTCTAATGAAAAATTACACAATAAATGTGTATTTGCGTAACTTTATTAGTGGTTTTGATTTTTTGACGATTTTTTCAAAATTTCATTCGAAAATTTAGGGGGGTTTTGAACATTCGATTGCGTATAAAAACAATAGGCTTCCAGTGTTTACGGATTGTGATTTTTGTACCAAATTTGGTTCGAATCGGTCCATTCGTTCGTCAGTTATCGTCTCCACAGACTCACTGACACACACACACGCACAGACATCACTTCAAAAATGTTTGATTCGTGATCAGGGATGCTTGAAACGTGCTCTCCCGTCGAAAACTCGAATTCGAATTTTCGACCCCGTCACAATACTTTCCTTATACATTATGTATATAAGGAAAGTAAAAATAATGTATAAGGTCCACGGCGCTGTTTTTATCGTTGAATTAATTGTACATTGGGCGATTTTCGGGATGACAACATGTAAAACTATTTCAAAATACTCAATTAACTTATATTTCGCGCAACTCTAAAATAATCATCAATATTGATAGCATCCTCAATAAGCGATATAGTCCATATATTAAAATACTTCAATTACTTCATCAATTAGGCGCAATTTTCAATAATTTAACGTAATTTTCATTAATTTAGCGTCATTTGCAGTTTTGACGATGTTTTTGTCAATCTGGGACGAAATATCGCTAAGTGGGCAATACTTTGCTAAATTATTCGCTAAGTTTGCCAAATGCATCGCCAAGTGTTACAGACAAACGGAGAAAAGAGTATTTCTAATATACTAGAAGGTATGCCCGTCATATGACGGAAATCAGAATTTGCGAGACATCACTTCTCATTTGGCGTCAATTTTATCAAGTTGGCGACATTTTTGTCATTTTAGCAACATTTAAAATAGTCGTCAAGTTAGCGACGTCCCGCTAAATTTCTCGCCAAGCGTTACGGACGGACTGAGAAATGTGTTATTCGTATAGTCTAGGCTTATGTTCTTTCCAAGATATTGAACTTTCATCATTTAGTCGTCATTTTCATTGATTTAGCGTCATTTTTATCAATTTGGCAACATTTTCGTTAATTTGGCAACATTTAAAAAAGTCGCCGAGTTGGCGACATCCCGCTAAAATCTCGTCAAGCGTTATGGACGGGGAAATGAGTTATCCTTGTAGCAGATAAATGACCATTGGCGTCCAAATACAAAAGTATTACCTAAAGTATCTATTTTCATGAATGGAATGAGCTAGATCCACGAGAATGATGTCACCCAATTTATCGCATGATATTACTTATGAAAAATGAACATATTTCACAATAGGTAATACATATATATTTTTTATTTTATATGATTTTTTAATAATTTTTTTGAAAAATGTGCAATATATCGAGAACGGTTAATGCTAGCGTTCTAAAATTTGTGTCAATCGTTTTCTAATGAAAAATTACATAAGAAATGACTACATTTGTAACCTTGTTAAAGGTTTTAATTTTTGTATGATTTTTTTCAAAATTTCACTCGAAAATTTAGGGGGGTTCTGAGCATTCGATTGCGTATAAAAACAATAGGTTTCCAGTATTCATGGATTATAATTTTTGTACCAAATTTCGTTCGAATCGGTCCATTCGTTCGTCAATTATCGTCTCCCATCGAAAACTCGAATTTTTGATCCCATCACAATACTTTCCTTATACATTATATGGATATAAGAAAAGTAATAATCACACTTCAAAATGATTTAGCGTTGAAAATAGAATTGAGAATAGCAATGAATAGCGTTGAAGATGAGAATTTTGGGAATAAAGTCAGTGTGTAAAATTATTCAGCATGTTGCTTTCTTTTTCATTTTTTGGATATACCTATCTATGTAGGTCGGCATTTTTCACTATTAACATTGTAAAATCGAAGTACAGAACTAGATTCACTGATGCTCATATCTTTCTGATTGTGTAAGATCTGTTCTGACAAACTATTCACCATATTGTAAAAAAACTGCAGAGATGCAAAGTCAACCATATCATTAAATGTGTATTAATATTTAAAAAATTCAATTAAATGTGTATTAATATTTAGAAATTTTAATCTTCTCTCATTAATGCACCCTTTTCCCAAATAATTCTTACTCCAAACTCCTCATGTCACACGCTTATTGCAACTACATTAAATTCTATCCCACGCTATTAATATTAACAAAGACTGTCGGTACTTTCTCTTTTCCTCTACAATATGATCTCTAGTCTTAACCACTATGCAAACTTTCTCATATGAAACTGCATCCCCATCACATTTTGAAGTATAGAAAAAGAGAAGGTAGTATGTGTTCCCATGTTATTATCAGATTCCTCCTCCGACATAAATGTAAATATAACTCGTACTTGTCTGAACCTACTACAGACTGCTTGCTCTAAGATCTCTTGCGAGCAGGTTGTTGACGAGGAGCTTGGCCAATGTAAAAAGCTATGTTCTACAATTATGGAAGTAATAAATGATATTTTCTGTGATTAACATGTCTTTTCCCTTGATTATCTCTACAACTGTTACACACACACACACACGGGCCAACGGCCGTACCGTGCTGAAAACACCGGTTCTCGTTAGATCACCGAAGTGAAGCAGCATCGGGCGCGGTTAGTACTTGGTGGGTGACCACCTCGGAACGCCGCGTGCTGTTGGCCATCTCGGGTGCGGTATCCCCGTGGTTTGCGCGCTAGATTTGCACGCTGCCACAAATGCCGCCGTGTTCATGCGGAGTACGATCACGTTAAACATGTGGGTCCGTAAGTCCTTCCGAGAGGTTGGTGGTAGGGGAAGGAGGGTACGGTCCCTGTGGATGCCTCCCCCACTGGGTTCCGGTCTAAATTGTGCGGCACTTCCCGGCCGTCCATACAGTTACCTTACACCTTTCTGGTAGGTCGGACGGTCTGGGTCTCAACAACAACAACACACACACACACACATATATATGTGTGTGTGTGTGTGTGTGCACTAGGGGGTTCCCTATATATGAAAAAAGGGACCGCAAGGGGGTCCCTTTTCTCAATACTCTTTTTTCATTATATGTTAAATGTTCATAATTTTAATAGGCCTATAAAATGTTATCCTTATTATTAGTTTTACTAATAAATTACTTTAAATGTTAACTTTAAATGATGTTAACTTTAATAATAACTTTAAATGTTATCACTATTATTAGTTTGTACTAAGATTAGTTTTTGCTCTTCATGTAGTATTAAAGATATAATAATTTAACAATAGGTCGGGTTTTCAGCAACATTACGGCTAAGATATCAATCCTCAAGCAAGTTACATTGCATTAAGGTGATTTAAAGAATAAAAATCTGATGTGGGCACCACATGACTTTCCTTATATAATGTAATGAATTTACTATTTTTACTGTAAAAAAAATAGGTTTTTCTTAAAGTAGATACTAATATTCTTTTCAAGATATTGAATTTTCGACAATTAGTCGTCATTTTCATTGATTTAGCGTTATTTTTATCCATTTGACGAGATTTTCGTTAATTTGGCAACATTTCAAAAAGTCGCCAAGTTGGCGACATTCCGCCAAATGTTTCGCGAAAATCTCGCCAAGCGTTATGCACTAAGAAATAAGTTATTGTTACAGCAGATAAATGACTATTGGCGTTCAAATACAAAAGTATTACTCAAAGTATCTTTTTCCATGAATAGAACGAGCTAGATCCACGAGAATGACGTCACTCAATTTATCGCATGGTATTACATATGAAAAATGAACATGTTTCTCAATAGGAAATATTTTTATTTTATTTTATATGACTTTTGGATAATGTTTTTGAAAAATGTACAATATCTCGAGAACGGTTTATGTTAGCGTTCTAAAATTTACGTCAATCGTTTTCTAATGAAAAATTACATAAGAAATGTCTATTTGCGTAACTTTATTAGTGGGTTTGATTTTTTGACGATTTTTTCAAAATTTCATTCGAAAATTTAGGGGGGTTCTGAACATTCGATTGTATATAAAAACAATAGGCTTCCAGTGTTTACGGATTGTGATTTTTGTACCAAATTTGGTTCAAATCGATCTATTTGTTCGTCAGTTATCGTCTCCACAGACTCACTGACACACACACACACACACACACACACACACACACACACACACACAGACATCACTTCAGAAATGAAAATGTTCGATTCGTGATCAGCGATGCTTGAAACGTGCTCTCCCGTCGAAAACTCGAATTCGAATTTTCGACCCCGTCACAATACTTTCCTTATACATTATGTATTTAAGGAAAGTAAAAAGGTTGAGCAACCCTGGTCTAAACAAGACCTACGACTGTTGAACATCTCCCCATTTCAGTGAAGTCTTCGAAAGCGGGATACAGAATAGGGGATTCTGACGTTCATCTATTGAAATGATAGTACCACATTTCATTCGATTTTCCAAATGTATTCAAGATCTCGTGGTTAGAAACACAGACACACATACATCATCGATTAAAAAAAAAAATCGGCTGATTCATATTCAAAGATGCTCAAAATGTTCAAATCCCCCGAAATTCGAGACCCGGATTTCGACCTCATCACAACACTTACCACCAGAAAGTAAAACAATGGGACAAAAGTACGCTATTTCCAAAAATATCATTTTGTTTTTTTCTTCAAATTAAAAAATGTAGATATTAAAATGAGCAGATAATATAATAATGAGCACATATTTAGTATCCTCAATTTAGTAAAGAGTGCATGATCGAAAATCACGTATACATCAGAACAAAATGTCATCTTACAATCAGAACAAAAAATATGTAATAAAATAGGGCTGTACTCATTTTGCCTGACAGTACTTTAAATCCGGACATAAATCTGGTGGACTTGCGTGCAACAGACCTGTTCATCATTTAGAGTGCAAACTTTTGCCTTTCAAAATCGATAAACGAAACAATGTTTCAAATTTATAGCGCAGATAGACTTCTATCATAAAATATAAATATGTTGTAATAAATTTCTATACTTATAAATGTTTCTTATATAAATCTATTATAAATTTCTGTATCCAGAAATGCAAATGTTGCCATGTCTTCTTTCCACACACACACATACATACATTTCATTACAGTATACATATTATTACAGGACATTTTATTACAGTACATCATATTCTTAGGATAAGATATCTTTGGAGGAAAACATATTCTCAGCTGTTGTCACACAATACCTGAAAATTTATACAATTTACATAAATTCGATTTTGAATTTCAACCGATACTTTCTTTATATATATTGTTCCGACTTATCCTCAGGAGTCGTGGATGAATTTGCAGGATACAAGAATTCTGAATTTTTAGATAACTAACGTTCTATTAAAAGCACAAGTAAGCGTAAGCAGGAACAATAAACAGCGAATAGCTCAATAAACAGGAACAATAAACAGCGAATAACTCAATAAACAAGAACAATAACCAGCGAATAGCTCAATAAGCAGGAACCATAAACAGCGAATAGCTCAATAAGCAGAAACAATATACAGCGAAAAGCTCAATAAGCAGGAACAATATACAGCGAATAACTCGATAACAATCTTACAAGATCACTAAACAACTGTCAGATACAACGAAACAGCCATTAAATTTTAAGTTCAAGAAAAAGCATGTAAAAAATTCTCAACCTAACAAAAATCAAGAGACAGAATGCGCCAAAAGTCGCCAAGTTGATTGTATTTGTTCAATTGTCGCTAAGTTCGTAGAATGTGTCGTCAAGGTCAAGCGGCCCGGACCTTCCAATATTAACAATGGCTGCCTGTAAATGTCGTTTTTCCTCGGGGACAGGCAGTGCGAGGAAAAGATATTTTAGACATACCTAACACTATGCTCTACATTACAGAAAAAGTAGCCAAGAGCAATTTCAGGGCATGGTTCAGTGTCTTTCCCGGGGTGAAAAAGACACCAATAAAATTAAATG
Organism: Amaurobius ferox; assembly: GCA_951213105.1. NCBI lineage: Eukaryota > Metazoa > Arthropoda > Arachnida > Araneae > Amaurobiidae > Amaurobius > Amaurobius ferox. Next base: position 135,179,439 of record OX578136.1, read on the forward strand.
ATTATACAAGTTCATTTAATTTAGTTGGAAAATTAATGCAGAATTTCACGTCTATCGGTATCGAGATATTTAAATTATAAAAGGTTATGTTTTGGGCATTAATTACTACATTACGATTTGGAACTCCTTTGGGTTCATATAAAATGCTGTTTGCAAGCAGGCCCACAAAGATCGGTAAAATTTAAACTACATTATGTTTTCTATTCTTTTATATTTTTACAGTCATAAAATACTAAATAAATTAAAAAATATATATTAGAATTGCAAATCGCATTTTTCCCTATGTAGTTACGCTAGACTTATTCAAATAGTCTAAAAATAATTAAAATACTTATAGTAGGTTAATATTCCACAGTACAAAAAAAATATTTTATTTATTTAATATAAATACCGAACATTTAAATTTTTTAGGTGATCAACCTTATGTGCATCGCCAAACATAGTAATCATTCTGATCCCCAAGTAAAATATATCTGGAATGAAAGCTTCCACTTGTCTTTCTCTTATATTTATATTTTCTACGTTTTACATACATTTATATCACAAACCGAATCAGAACGACAAAGAAATGCAAATTTTAATGACATTGTTTGCAAGGTATTTTTTTAAATATTGTTTTTTTATTTTTTAAAAGCTTTCAAAATAATATTAATAACATGTATAATTGCCCTCACTGCATTATGAGAAAAAAAAAATTTGATTTAGGCAGTACATCACTTTTCCTGGATTCAAATAATAATAATTATTTTTTTTTTTTAATATATTCATTAAATTCCGCTTTCCCGTACAAAAGAAAAGAAAAAAATTATGATGCAAATATGTATCTCACATTACACCGAATTTTCAGTTTTAAGTAATTTACTTTTTGTTTGGCAACTTATCGCATTTTTAATAGACGCGAACTCGCCAAAATTCGAAAAAACGAAAAAATCTTGAGAAACAGTTGAGCCCTAGCGCACTGGAAGATGCACATTCTTTGAAAACGCAAATTTGAATTGTCGGCCCATTACAATCCCATGTGTTGTACAGAATAATTGTAACTGGATTGGAACCTTCCAAAATAATTGTAACTGGATTTCAGCTAGTGCCACTTTCATATTCATTTTGAACTAAAGAAAACAGAAATAATAATAAAGATATACAGTGTGCTGATAAACATGTACATTTTTTTTATATATAGTACAAACAAATCACGTGCAGAGTTGATACATAATAAGATAATACCAAAGAAAAGGCTTTGCGCTATTTTAAAATAAATCTTTTCTCAAAACTCATTTAATACATAGATCTCAACCATAATGTACTTAACATAGCATATAACCCTCTGAAAATGGGGGAAAATAATAAATACGTATAACGCAAGAAAATGATCAAAATGCTTTTTTTTCCCTGCTAAAAACTTCCTTCCATAAGAAAATGCTTTTAAAATGGAATGGAAAATCAGTATTCGAAATGTCGCAGCACGAAATTTTCATTTTCGTTCTTTTAAGCTTCTATCCTTAATTCTATATTTCTACTGCAGTTTTATTTATTTATTTTCACTTTCGCAGACGATTTTGAGAGTAATCCCCTTTTTCACATTAAAAAAGAAATTCATCAGAACACAAATAAGCGAAAGATTTTCTTAGTTTCCTGTAACAGAAAATTTTGATTTCCAATCTGGTAAGAAAGGTTTATGTTAATTATATGCATTTTTATTTTTGTTACTTTTAATCAAAATTCGTATAAAATAAATTCTTTTAAACGTAGATTAAAAATGAATAAGCTGCAAATCGAAGAGACGCAATTTATATTCGTAATGTAATTTATTCAGTGAAATTATAGCTGTTGCAACAAAACACGGGAAAAATTACGTCTGCGCGTTTGCGCGAGCGATTTTGTGTGTTAAACAAACACATACACTGTAGTTCATAAAATAATTTTCCTATTTTTAAGAAATTTGATAGTTAAGTAAGCTACGCGTTATTCTTGTGCCGATCCGATTTTAGTCCTTTTAAAAACAAATGACCAGTGAACATGAAATAAAATTAAATAAAAACAAGAACGGTCAACCATGCATAAAGCATTGCTTATAAAACTACTTTTCAACTACAATGCAATTTTATTTAAACATCTTTAAAATGCGATGCATTCAGCGGTAATATTTTTAAAATTATCACAATACCACAATAATTTATTGTATTTGAAAACTTTATCGAAAAAAAATGAACTTTATTCAAATGACGTCATTGAAATATAAATTGCCTGGCTTTATGAAAAAGCAGTAAAAATTTCATTCATAAACATTTATTCTATTTCTTTCATTCATCACAATACTACAATAATTTATTTTACTTAAAAACTTAAAACCATGAAGGTAAAAGTAATTTAACCCTGTGTTTAAAACTTCACCAAAAAAGTCTGCTATAAAATCGTTTGTTCTCTATATAAAATCAATGACTGTTTCATTCATATCAACTATATTGCAAACTCCAGCGCTAAATAATTTGGCGTTAAAGAAATTCAGGAATTCTTATACAACTCACCTTACAGCATGATGTTGTTGAGACCCAGACCGTCCGACCTACCAAAAAGGTGTAAGGTAACTGTTTCGACGGCCAGGCTTACAGCATGATGCGTTTACAATCTCCATAAGTGAAAATTAAGCTTCGTTGTAGAAATAATCAAAGTCTGGTGATCATTTAAACTCATATATATTGCAATTGCGTTATTTCAAAACATTGATGCACAGAAATTAGCAAAAATAAAGCGGTTTTAGGACGGATACAACACCAAATATAAATTATAAAGAACTTTAAAAATCACGATTTTGACACAAGATGGATGCCATATTTTATTTTGAAGTGGGTCACGTGATTTCTTCATATAATGGTCACGTGATCTCTTCATATAATGGGTGTGATTATTATTTTAGTTTTTATTTAAAAAATACTGAATTGATGCACAGAAATTAGCAAAAATAAAGCGGTTTTAGGACGGATACAACACCAAATATAAATTATAAAGAACTTTAAAAATCACGATTTTGACACAAGATGGATGCCATATTTTATTTTGAAGTGGGTCACGTGATTTCTTCATATAATGGTCACGTGATCTCTTCATATAATGGGTGTGATTATTATTTTAGTTTTTATTTAAAAAATACTGAATACATTTTTCAGAAACTTTTTTTATATATTTTATATGATAATTTGAATATTTCCTAAAACTTTCGAAGCAATTTGCGAATTTCAAATGCCAAAGCACGAAAAGAGGGAAGAGTTAAATCAAGTGATCCAACAGAACTCTTCTCTCTACCGGAAATGAAGATTAGTCAATTGCCGAAAGAATGCGCTGTGAAATATTCACGATTTGTGAGTGCGCATGATGGGAAATATTCACGACGTGAATTTGAATTACTGTACACTTATAACTAAAAATAGAGAATGGGGCAAAATGACTTATTAATAAAATAAAAAAAAAAATAAAAGCAATAAGGTCATTTGAAATAATTTAAAATAAAAAATTTAAATAATTAAAATTAAAATAAAAACATATATAATAATTTATAAAAAGTATTAAATTTTGAATAGACTAAATCAGTGTTGTGATTCGTAATACAGTTATGTTTTCCTCAGTTTCGTAGTCATACTACAGAAAAAAAAAGATCAAGTCCTTAGATATCTCAGTAGCTCAGCTACAGACCCATGAAAATAGGGGTTTATTACGTCGCTGACAATATGCACTTGCCAGCTACGAATTCGGACACGATGATTTGGCTGCACCGTTCTTAAATTTCTTTTAAAATGCAATTCCGACACGATTCCGATACCTATACTAAACCAGACTAAAGCACCCTAATGCAAGTTTACCCTGATGCCACAGTAAAATGTTTGAAAACAGCCGTATTGGGATAATATATATCGATATCGAAATGTTAAAATTACCGAGTGTTACTTCTACCGTTATCATGAACATATTCGGGAAAATCGAAAATATATATATTAATCGGAAAACTAAAATACATACCGTTAGCAACAGATTAGGACAAATAGTAAGAAATATAGATCAGTTTGGGAAGTATAAACTTTCTTCATTAAGATAAGTGAAATAGAGCAGTTTCTTTAGCAAAGGCAGGAAAATGTCTGTGAAAGTGGTTGATAACTTTACACATTTGTTTTTAATCTGTTGCTAACAATTTATTATAATTTTCATATCATTTAGTCAATAGCTGGAGCCAATTATTTAATGTACTTCTAACTATATAATATACTACTACTATGCTACCCCTAACTATATAATAATATATTACTACTATACTTACTAAGAATGTATCATAATTTTCATATCATTTAGTCAATAGTTGGAGCGAATCACTCTCACACACACAAATACTTTCTTTTTTTCATCTTACACAAACACAAATGCTTTATTTTCTTATTTTTCACTCACTCACTCACTCACACATACACGCACACAAAGAAAAGCAAATGATTTGTCTTTCCTTGTGTAGTGAATTAAGTTCAAACGCACATTATTTCTTATAGCATTTTAATAAGCAAATTATGCATCACACATCAGTATTTAAAAAAAAAAATTAAAGAAAAAATATTTAACGCATTTTTCGAAATAAATCTTTTCTTGCAATTTATTTGATACACAGAGACCGATCATAATGTATTTAATAATTGAATGGGAATAAATACGCACCATCAAACGGAATAAAAAAATAGTAATAAATAAAAAAAATTCAAATCGAATGCTTTTTTTTCTTCCCAAAAACTTCCATTGAGAAAACGTATTTAAAATGAATTTTAAAATCTGTATGCTAAATGTCGCAATACTTAATTTTCATTTTCAATTCTTTTAAGTTTTCTTCCGTCATTATAATTCCATATTTCTACTGCTTTCTTCCCGCTTTGGCAGGCGATTTAAACTAATCCTCTTTTTCACATATAATATGCTTTCAGAAGAAACATAAGTGGGAATTTTTCCTTTATTTTGTACAAAAAAAAATTTTAGATTTCCAATTTTAAACGAAACGGTTCTATGCTAATTATCTGTATTCTCGTTTGAATTACTTTGGACTAAAACTCATAAATAAAATAGTAAAATAGATTAAAATTCATAAAACAGGAATCGAAACGAGATATAATGTATTTGCTTCGAATGCAATTTAAATTTATTCAGTGAAATTGGAAAAATGAGAAATTATATTGAAATAAAAACGTTTTTATTTTCTCTCTCTATATATATGTATCTATATATATGTATATATATATATATATTTATATATATATATATATATATATATATATATATATATATATATATATATATATATATATATATATATATATATATATATATAATAAAAATACTATATGAAATTCCAATGATAGATTAGAGATAAGTTGTAACTCGTATAACCATAACTTAAAATATGAGAAGATGAAAAAATAGAGTTTCATCAATCAAGGGGAGAATAAAAGGCAAATATCCAGTCATTAAGCTATATATAATCTACAATTATCAATGGTGAGATTTAAAAATTGAAAAATCGGAAACGACCAAGCATTAAAGCCAAATACGTGGAAAAGCACTAGGCTTAAAAATGAATTCATATTGAACAGATTCATTTTCAAGGCCTAGTATCTATTTAAAATGACCAAAAAAGCTTGTTTCTGAAGACTGAGATAGATAATATCTATAATTCGAGTTTTCGACGGAAAAGCACGTTTCAAGCATCCCGTAACTCGAATCGAATGTTTAGTTTATGAGGTGATATTTGTCTCTCTTTATGTGTGTGTGTGTGTGTGTGTGTGTAGATGATTCCTCACTAACGAATGGAGCAATACGAATTAAATTGGCACATATATAATAATCAGAGAATACTGGAAGCCTATTGATTTTAAACGCAATTGAATGCTCAAAAGAACTTAAAATTTTCAAATGAAATTTTGAAAAAAAAAATAAAAAAAATCAGAACCTTTAATAATGTTACGTAAATAGTTATTTCTTATGTAGTTTTCATTAGAAAACGATTGCACAAATTTTAGAACGCTAGCGTGAACCGTTCTCGAGATAATGCACATTTTCAAATAAATTTATCCAAAAAAGAATCGCATAAAATTAAAAGTATTAACAATTGTATAAAATGTTAACTTTTATATGTAATATTATGCGATAAACGTGCTAACATCATTTTCGTGGATCTAGTTTGTTCCATTTACAAGATAAGATACTTTCTGTAATAGTTTTGTATTTTGACGCCTAACAATTGACCGTCATTTCTATATAAGAAATGCTCTTCTCTCCATTTGTCTGTAATGCTTGACGATAAATTTGGCGACTATTTTAGCGAAATATCGCCATGATTTTAGCGAAATATCGCTATCGATTGACGAAAATATCGTTAAAATTGCAAACATCGCGCGAAGTTGACGAAAATGACGCCAAATTGATGAATTAATTATTAAATATTTTAATATCTAGACTCTAATGCGTACTGCGGATACTATCAGTACTGATATTTGTCAACTTAGAGTTACATGAAATATAAGTTAATTGGGTACTTTAAAAATTGTTTTTTTACGAAATTGTTTTACATGCTATCATTCGGAAAAGCGCCACATGTACAATTCAACATTAACAACATTATGCCGTAGATCTTATACATCATTTTATTTTTATGAAATAAGTAAATTCATTGCACAATATAGGGAAAATCATGGGTTGCTCATTTCAAATTTTTTTAGTTTATGTATACGCCAGTGGTTCAATAGCTATGACCTGATTGAAGATGCAACTATGTGGGTTGTTAAGACTGTATATATAAGGGGAGGGTTTTAAAGTTCAAACCCTCCCCTTATTTCAGATTGTAAGACGATCAGATCTGACCAACATTTGATTTGACTACAATTATGAGCGACGAGCGAGCCAAAAACAATGTCATATACTGGTAAAGAATAAAAATTAAATAAGATCTGTTAGGAAATAAATATTAAAAAACTTCTACCAGAAAAATTCTAATATGCGTACTTTAAAGATGTTTTGTGATCATCTCATTGTACGTCCCTTGCTAACAAATAGCAAATGCTGCAAATCCATGATCCAAACACGATAAAGGAATGACCGGTTAAAAAGTAACTTCTTGTTTGTATACAACGTCTTGTTATAGAGCAGAAGTTGTTTTACCGTAATCCGGAGCGCCTGGAACTTTGTTGATGATGGATAGGTTAAAAATAGTGCCCTGTTCTATTGACGGCAGGAAGAGAATACAATGGAGCTCACTTAAAATGAGCTCGGATGTAGCGAAATAACATTTATTACGATTTTTATTTTCATCACCTTAGATCTGCAATACTTTTGTGATATCTGTTTTGGTGATTACCAAATTTTGAAATGGCTTCGCGGCATCAAATTATGAAATAGGTTTTTGGTAAATACCATCATGTCGAAAATAGCGAGAGATCGGCAACTAAAGTTTATCTCAGAATAATTAGAAAGTAATATTTTAGAAGAGTACTAGTGATCGTATAGAATTTTAGATGCTTCCTTATAACGTTATGCGCTGTGTTGACCAGGTTCTATTCCCTGGCTGATTCTAAGAATCGGTTGGTCAGCCATAGATCTGTATTAATGGAAAAGAGCAGCACATAAATTAAACAAGTTATGGAAAGCAGAACAAGTTAATTTTAATGATAAATATTCATTGAAATAGGAATTAACTATATTTTAAACAATTACATATAATCATATCCTTGCCACTAATTAATATTGTCCAATAATAAGTAATCTCGATGCAGCTCATATAAATACTAAAAATGTATTACAGATTTTCTTGTATGCAACCATACAGTAGGGTTATCCGAGGAGAGGGGAGGCTAGAACACAATAACTTCAACAGGTATTTTGCCCACACGAAGGGCCTTGGATGACCAAAGTTTAAAGTCTGGCATAATCATGCTGGAACGCGATATTCAGTACTATTTTGTCTCTCCACCAGGCAGGAGGATTCATTCTCGCTCGGGTAGCACTTCATATTCTCGAATATTGCACCTCTTCCCCTCTTCGCCATTCCACCTTTGCGATCCAAACCGAAAGTCGTCGCACCCTCGCAAAATTACTACTTTCATAAGATTACAAGTAGGGACTACCCCTAGTCCAATACTCTAAGTTCATCATTCCCAATTTCTTTATTTTAATATCAATCCACGCGAACTTAATAATTCATCCGAAAAAAACCGTGACCTCAAGGGCGTCCACTCTCTGCCAAAACTCAGGGTCCAATGCCACGAGTGTCATCCGAACAACTCATAAGTCATCCATCAATCAAGCCCTCATTGGCTAAACGACACCTGCATCAGTGTCGTATCGTAATTAAAACCGCAACAAACGCCACTTCTAGACGAAAAGCTGGCGACAGCCATCCTCGTGGAAAAACGAAGACTCAAACAAATTCTTATTTCTCCACGTTAGCCTACGAGAACAAAAAACATTTCGGCAAAATGGCTCCGAAATGTAAGAAATTGATATTGTGTTCCAAAAGTCGATAAGACACTTTTATAATGTTAAACGTATCGTATATAGCGAACAATTAGATCGTTGGATATTACGAAGTTTTTATTGCGGACGAGGTAAAGAAAAAATTATTTTCATAGAAGTTCTTGGAGTAAAAGCAAAATCCCAAGAACAAAATTAGTTTGGTAACAATGATTTATCACCAAGTATACTAAGCATAAACGCTTTCCTAAACACATCGCCAGATAAGTTCAGATGGCTTAAACACATGAAGATTATTTGCAAATTTTTAGATGATGTTTGGTGTGATGCTCATGATACACAAACAGAGAAAAATGGCTGGAAACCTGCCCGATTTTAGTAGAAATCTTGCAATATCTCATTTCCTATCCTGTGAACGAAGATAGCTTAATGTTGAATAAGTTACGAGAAAATGAGTTTTTCTTGGAGATCTTTAATGCGATGATTATATTGAAACAGAAGCACAAGAATCCAGTAGCGCAGCGTGATATTTTTGGCTGGGGAGGCTGAGCGATTGTCATTTTAACTTGGAAAAGGTTTCTGTATGATAAGTGAATTTATATTAGAATTCACACTTTCAATAAGTTTTATTTCCTTGGTGACTAAAATAAAAAAATCTGATATGGGCAACACATGACTATCCTTATATAATGTAATGAATTTGCTACTTTTACAGTAAAAAAATAGGTTTTTCTTATAGTAGATACTAACGTATAGTAGATTCCATGTCGTCATCATCAATGAGTCGTCATTGATGTAGCGTCATTTTTATCCATTTGGCGAGATTTTCGTTAATTTGGCAACATTTAAAAAAAGTCGCCAAGTTGGCGACATTCCGCCAAATTCGTCGCCAAGCGTTATGCACTAAGAAATAAGTTATTCTTACAGCGGATAAATAAATGACTATTGGCGCTCAAATACAAAAGTATTATTCAAAGTATCTTTTTTCATGAATGGAACGAGCTAGATCCACGAGAATGATGTCACTCAATTTATCGCATGGTATTACATATGAAAAGTGAACATGTTTCTCAATAGGAAATATTTTTATTTTATTTTATATGACTTTTTGATATTTTTTTTTAAATATACAATATCTCGAGAACGGTTCATGTTAGCGTTCTAAAATTTATGCCAATCGTTTTCTAATGAAAAATTACATAAGAAATGTTTATTTGCGTAACTTTATTAGTGGTTTTGATTTTTTGACGATTTTTTCAAAATTTCATTTGAAAATTTAGGGGGGTTCTGAACATTCGATTGCGTATAAAAACAATAGGCTTCCAGTGCTTACGGATTGTGATTTTTGTACCAAATTTCGTTCGAATCGGTCCATTCGTTCGTCGGTTATCGTCTCCACACACACACACACACACACACACACACACACAGACAGACATCACTTCAAAAATGTTTGATTCGTGATCAGGGATGCTTGAAACGTGTTCTCCCGTCGAAAACTCAAATTCGAATTTTCGACCCCGTCACAATACTTTCCTTATACATTATGTATATAAGGATGCACTGAAAATTTGTGAGAAATCTGGAACATAAGCTTAGTTGAAAATCACTGTAGTGAACAATGTCCTTAAACAATATTGCACTTTAATTATTTACAAATACTGTACTATGAAAACTTAAAAATATTTCATAATTACACTATGCTAAGAATCCTCTAAAACATTATCAACCACTTTTATTTAAGTGAGATTCTCGTCTAACAAGGGATTTTAAAGGGAAATAATTTAACATAAAAATGTTAAGAGTGAATGAAATGCACAATATTTTAAAATATATTACCTATGTAAGATAAATACATACGAAGTATAACATTTTAAATGGTTCTTTATTTCAAAATTGGTTGAACTTTTACAACCATATTATTAAATATGAAGTCATGGTCGCTCATAGGGGAGGACACTATCCCCCTTGGATATTCAAGATAACAAAAGCGAGCATCAATCTAGATGATACATTTTATTCTTGAGTTTACCCCCCCCCCCCCCCTTTCAGGAAAACATTCTACATATGCCCATGTATGAAACAGTGCACTGAAAATTTGTGAGAAATCTGGAACATAAGCTTAGTTGAAAATCACTGTAGTCAACAATGTCCTTAAACAATATTGTATATAAATGATTTACAAATACTGTACTATGAAAACTTAAAAATATTTCATAATTACACTATGCTAAGAATCCTCTAAAACATTATCAACCACTTTTATTTAAGTGAGATTCTCGTCCAACAAGGGATTTTAAAGGGAAATCAAATTTATTCTTTCTAAAACTCCCAAATGCGCAAACAGATGCTTCGCTATATTGATGCCTATATAAAGAGCTATGTCTACTTTGCAAACTACTTAAGTTTAATGGTAGTGTTAGCTTCGTCTTGAGATTGTTTAAAGTTATGCAAATCCTAGGTTATTCGTGAAAAATGACTCAAATTCTTTAGTATTACAAATAATGATTCTTTTCTGCGAATAGTAATTAATAGAATCACGTTTGACCTAAAATGGAGGATCCATTAGCCTCTCACTACCCACCCTCATCTACCCATCATTGAAGAAACGTCACGTCCTACATCCAATCATTGATTGTTTATAAAGGGTTGAAAATGGAGAAGCAATAGCCATGCCTTTCTACAAGCTAGCTTCCATGTTAGTTAATCAACTAGGGAGGAGTTTAACAAAGGTTTAACTTAATGTCACGTTTCTCCTTGTAAATGACGAAGGCTGGATGATTACAGCTTCTTAAACATTAAAATATGAGCTTTAATGGAAAAAAATACTTTGAATCGTGTCACTTTAAGCAAGTAAAATGTAACAATTCTTTAAATAATGCATATATCTTCGCAAAATTATTTAAAAATTATAATAAATAAAAATATGTTTAAATAATTCTTTAAATTGCATTTTAAGCAGGGGAGGCTCAGCTTTTTAGCCTCAATGGACGCTACGCAACTGAAAGAGACCGATAATTCCAATATTGCTGCAGTTGCTTATAATACGTCTGATAAATCCGAATCCGAAGGAACCGAAATTGCTTTAAAAAGAGGGAAAATGACATCAAAAATTTCTGTGGAAAACTTCCGAAACTGGTGTGACTATTTCGAAGCCACAATGTTAATTACAGTGGACAATTTAGATGCACTAGGACAAATTGTTGTTATTGTTGTTGTTGTTGTTGTTACTGATGACCTCCTGCTTCGGCGTAGCCGATTCAGGACCAGTCACGCAGGAAGCAGGAAAGAACGAAGAAAGACACAAGACTAGATAACAAAGTTAAGACTAGATAACAAGAACCCATCACTGACGAAGGTCGGAGGGGGTGCAGCTTCACATTTAGACAAGGATCCAGGAGGCGGAAGATTGACTTCATCCTCGAGAAACATCCATGCCTTATTCGGGATTCGAACCCGAGCCCACAAAACAGCAGCCGAAGACGCTATCCACTTCACCGCCTGGGCGGTACTAGGGCAAGTGCTATGCAAATGTGTTATAAATTCAAATGTTACAGATTTTTGTTACAGAAAGTTACAGATTTATTTTTCGAAGTAAGTAAAAAAGGAATACATTTCAACCTTACTATGATGATTTTTTGTTTCACAATATGCAGGCAGATAAGACATTTTTATTGTTTATCTCATCGCTAAACTTTTATCTGTTATTGGAAATATCGGTTATAACGAGTATTTTCTTTTCTGCTCCCTTGCAAATTTGCCCTATGCGGGTTCCAATGCATTTCTAATCTTCCACCAGAAAAATTTTAGAGTGTTTAACTTTTAAATAATTTAGTGTACTTTCATTATCGGCCCTGTCAACTGCCCCTTGATAATGAACAGTAAAAATTAAGAAACCGTTCTAAGGGTTGTAAAAGAATAAGCAAATGATCAATTTCTTTTTTAATTGCACGGCCTTGTTACTGAGTAGAAGTTACGTCGACAATAGCATGGGAACTACTTAGACATGGTTTGGCCTGCAGCAGTTTGATTAAATTCCACAAAGATGGATATTCAGTCTCACACTATTTCAATAATAACAATTTAAATACGATTAAAAGAGCGATAAAAAACGGATAGTAAATTCAATAATTTAAACAATGTCATTTCCTGAAAACAATTATAAAACATATATCCCAAAATCCACCGCCTAATTCTTATCATCCGCTAAAGAGAAACAATAATAAAAAAAAAATCTTGCAATTTATTTTCCTTAATACGGTTATTTTTGTAATGAATGTATAACCCGGTCGGCCAACAAATACAGAGCCAACTGGAAAAGAAGCGGGGGGAGGGGGGTATTTCCATGAAAATGAAATCTCACATTTAGCCCCCCTCTTCATTTGCGCCCCGTGACGCGGCTGGATAACAAATGCGCCCGTAATTCAAGACCCTTAATTGATTTTTGTGCCCGTGCGGAATTTTTTCCTGCGCCCCTCCTGCAATACAGCGTTACTATGGCAGTGAAATATTGACTTTCCCTGTGTCCCTTAAGCTCATGATCTGAAAAACAAAACTGCGTAGTAACGTAACGGCCGCGAGAAAGTTACGCTGAAAAACGATTGCTCGGCAAACGACTTCTTTTTTCTTTTTCCGGAATAAAATTTCTTTATTAGAATGGCAACGCATTTCGCACAGTTGTTCCCAAGAATTCAGTTTTTCAGTCGTGAAAGAATTCGAGGAGCCATTTACGTAATGATAAGAAATCTATTTGAGGTATGCCAGTCGGAATATGCAGTCGCATTTTAGCATTTTAAAATTCGAAAAATATTATCCAATTACAGAATTTACAACGTAGCTGAGATCTTACAGATGGTGAATTTACTGGTTATTGTCAGTTTATAGCAGTTGTATAGTCTCCACCTAAATTTTAAACTATAGGAATTTTTTCTTGGGTGTGTGACTCTACGACCTTGTCCACCACATACACAATGCAGTTTAATTCAGCTGAAATGATTATTAACGCCCATAAGTCACGAATGCCTTATCTGATTTAAAAGTGTGGCACTTTTCTACTTACAGAAACATTAGCTCTCAAGACATATGTTTTTCTCAGACATAATTTCAAGACATAATTTTCTCAAGACATAATTTTATTATCCTGGGTCCAATCAGCTGAAGCGACTGCTTGGGGCCTCATGTTTGCAGAGGGCTTCAAAATTTTGTACATTATTTTTATTGGGCTTATCTTGTATTACTTTCCTTATATACATAGTATAATGTATAAGGAAAGTATTGTAACGGGGTCGAAAATTCCAATTCAATTTTTCGACGGGAGAGCACGTTTCTAGCATCCCTGATCACGAATCGAACATTTTTGAGGTGATGTGTGTGTGTGTTAGTGAGTGTGTGGAGACGATGTCTCACGAACGAATGAAGCGATTCGAATAAAATTTGATACAAAAATTACAATCCGTGAATACTGGAAACTTATTGTTTTTAAACATAATCGGATGTTCAGAACTCACCTAAATTTTCAGTGAAATTTTGAAAAAAATCACCAAAAAATCAATACCTTTAATAAAGTTACGCAAATAGACATTTGTTATGTAAATTTTCCTTAGAAAACGATTGATATAAACTTTAGAACGCTAGCATGAACCGTTCTCGAGATATTGCACATTTTTCAAGGAAATGTATCAAAAAATCCCATAAATTAAAAAAAATATATTAACTGTTGAGAAACATGTTCACTCTTCATATGTAACATCATGCGATAAATTCGGTGACACCATTCTCGTGGATCTAGCTCGTTCCATTAATGAGACAAGATACTTTGAGTAATACTTTTGTATTTGAACGCCAATAGTTATTTATCTGCTATAAGAATAACTTATTTCTCCGTCCATAACGCTTGGCGAGATTTTGGCGATGAATTTGGCGGAATGTCGCCAACTTGGCGACTTTTTTAAATGTTGCCAAATTAAATTTCGCCAAATCGATAAAAATCATTCTAAATCGCCAACTTGGAGACTTTTTAAATGTTGCCAAATTAATGAAAATTTCGCTAAATGGATAAAAATGACGTTAAATCAATGAAAATGACGACTAATTGACGAAAATTCAATATCTTGGAAAGAATATAAGTATCTACTATAAGAATAACTTTATGTTTACTCTAAATTGCATTATATAAGGAAAGTCATGTGCTGGCCACATCAGATTTTTTTAAAGCCTTATTAGCGTTCTACACATTATGCCTAATACAATGTTTTCTTGGTATTTTATATAATTCTATATTTTATTATTAGGCATATGTTTATCATTTTATCGTGTTCTTTACTACGTTTTGGATACAACCAATTTATCGAATTGTAGTTGAGCATATTGAGATCATAAAATTATAATTCCCATGGTGCGCTTTGCTATATATCCAGGATCTGATTATCCAATGGAGCAAGGTAGTTTCGAACCCGGAAGTATTTTATATCATACAAAGGCCTCCAAAATATTGTTGATTCGGAGGGCCCAAAATTTTATTACATAACCTAAATTAAAAATACTAACGCATATATTAGTCTTTTAATGAATCCGTATTTTATTATTATTTTGAACTTGTAAAAACAACATAATTAAATTGTCGGATAATCGATTTTTCAGATTACCAATTTTCGAATGTGTGACGGCCTGTTGAATTTATTGTTCAAATGAGGACTTTTTATGAGAGTTCGCTTGGGGCCTCATAAAACCTCGGGGAGCTACTTGGTCCAATATCTATCGAAATATTTCGTTTCAAAATTTCCATTACATTATACTAATAAACATACCATTACATACGGCTCAAACTGCTGCTAAAGTAGTAAAACTAAAATAACTTCGTTAAAAGCAGCATATATAGACAAAAATAATAATACCGACCGCTGCAAGACTGACAAGTTGCGCAACAATCTTCACTTGTGCAATCAACATTTTGAGCTGCACATATTTGAGCTTTGAAGATTATAGTATGCTCTCAAAGGTTAGAACCCGTGCAAACGAGTCAAACGGTTGTGCGGTTTTTTCTCTCTTTTATTACCCACAGTCCAGCTCATCCGTAGGGTGTAGAGCAGTTATAAAGGACGGCCCGGAAGCACACACACACACAAAACAATACTTAAAGACATACATAAAAATAGATAATATACATAGACGCAAACAAAATAGAAAAAATAATTTACAAAATGGAAAAGCCTTAAATATAACAAAATTGAAAAGCACAAACGAAAAATAAATACTAACGAGTTTAAAATCTTTGAATTTAAAAGGAAATAGATCATGTACTGAAAATTCGATATGGTTTTCTTAACTTTCAGGAGACCTGCAGATATCATGTATTTACCCCGGAAATAATTCACGCAAACGAGGAAGCCTTTAAATCTAGATAGATGATAGCCGTTTAAATGCAATGCATATAAAATCCTTTCAACTTACAGGGGAAAAAAATGATACCAACACGCAAGGGACTGGCGATTTTATCTAAACAGGGTGACACACAAGACAACGTGAAAACTCTTTCGAGAAATGGATTTTTCGTCGAATCCAATTACGACTGGGACACGAGAAAAACATTCGAACAGCGTGAGAAAAGGGCGGGAAAGGAGGTAGGAACGACAGAGAAATAGAAAGAAATGATTGGATAAAGAACATTAAATGGAAGATTCTATATGGGTAAGGGATAAAATGGCTCTTTTTGTCGTTTTTCTCGATAAAGATTTAAGAGTTTGCAGTTTAAATACATGTACTTAGTAGTCGTAAAATCTATAAAACATAATGTGAATAATCTTACTATCACAATTTGCCAGCATATCTGGCTTTCTAACAACATCTCTAATAAGCAATACAACATCTGCAGTTATGGTATCAAAATAACAGCATAGGTCAAGAAATTGGAAGATGTCCTTTTCGAAACTAAAAAATCTCATAGTTTTGAAGTCAGGAATTGAAAACAAGAAAAATGACGCAGAATCAGTAATAATTTTGATCATTCTTCACTAGCACGAAAAAAAACAATTTTTGATCCACTAGATAGCATTTTTTTTTTTAAATAAAAATGAGCAAATTAAATATAAAAAGAAAAACAAATGCCAAATATTTTCTAAAAGCTTTTGATCATGAATAAACAATTTTTGGAATTCGAGAATTTATAAAATTATTTTTTTTATTCCAGAGTAAACTTATTAAGTAAGCTTTTTATTTCATGATTAAAGATGGCTTTTGGAAAATAAAAAAATGAACATGGAGACAGGGCTGGCAAAAGACAAATAATCCAGAGCGTCTCCTAATTTAGTATACGTAAAAAAGATTTGAGAGTTCTATTTTCGAAATCTGTAAACAATTTGAAAATACGAAAAAAAAAATGGCGGCATCAACGCATAAAAATAGAATAGTATATTTTGGTATCTATAGATGGAAAATAATACAGTTTTATCTGCCCATGCCTAAACAGGTATTTTTTGGTCTGGGATCTAATAAATATTACATATTTTGAAACTTCAAAATAAGGTTTTAATTTTAAGGAAAATTGGCACTACTACAAAGACGATATAAAATTCATATAAAAGTTTAAAATTCATGACTGACAGAAAAATAGTTCCCCCCTTTTCACATTGTCGAAATATTATGTCGTTTACGTTTTATGCGTTAAAGAAAAAAATATTTTAAATAAATGAAAAACATCAGGATCACAGCGCCAGTCTCTTATTTAAGAATTTACAATTTTTCGATTGCATCTTCCACATTACACATATTATTTCAATTCAAAATTTTACAATAAATACATGACTGCCCCCTGAACATTAGTTTCGAGAAATATAAGAAAATTATTTTTTATAAATTAGCGGTTCCCATTTCTAAAAAATAACTTGAACGAAGATTCAAGAGAAGCATTTTTTCATATTCATTAAACGCGAAAAATAATAACTCCATCTTCTAAATAATACACATACTATAATCATTCAAAGTTAAAAAAATCTTATGTGAGCAGCATAAGACTGTCCCTTGACTCAAATTTGTTTTTCTTAGTTTCTTTCTCTATGAATGCATTAGTTTGTGTTTTATTGCACTTAAATGAAATAACTCATGAAACTAAACATATTTTAAATTAAATAAAATTTGCAGTTTTTAACACTTTCCAACATAGTTGAAAAGTGTTTATGACTTTGTTCATTCTGTCTGCCCCTTAGCACGATGACTACTGTAAAAATGAATTTATCAAAATGAAATTTTAGTATGTTGTTCAGACGGTCTGTGGGACCTATGGGAATATAAAGGAATAATATCACCCAATTAGTTTTGGACTGAACCCGGGTTGAAAAAATGAAATACACTGAACCCTGTGGGACCTAGTTTTTCAAACATTTTTTAAGCAAAGTTAAAATTCACAAATTGTTTCGAAAATTTTAGAAAATATTCAAATTATCCCATAAAATATATAAAAAAAATTTCAGTTAAATATGTTCGGTAGTTTTTAAATAAAAATAAAAATAATAATTACACCTATATTATATGAAGACATCACGTGATCCACTTCAAAATAAAATATGGCATCCATCTTTTCTTCCCAGTGTAAATATCGTGATTTTTACACTGGGAAGTTCTTTTAAATTTATATTTAGAGTTGCACCCGTCCTAAAATCGCTTTATTTTTCCGTATTTTCTGTTAATCTATATTCTGTTCCAACGCAATTACAATATTTTTTAGTTTAAATGATCATCAAACTTCGATTATTTTGACAACGAAGCCTAATTTTATTGGTTGCAGAATCATGTAAACAAGTGATTGTAAGATGAGTTGTATAAGAATTGCGGCATTTTTTTCACACAAAATTATTTAGTTCTGGAGTCTGGAATAAAAGTGATAATGAATGAAATATTCATTGCTTTTACAAAGAGAGCCAGACGATTTATGTTTCGATAACGTCATTTGAAGTTTATTTTCTTCGATGAAGTTTTACGTTTTCAAATATAATAAATTATTAAAGTACTGCGATAATTTAAAATATATCAGCGCTGAATGTATCGCATTTTAGAGATGTTCAAATAAAATCGCATTTCAGTTGGAAAGGGTTTCACAATCAATGCTTTATGCATGATTGATCTTTCTTGTTAAAGCATTTTCCTTTTCATTTGATGATTTGGCGCATTTTAAAATATCACCAGTTCGCCAAAATGCAAACATCTGAAATATCCTGTAAATGGTTTATTGTGCAATAGAATTAGTATTACTTGTTCTACCATAAAAAATTTGTGTATAAAACATGCATTTAACCAGATTTATTTTTTGTCTCAGATTTTGACAATTCTTGCGGGCCATTAAAAAAAAAAAGAGTCAGTTCTATCTTTCTAAATTGTACTAAAATATAAACAGCAACAGAGTAATGCACAAATGACTTAAATACGGAATTTTGTGAAATTTCGTTGGATAGTTTTTAATTTAAGCAAACTAACTAATTTAAATTTAAATTAATATATACATTGCAGAGACAGACATATATTACGCTAAAAATAGTTTAATCGACCTTTTCTCAAAACGTAGAAATCTATCGAAAACTTAAATCCCGTTAATTTTCGATGGTATTTCAATATTATCCCTATACATCACCATGTATTGTAAGGAAAGTAACAGGACGCTTCCCAAATTACGTTGATTTCCCGAGGAATAGAACCAGTGTCGCTTGACGTTTTCTTCGTAATCAGCACCACCTCCTCCTCAGAAAGCTCAGATTAATAAAAAAAATATTTGGACAAGAAAATAATACTTTCCTTTCGTAAATAAAGTAAAAGGTTTTAAAATCTTTGAAACCTTCCCATGGAATTATGACAGAGTCGCTTTCTTCCGCAGCTACTACCTTCAATGTGAAATAATATTTACAGGGTACAAAAGACCAAAGTACGGAAAGGTTAAAAATAAATATATATATATATATATATATAGCTCAAATAGCAGCAAAATACAACTGAAAATAAAACTTTACGTTAGTAAAAGAGCCTAATGCAAAATGCAGAGGGGCCAACCGGTTTCGCAGGCCAAAACAGAGACTCTGTTGTTAGGAAAAATTAGGCAGCAGCCACTCAACAAAAGACAGACATTTTTCCTGCTTTAGATGGAGTGACTTTTGTCTCATTTATCCTGACGAGAGAGTTCTGTTTCGTCTCCGAAACCAATTGACACCTTTGAAATTAGTTTAAAGCTCTTTTACTAAATTGGCGTTTTATTTTCAGTTCTGAAAGTGTTGTTACAGAAACTAAAATGATTGTAAAACAAGAAAGATCAATCATGCTTAAAGCATTGATTATGAAGCACTTTCCAACTTCAATGCAATTTTATTTAAAAAAGTCTAACATGCAATACATTCCTCGGTAATATTTTAAAACTTATCACAATACTACATTAATTTATTATATTTGAAAACTTAAACCTTCATTGAAAAAAACGAACTTCATTCAAATGACGGCATTGAAATATAAATTGCCTGGTTTAAATATCTCTAAAATGCGATACATTCCACGGTAATGTTTTTAAAACTATCATAATACTACGATAATTTATTATATTTGAAAACTTCATCGAAAACAACTAAAATTAATTCATATGACGTCATAGAAAAAATAACACGCCTGGATCTCTCTATAAAAACAGCATTTCATTCATAACT